>JARHVA010005928.1:0-600000 GCA_037957365.1 Torreya grandis
ACCATTTCTCCAACCTCTTTACCCATCACCATTGATACTCAAATTTCTATCATTAATTATTTTCAAACTAAACCTACATCAACTAACCCATCTTATCAAGATAATAAACAAAATTGTCCTCCAATTAAACCTCCCACATCCTATCAACATAAATTCATTGTACTTTGACTCCTCCTTTCAAGGACATCAACACTATGCAAACTATTTCTAGTAGTCTTATTATGGGTTATGGCGAATGGGATCCTATCACAAATCTTATTAATATCCCATCTCAAATCCCATTTCTTAATGTTATATAGACCTCTCCACATAATATTTATCATCTTATGCAACTTTTATTTGAAATGAACATCCCTAATCCTCCCTTAGGAGGACATGAATCCACCTTATCTATATCAAAAGATATCATTTTACAATAATGTGAAGAGATGTCCATACATGTTGATGAAATAATGGACAATTATCTTTCCCTCAAATTACCCATTACTTCTATGATTCTTGATGAGATTTTTCTTCATTCAGATGATCCTCATCTTTTTATCAGTGTCCAAATTGGTGATATTCAATTAAAACATGCCTCAAAAAATGAGGATTCCATAACTTGTGTTACCTCTCTCAATTTAATAAAAATCCTTAGATATTAAAATGTAATCTAAATCCACATGCATCACATGTCAAGGCTATGACCAAAGGCAAATTACCCCCTTAGGTTGTATGTGGCTCCCTATCACTACCCCACCTATTAATGTTCATATGAAGGTGATGATATTCAACTTTTTCTATCCTATAACATTTTTATTTGGTAGGCCATGGACTCATCACATGAGGGGAGTTACCTCTCTTGCTTTCCAATGTATCAAATTTTGTCACAATGGAGCCATCTATAGGATTCAAGGTCACACTAATCCTTGGAATTTCAAACAATTTCAGCATTTTGGTGTTTTCAATATTCCTACCCATGAACCTTTTCCAAGTGTTCCATTTCATGAATTTAAATGGTTTTAATTTCTTGTCAATTCCACCTAAAGTTATAATGGTCACCTCAAACTCATGGGGAATATACCCCCTAACCTCCTAGATTTTGATGATGATGATCTTGATGAGATTAATGTCAATGTTAAAACCTTGGATATCTCACCTCATCTCATTTCTCAACTTCCCCCTTACCTTTAACATCAATCCCATCAACCACCTTTTGATGATATACCCATTTTCTTCACTAATATTTAGCGTTCCATTCAACATACCACATCAAATGACTATGTCATCCCTACATATGTCATCAATATTCATACACCTAATTATGATGATGGATATACATTAGATGATCCATTATTAGGAGATATTAATTAGGAATGAGATGAAAAAATTATTCATCATATTTCTTCTTTGCTTTAGTCTTTTAGAATATCATCTAGCATTCCATCTTATAGCATTCCTAATTTTATCATTTTTTCTCTTTATCACAAGGTAGAGATGGTGTGCACACATCCCATTTATGATGAACCTCATAAAAGTATGATTATGAATCATGCTATGACTAGTCCCTATTAATTTTCTAGATACCAAGACCCCTCTAACTAATTTATCCTAGATATTATTATGATTGTCCTTTAGCTTTCTACGAATGCTAACCCTCCTTCAAAAGAACCTAGATCAGATATTATGCCCATTCCCTCTATAAATAAGTATTTTCCTATTTTTGATCCTATTTTCCCTTTATTCAAGCCTTTCCTAGTCTCTCTACCATCCCTAGCTTCTCTTGGTGATGGTTTTCTTCCTTTACTATAACTTTCTCCTTTGAACACCAAATGGCTGATCAACCATATTATGAAATTAATCAAGTTTTTAATAATTGTACTAGAGATTATTCATTATAACAATCTTCCTTAGCTTCCATTTCTAGTCCTATTAATACACTTTAAAAGTATACCAACAAGCATATTTATTTCTTCCATGGCATAGATAGTCAATCATCCACACATTATCATAAGCTATAGCAATATATCAACACTTTGCATCCCACCACTCCTTAGCCCATAGATAAGGCTATACCTCTCCTGAAAGTGTTACCCAAATATCTTCCCAAATATGGAGAGGTATATTTTATCTAGAAAAAATTAGTACACATCACACTGATCAATGTTAATCCTTCATCAACATCTCAAGGATCACCTCATAACCATTCTTATGCCCACTAATTTTCCTCTTCTAGGTCACCCTCAAAATAAGGCTCCCCTTCTTTCCCCATGGCTCCACCACCTATGACCCCTTCTCCACCTACCATTTATCCACCCATGAGTCCCTCACTAATGGATCTTCTTTCCTCAATGGCACATTCTCCGTTGGTAATCCCTTCATCTCCGATAGATTCCATTCCCATGCCTTTGTCTAAGCATCCCCTGCATGATATACCTCATCAACATAATCCTTAAATAATTCCTACATTCTCCATCAAAGAGATTCAATGTAAATTATTTTCTCAAATTTCCCTAAAGATTGATGAGACTTTGGATACATTCTAAGTTCATCTTCATATACTTATTAGATGTTATGGATAATGCGTGTCTACAAATATATCACTACTTGTGATCACAAACATAGTGTTCTTACTTTTATTTCTTCATTTGGATTGGACATGTGCTCCAAATTTACATTTATTTATTTTATATCATTTGATATTATGTCAAATTTCTTATCTATCTTACATAGTGACTTTTGTTTCTCACTCCATATTGCTTATGATGTCATTATTCTTATTTTGTTTTCTTATGGATTCTTTTCATAATGACATACTTGTTCTTATTAAGTTCTTTTTCCATGGTTATCTTTTTGTTTTTTATGATTATTTTTTATCTTATCTCTATAAATTGGAATAATTATTATTATGACTTGGTTATATAAATCTTGATCCCTTTAGTCATTCCTCATTTACCATGTGATTATTTGGAAAACAATTCATCTCATTACAATCTACTTTTACCAGTCCACTTTTAGATCTACCCTTCTTCCCCATTATTCCCTTTCATAAACTAAGTTTATTCATATCAAATGTTAAATTTAGTATCTTGAGTGTGGCTTATGACACCCAATACATATGTCCCTCTTGTGTGCTCTCATGACCCTTATAGGCATCTTTTTGTTGATTCCTAGTCATCCATAGGATTTCAAAACCTCATTCCATCTTAGCCAGGACCATTTTTCCATGCTTAATCCATCTCATATGTCTTATACCCTCAATACAATATCACCCAATATGGACTATAGAACTGGACCCTAGGGTGTCCCTTTTCTATCACTCCTATCCAACCACATTTCAAACCCAGGTAACCATTTTTCCCTGATTCCACTTCTTAATTATGTTAGCCATGCATAATTTCATTTAACCCATGACCAATATATCTATATAACATCCCATTAAAATTTTTAGAATGGTTGTAAATTATTTTCAAAATCAAGCAAGAATACAAGCAAGACCACTAAGGCAATTTTCCCTATTCTCTACATATAGCCAGCCAATACAGCCACAAGCTCATTCAAAACCCTCACACTAGTCCTTAGCCACCTCAAAGACACCCAATTTAGAATTTCTACATCTTTATTACACTATTACACAAATCACATCAAGTGGGATAACTACATATGGCTTGATACCTCTGCAGAGTATTGGTATGCAGGTATCATGCCCACATAAGTGGTGTGGATACATATTTAGTGTATCTTACACACACTAACCCCCCTCTTTCTCCAAGTTTTTATTCTAGTTCAAGCATAATAAATACCTAGGTTTGGAGATTAAATCAGATCTATAATGATCTTTGTTGATAGTCAAGACTTGAAATTTCATAGGCAAACTAATACAAGGATAGAAGATAAAACCTAGAAAACTCAAATCTTTGTGACTAGTTTGGATAATAGATGTAGGACTTGGACTATAACACCAGACCCAAGAGTATCCTATTTCTTGTTTTCTTATCCATTCATTGAATGAAATCTAGATCTTGATTTGTGATAGTGTCCCAATCCTACAAAACTAGTATCATCTTCTGTCTCAATTATTTTAGTCTAGTTTAAGTAAGTTTATTTTTCTTAATTTATTACTATTTTTAAAAAGTTTCAAATTATAGTTAAACTATAAAAATTAGTGGATTAGTTATTAAAATATTATTTACTTATTTAATTATCTTAGATCTTTAACTAATTAGGAATAAGACACCAATATTCTCAAAATTACTAAATCATTTGGTGAACACAACTTACTTTATTTGTGCATAAAAACCCTAGAAACCCTAGGGTAAATTATTTGCTAATTTTTCCAATTATTTTTTTATTTTTTTAGTTTCATATTTTAATAAAAAATTCACGTTAAATTTTGAAATTCCATAGTAATTTTAAAAATAATCATTTTTTAAAACCCTATTTGCATATACTAGGTCCCCTTGCTTTTGAGGTACTACCTTACATGTTTTTGAGCTTCATATCTTTTTAGGATCTTTATAGTTTGATATTTTTAGGACATTATATTTATTATATTAAATATTTTCCTTCCATAACAATTTACTTATTTCAAATTATTACAAAAAATTCAATCAATTTTCAAATTGTTTTCCTACCCTAACAATGGCCCAATACACTGATTTTGATGAAACTGATAAGAAAGAAGTCCAAGACCTTTTAATTAAACACCCTAATATTCAAGATGAAATGCCTAAAATACCATAAGAATAAAAATATAAAGTGAAAAATGTTCAATATTATCAAACCATAGGGCATCTAGTTTCACATAACACTACGGGGATAGCCATATCTCAACAACCCCCTATAGTAGCCCAACTACTCTCTATGCTACCACCAACTATATCTAGTACATATTTGTCTCTTGATGCAGTATCCCTTGTGTAAGAGATAAAATATCTTTAATATAAGGTGCTACATCTCAAGAAAGATGATTTTAGACCTACACAAGCCTTGGATTCTTTTTCTCTACTTCATACACTATTGACACATCATATTACTTTGACACCTTTGCCACAAGGTTTTGTTCAACCTAATCTCACTCTATATTATGGAAAGGGTAATCCAAAAACACACTAGAGATATTTTCATGTAGCATGCTTGGACTATGTGCTAAATTATTGGCTACTAACCAAGCTATTTCCATAGAGTCTAAAGGATTATGCTTTACAATAATTTTATAGTCTATTGAATTAGTCAATCAACACATTCAATCCTTTAGCCAACATTTTCCTAGCTCATTTCAACATTAACATTGGTGATAATGTTTGCTATGCCCAAGTTGCATAATAGAAACAAATCTCAAATGCGCATCTCATAGATTATGTTCTTCAATATAAGACTATATTGACTAAGATGACTAGCCCCATGGCTGATCAATACTTAAAATATATCCTCAAATAGAGTCTTCTACCAGCTTTACACGAATCAATAATGTTAAAAAGGTTCTCTTCCTTCACTGAGTTATGTCATACATTAAAATAAAGGGAATTCAAACTCATTTCAATGGGCAAACTAAATTACATGAGCATATCAAAAACAACAAACAAGAGTAATAAAAAAGTCCCATACAAAGTAAAGGTCAATGATATCAATACTTAAAATCAACCTATAGTTAGTATAGATTTAGAGCCCCCTCAATGAGTGGTCTTATCAGCACCTCCTTAATGAACTTTTTCCAATCTACTAGTATCTCCAGCTAGAGTTTTACAACATCTTTTGGAATGTAATATCATATCTCTCCCTGCTATTCTTTGAGTTGATAAAAAAAAGCCTCTTCTATAGGGATATGATCAAAATGCATTTTTAAATTTTCATAGGGAACCAGGCCATACAACAAACATATGCATTAGTTTTAAACACAAGATACAAGACTTGATAGATGATTATACTATTCATCTATGCACTCTAGTTGAGCCTCCTCAAGTAAATAAAACACAAGATAAAGCTTTTGAAATCATTTTATATACTTTACCATAGTATTATAAATAAGAGACAATAGATACATCAGGTGTTTACCATACATATCATTCACATCCTCCACCAACTACATATAAGTCACCTTCAACTGAATTACATCCTTTGAGAAATATGACTGGTGTATACAATTCTAGAGCTCCATCTAGCCCTTCAATCTCCTTCTCAAAGTAGGAGATAGTTGAGGATGATTTGGATTATCATGCACTCTTTATCAGAAATTACATTCATAATCATCATATTCTTAGTGTTCTCATAGATAATATATCTAGTGTAAACATGTGCACTATGACATTATTATAGCATTTGGGATATTCAATGTAGGATATTACACTGATGGACATAATTATCAATATATTTAGTGGGCACATATAGAGTTCATTGGGAAATATTGTACTTCCTCTACATGTTGGTCCAACACATGTGGCCACACCATTTACTATTATTCCTAGTGTAGGAGATTTTGATATGTTACTTAGTCGACCATGGATTGAGAAAATTTGAGAAGTACCTTTTATAGTTCATAGATACATGAAATTCATTCATGCTAATTAGGTTTTTATAGTTTGTGGAGTTTTATATGAGTTACCACTCATCACATTAGAGCCGTCTACTATATTGCAATCACTAGTTTCAGTTTCACCACTAGTTTTAATTTTCCCACCATTTATATTTATTCTTTTAGTTCAACTTAAAACATAGTTTATACCTCAATCATCATCATAGAGAGTTCATACACTTCCATAGAGGTCTATTTTAGAGTAACCATAATTTTAGAATTCTAGATGTCTCATGCCTCTACACACAAAGAAAATTTTTAGAGATGTTATCTTAATACTATATGGATCCCTAAGAGCCCTAAATTTTCATCCACTTCTTAGAGTTAGAAGGGGACCCCACAGTCAGTTTCTATTTTAGAAATTTTAAAGCATTTATAATATATACAACTTTTAGAGACATAGTCTTGGCCCTTCCATCATGCTTCATGATCATGCATGATTATTCTCCTTGGTATATGAAACCATGATAGGGAGTCTACTATGAGACTTATTATTTAGTATCATCTCTCCTCACCCTTTCTTGTACATAGTTTCTTTTTGCTTACTTGTACATAGTTTCTCAATTTTTATTGTACATAGTCTTTGTATGATTGATTGTACATAACTCATATCAAAAATACCAAAAACATTAAAATATATTCCAAAATACAAAAAAAAATACAAAATATAAAAATATAAAAACATTCAAATATTAAAAAATTCAAAAACATTTCAATTGTATGCATCATCCATGCTTTACATTTCTACTATAATGCTAAACTTACATCCTGCTATTTTATGTTATTGTTTGTCATTTTATCTACATTGCCATGGTTAATTTTATATTATTTAAGTGTTGTGTAGTGACATATAAATATTTGATTGATTCACTCTACTCATTGAGGGGGTATCCTACTTCATACATTTGAGACATACATCAATATAGCTACCCAATGGGGGCATCTTCTACATGACTACACCATCTAGGTTATGTCATACCTACATGACATACTCTATTTATAATATTGATGTACATTACTTACTGGCTTACATAGATTACTCTATCATAACTCACTATTATATATCATTTATGTATTTTTTAGCATATACATAGTCTTGTACTACTTGTCTTGCATACTTTCACTTCTAGCTTTGATTAGTTAGATGCAATTATATTTCTAGTATATTACATGCTTTCATTTCTTGATTTGTATATCTAGATATGTTTACATTTTTTAGTTCCTATTTTGTCTCATATATGTCCCTTAGGACATTTGCCAATTTCCTTTGCTTCTATTCTTGTATGTGCCTTAGGAAATTTGCCAATGTCCTTTGCTTGTACTCTTCTATGTGCTTGTGGCACTTTCACCAACCTTGTTTCTAATTGTATATGAATGTGGTATTTAAACATGCCTTGTATGGTTGCTTTCTAGTTTGAGTGACATGTACCCATGTCCCTTGTTTGCTTGGCTCATTATCCACTCCTTTATGCTTCTTGATTCTTGCCTTATGTGATTGTTTCTTGTTTACTTCTCTCTCTTTGAAATGCCATGATCCACATCATGCATTCTCTTATTTTCTTGGATTCCATGATGGACATCATGATCCATCCCTCCATGATAAATAAAAACTAACAAATAACAACTAACATTTCTAGTTTCAATTCAATACATTGCATATGTTATTACATTGTTATATCTATCTAGGTATACCCCTATTATATTTTACAATATATAATACAAACTATGCTATGTCTTGAGACATATTTTTTATTATCATTACTATATCATGTATTTTATAGCATGACACACTTGTAGGGATCTTTCTTCTGAGAGCAGTCATTATAGGGTCTTCATTCTTATCCTTAGAAGAGGGGGAAATAAACAAGGGTTTTATCATAGAGATCAGAGCTCCTACAAGTCAAAAAAATAGTTTCTAAAATAATCAGAAAAATAATCAAAGGTCAAACTAGGCAAAATAGACCAATAAAATAGTGATGATTGTAGAACAATCTTTATTTTCAACTAAGGACAATAATGTCAAACATATACAATAACATCAGACACTAGGGTGTCCTATTTTTGGCACTCTTATATAAATAGAAAAAAATTGGACTTTCCAAAAATAGGTAGAAATGTAGGTTCAACTATAGTTTTGCATATAAAAACTATTTTAGATTAAATAGTTTCAATACAATTTCTCTCAAAGAATCCAGATATAGGAGGCATCATGCACGACATGATGGCCCTCACTTCTAGTTTTAAATAGGTAAATTGGTATAACTTCCATATCAAAATCCATGTTACAAACACTAGTGATTATGGGAAATGTTCATGGCACATTGGTCTTCTTTTCTTTTCGAGTTTAGCATATTACCCAAGCATTCTTAATAGTTACATGCCTTAATCCATCTATAAGTGGTTGGCATCATTTTATAATGTCTTTCATACAATCCTAACCTCCACATTTTTGAGTGGCTTCCACATTGGCCTATGGCCCAATTTTGGAGTGGCTTTCATACAATCCTAATCTCCACCTTTTTTGAGTTGGCCAATATTGGCCTAGTTTCTAGTACACATTCAATTATCCATGTCACATTGTTATATTATAGAGCATTCATGGGATTCAATATCCATCCCATATGACACACATTCATACTGGTATCAATTTATAGCTTCATATCATGGGGTAATGATGGATCCAAAGGACTATCTAACCTTTGTATTCTTGAGCCACATACTCAGAAGGATTGGATACACAGTCTGTTGGAGCCAACATACCCCCATTTTTTTTATTTTTTAAAATACGTACCCTTGTGAATGTTTTAAAATATTTGTACCTTGAATTAGATATATAAAGGCAATTATTTTTTAGAATTTGAAGATTTTCCACTTGAAAGGACATGAACCTCTACATATCTGATTGTGATTATGATTTATGGGCCAACCCTACTAATGGATGTATTTGGATGATGAAGTGAATGTTCCATGGAGAAAGGGAGGGTTCCCAAATTAAAAAACCCTATTATTTGAATTCAAAAATGGTAGGATAAGTTTAACAAGAAATTTTATTTATTTTTTAAAAATATAAACCCTAAGTCTAATTTTATATTAAGTCTCGATCATGTTTTTGACACGACCAAACCTTAATATAAAATCATACTTAGAATTTTTATTTTTTTTCCATTTTTTTAACCTCCTAACCTTTCCTAATTGTTAGTCCATAGGCCCATTTCATTCAATACCAAATATTTTATTAATGTTTAGCCTAGGTTCTAATCTTAAATGTCTTCATGTTTATTTAATATGAACAACATCTTAAGATCAAAACTTAGTCTAAGACATTATACATATTAGGTCCTAACTTAATGATTTTATTTAATCATAAATCTAATAGATCTCACTTCCATAGAGATCTAATCTAATGACATGAGATCACCCAGAAGGAACCATGCATTGACTTTGATTTCTATGAAAAGTTCTTACAAGATTTAATTTGATAGTCTAGCTCTCATCATTTGATGCTCATGAAGATGTCTTTGACATTAGAGAGACCATAAAATTAAACCTCATCCAAACTTTTACCTAAGTCTAAATGGGACTACATCAATTTTTTAACCTTAGGCTTAGCATAATAAACTTTATCTCTAAGTTAATCATGTTTATTCACATAATTAAATTAAGACTAATCATTTGACTTACGTGTGTATGTGACTAATTGGTGACTTAAAATTCATGTACTTTTATAGATCCAAAAATCTACATCCACCCTCAAATCTTGATCTAATGGCATGAATAATAATAACAACATCAATAAATCTTGGAAACATCACTAAAGAGGGGAACAAATCACATACAAGTGCATAAATCCAATGGCCCTTGCTACATCACCAATTTGATCCAACAACATGAATTCTTTGATTTATAAGCCCTAAGATGTGGTCATATGGACTAAGGCCATAATTTCAATTTGAAGATTCATTGTTTTTGTAAACGCAATATGACCTCAAAACTCAAACCTAAGCCCTCACAGATCAAAACTCAAGACTCAATTTGAAAGTCTCACTTTCATCATTCAATGTCTATGAAGATGCCTTGGACGTTAGGGAGGCCATCAAATTTAACCTTATCTAAACTTTTATCCTTGATAAAAGGCGCATTTTCAAACCCTTTAAAAGGGACCCTAGCATATTAACATGGAAAACTTATCTTAAAAAACCTTAGTCTAAGTTTATAAGTGTTTATTAGCATAAATAAAACTTGGAGTATATTTTAGGCATAAGTATTATTTAAGACCTAAGACTAATTGAGACATGTGAATCTTGTAAGATATAATTAACCATGCTTGATCAGAGGTCCTTATCTAATGGAGTGAACATAAAAGACTTGAGTTGAAAACCAACGACTAGTTTTCAAAGAAATTTCTGCAGGGAGGGCCACATAGGCACCATGTAAGCAGTAAATGACAAATCCCAAGATTTTGCACACCTAAAAAGATAAAATTTTCACAAATGAGGCTATCCAAAAGATCTAAGGCATGAAAAATTTTATGAATTCTACCACCTTCACCATTAAAGCTCCAAAAAACCCTAGTAGAACAACATAAAGCCTAATTCTTGACTATTGAGACATAATTGCATTAAGTACGCTCAAATTTCATGCTGAGCAAAGAAAATATAGTCATACACCTAAGGTAATTAAGGAATCATGTTATAAGCTAGTTAAAAATAGAGAGAAGAGGCAAAATTGTATTTGTCTATGGATAATGAGGGAAGATATTTTGGGGACATAGAATTGGACACTGGAGCACTTAATAATGGAATGAAGAACTAGTCAGAGATCTTCTTTGATATCAAGGAAATGAAACCTCTCAATTTAAAAAAATAAAGGATCATAATAACCAAGAGGAAATTTGATGACTTGGTTACAATTTAGATGTCTGGTTTTCATAGAGCAGTTACAAAACTAGAGGTACTCCATTACATAGATATCATTACACCTATGTTTGTCAATTATAAAATTAATGGTGATTGGATATTTATGGAAGATGTGTCAAAAATTATAGAATACATTTCCCCTATAGATTTTTATGGATACTATAAACTCCCTAAGACTCATATAGACCTCCCCACCATTAAAGAGTGGACAACCAAGCATAATTTGGACACTATTCTAAGACCTTGGTTAAACTAGGGAACCCACATATCTAAGAACCATGATGGGAAGATCCCTATTATATAATTTAGGGAAATAATTAGGATCATCTTGACCCTATTTAATATAGCTTCAAGGGTAGCTACCACAACTTATGTTGACCCTAAATGGGTTTCCTAAATATATTTCATGGTGGAAGAGGAGCTAACTCCACCTATTGGAGAACTAATTGGCATCCACTTAGGAAGATAATTCTATGGCATTAAAAGGAATACCAACTAACAATTAACCATGATGTCCTATCTATTGGACTCATTTATGGCCTCCACACATATTCTTGATGTCAAGAATTAGTCCTCTAATAACGAGATTACCATATCCCATCATTATTCAAAAATATATATCTTTAAATACAAGGGTCACAAGCAATTAATTTATGATTACATATATCCTATTTTGGTTAAGACTATCATAGGGAACCCCATGATTAGATTTCTCCCCCTCATCAATAAATATGTAAATCCCATGGGTGACATATGGTATTACCCAAATTACACCGTCATCAAGATGAAAGGAGTCATCACTTGGCCATATAGATTGCTAGTCCATGTCCCTATCAAATTGGTTGAATAATAAATTGCTTCCTAACTCCTCCAAGGGATTGAAATTTTATTTAGAGAGAAGAGAAAAGGCATTTTTCATCCTTTTCCATTATTGATTGGAAAAACCATGATCTATGGCTAGAAATAATTAGATGTTATTTCCATACATAGATATGCCTTCTATTTTCAAAAAGATGACCTCAAGAAATGGGACTCAAATAAAAAAGTTTTCCCCCGTCTACAATCCAAGCAACTGGCCAAGGTGGCCTATGAGCACTAGGTTAGCCCATATGACCATCTCTACACCAATGATGCAAACTTTGAGGAAGTGCTAGAAAGGTATAGTCAACATGGCTTCAAACTTGAGTATAGATTACAAAGAGAGGAGAAGCGAACTAGAGAAATGTGGTAGATAAACCCATTGCAATATCATCTATTACCTTCCACCTCAACTGTATATCCAAGACTACCATAATAACAAGTGATACAAATATAAGGACATAGTGAGAGGAAATTGGAAGAAAGGCTAGAAGAAGGTCCTTCATCATCAGCACTACCTCCAAGACTAATTTCTCTAGTAGATCACATTGATATGGTATCCCTAAAACCATATGAAATAGTTAAATAATTCTTCAAGGAGCTTGTAGAGACTTATGGGTTAGATAAGGAAGATGAGGGAATTGAGGAAGCCATAATTTATTTGGTATAATTTGAAGAAACCTAGGTAGGAGATATGGAAAAGGGGATGCAAATAGCTTTGGATTTAGTCACTATCTCACAAAATAAAAGGGAAGTAGAGATGGCCCTTATTCTTAGGTCCTCTATAAGTCCAAAAGTGACATAAACCCATCCTACTAATGAGATTGAATTATCCAGTTATGATTTCCCCATACATGGACATGTCATCCTTGACTAGTTCATATATGGAAAGCTCTAAAATATTCCATCTTAGTCACATTCATTGACACTTACCAACAATACAAGTATTGATAACCATGATGATATGAAACTGTAGATTAGAGAGCTCATGAAAGAGCCAAAAAAAAGAGGATTATTGAGGCAACTAAGGAGAGTGGAAAAGGAATGAAGGATATTGTAAAATCAAGTTGTATTAGGATTTAGATCCTAGAGGTACCCAAATTCTTTAAACCCCTAGCCACTGTGTAGTAAAAACTAGACACAATTGGGTTGGAGAAGGTAACAACAAAGAAGGTGACTATAGGCACCGAGGAGTTCACCTTCCAAAGAGTGGAGACTTTTTTGTGTCTAACTCTTGTACAAGGGAAAATATTTGGGTAAAACCCCATACATAAAGAGGACATAGAAAGTTTTATTAAGGCCCAATTAGCAATGACCTTAACTGGGGTCAAGGGAATGAAACAAAGAATCATCAACCTAGAAAAGGAAAAGTAGGACTTAGAAGCATAGGCTACATTTTCAATCGATAAGGACATATTTAAGATGTTGAATAAGTCTCTTCTTGACATATTAAAGGATTTAAGACCATGAAGATCAGATTAAGTGACTTAACCCATCAAGTTGAGATGGCACATGCATTAATCATTCAATGATAGGACTTCAGAGACTAGATAACTAAATTGATCAATGTACTAACTAAACAATATGTCAATGACATCAAAATCATAAAATTGGGACATTTAAACATCCTAATAGTAGTCATACTGGATAAAATATAGGACCTAAGCACTTAGCATAATAGTGTCAACAATTTCATGGAGGACAAGGACTTGATAGATAGAATGGATAAGCTCTTAGAGACCTTGTTGTCAAACCCCTCTCAATCCATTGCCATGAGCCTGATAGATGATGAAAAATTCAATAAAATATTTAACGTTTTCATCTAGAACATCAAAGAGAGCCAAGGATAATTATAAGGACCTTGACATCATCTTTACCTCAGGAAATCAGATTTCAGAGGCACAATGCATCCAAGAACTCATGGCCAAAAGTGACAAAGAATTCAATACATTGGTGGATCAAGAAGAGGATTGTTTGATGAAAAATTTGGTAAAATTTTAGATAATTAAATAAAAACACACTAGGGTGAAGGACAACATCAAGTAAAGATAACCAAGATGACCCACCAATCGAATTTGAAAATAATATTCTTTTATAATGTATATACGCTAGTCTACTAGCATATATTGGTTCTATTTATCAAATTTGAAATAGGAGGTCATGTGTATTATAATATTTTTATTGAGGACAACTATCCTTATCTTAAATATATATCTTTCAATAATTTAACCATTATACCACCCATATTCTCTATAAATAGGTAGGGGTTACCATTTTGTAAAGGGAAGGACTCTAAGTAATTATATATAAGAAAACATTTTAATACAACTAAGGAATTCTAAAAGGATTGTCTAAATAGTGTGTTAAAAGCTAATTTTATCTCTAAATTTCATGTTAATGACTTATAATTGAATATTTATTCGAATTTTTAGCTACATTTTCTATCATAAGTTTTTTAATTTGTGTTATGCTAGATTAGCTGAAAGATCTTAGGTATACTTCATTTCATTTGCTCTAGATTTGGATGTGCTCATGCTATTCATGTCATAGTAGTAAATTATTTATATTAAAACTAGTTATTACTTGTGATTTATATATTTCCTTTTATGCTTTCATAGTTTATGATGGAATCTAGGTTCATACTATTTTACATCATAAATTGGTTCATGTATGCTCAAACCAATTAGAACTTTATCATGATATTTGAGATGGAAACCTGCAATCACATTTTCTTTTTTGACTTACTCTCCTTTTTTATATTTTCTTTATCAAACCTCACTTTAGTTTAAGATCATTGTAAATACCCACGTAGGTTAGTTTGTGGATCATAAATATCACAAATTTTCAAATATATAAGACCTCGGTGGCTCCCAACCACCAAATTAAATAAATATTATGGATAGCTCTCACACTCTACTTCTATCCCACCATAGACATCCCAAATCATCACAAATTGTAACTCATACCCTATATCCTTAGGATCCTAAAATGAGAAGAATTCATCAACATTGAGATCACCTATGAGGTAGTTCAAAGCATCAACAAGAAAGAGCTTCACTAGTGCTAAAAAGAGGGCCCACTTGATCAAATATGATATTTATTACATTAGTTTTGAAGGATTCTTTACCCTTATGAGTTATTATTCACTCTAAGTGAAAATAGCCTTTATATTTAAGTGATTTCACACCTATCTCTGTGCTTCATAAGGAAAATATCTTAGTTCTCTACAAAGAAATGGTTAAATTCTACTAAGGACAGCTTTAGGTTTTAAGAATTTATAGTATTTGAGATTAGGATGGATTATTTTGGTTGAAGATTGAAAATTATTTATTAATCTTGAGTTTAATTTAGTCATAAGTTTCAAAGAATGGTCATCTTTGCATAAATCAACAAATCTTTGAGCTTGTATAGTCAAAGATCAGTGTCCTTTGTCCCTTTATGAGTAAATTTTTATAAAATAGGCTTAGTGTGTAGGATGATTGTTATTCTTTGTGAAGTCTAACTTGACACACCATATTTAAAATATTATCCTTAATATACAATATATAATTACTAGGGATTAGGACTAAATCACATTCAAAGACCAGACAACACTTACTCAAGGTAGAAACCCATAAAAGAACCAAGAAAGATAGAGGAAGGCAAAGGCATTCAAAGTCTCTACCATCTTCACCCTTATAAGGGGTTCCTAAGTTAAATATTCATCTAGATATGTAATGGCTTAGAAGTTTCCCCATTAATATACCAAGTGTAGTTCATGACTTACCATGTAATCTTAAAAAGTACTTGCCAATATTTAGTCCAACTAGTGTTGAAACTGCAAAAGAACATGTTAAATATTTTAAGGCTACTTTAAGATTTTTAAATGTTATCCATGAAGATATAGAATCTAGGTTGTTTCCATTTACATTCATGGATGTTTAATATGAATGGTTCCTCAATTTTATCGATAATTACATCACCTCATGGAATAACTTTAAAACTATCTTTATTGATAAATTTGCAAAGATCATAATCCCCTACATCATTTATCACCAATTCATGACCATTAATAGGGATGAAAGTGAAACTATTATATCCTTAAATACTAGGTTCCAAAATATGTTTAGTTGAACCATGGATCCATACAAACCTAATGAGACTTTAGCTCTAGAAATTTACAATTATGTAGTAGACCCTATGACTTCTGTGTTTCTAAAAAGGACCTTCCCAGCTATCAACACATTAGCCCAAGCTTATTATTAAGTGGTGGTTATTAGTGATCAAATGTAGTCCCAAGAGAAGATGACCTATTCTATCCAAAACATTAACCCCTAGATGCCTGTATTGAACCTTTTCCCAAACATTAACCAAAATTCTCTAGCCTTGAAACAACTCCCTACTCTAAATGTATTACCTATTAGCCATGTTATTCCTAATTAGAACCTAAGTTTCTTGAATCATCAATCTACTAATATATCTCACACCAATGACCAAAATTTTTTAGTTCCAATCAATGGTGCTAACAATATCCAAGTCTAAAGCTATGAAATCCCCAAGAATGAGAATGAATCTATATTAAAGATGGTCTAAAAGCTTAGCATAGATTTATTACAACTAAAAAAAATGTTGGAAATGTTAATGAAAACCCTAGAAGTAACTTCACCTTCCAAAATATTAATAGGCTTGGAAATAGATTTTAGAATGATAACTTATACAACAACAACAACAAAGTTAGTGACCCTTCTTCTAGAAAGAAGACCATGGATATTAATCTCACTAATATTGCCTTGCCAGACTATTGTAGGGTACATGCCACATCTAAACATGGTGAGATTTATTTCATTGATTTTTTTAAAGCCTTTGAAGCTTTCCAAGATGAACTTGACACATTTGAAGTGGTCCCAAACAAATATACTATGACAAGTCCTTCTGGGTCTAATTCATCTAACCAAGTGCACATGGTAGAGGCATTCCAATTCCCCTTTCCAAGAGGATAATGATCCCAAAAATATTCTTTAAGAGATTTAAGCATTCCAAAAATTCTTGAAAACCTACCCTCTAAGAAATATATAATAAAAGTAGCCATTGACTACTTTCCCCTTAACAATTATGGGACCCTTCCAAACACTACATCAAGAAATGATCTTGAAACACCTAAGGGTAGTTATTCCAAACCTACTATTGAACCTTCAAATAAGACTGGTTACAATATTTTAGAGGATATGAAGAAGATCAAAGCCAACATCACTCTACATGAGCTAACACAAATTATAAATCAAAGAGACTTACTATTGGAATCATGGTCCGAGAAACTTGGGAAGCCTCCAAAAAGTGATAGTGAACATATAACTATGCAAATAACTAAAGCAAAGTCTCCACCCTTCCTACTCACAGTCAAGATATTCAGAAAGAATGTCCATAATTGCCTTTTAGATTCTAGAGCCTCAACCAACATCATACCTATAGGGATATGTGAACAACTTGGGTTAACCCCAATCAATTGTACTAGAGTGGTCACTTAATTGGACAATTCAAAAGTCAAAGTCATTGGGAAATTATTGAATGTGCATATGCAATTCGTTAGTGAACCAAGAGTTTAATAACTCATAGACATATAAGTGGTGGATATCCCTAGTGTTTATGGATTGCTCCTTAGTAGAGAATAGACTAAGGCCCTAAATGGATACATGTATACTAAATGCTCCCACTTATGGTTACCTTGGAAGGGTGTTCCAAATCAAATAAGGATAGAAAGAGATCTAAGGATGAAGAACATGATAATATAATATAATATATAATAGACCAACAATTAGAGGTCAAACTAGGCAAAATAGACCAGAAAAATAGTGATGATTCAAAAACAATCTTTAGTTTTAGCAAAGAACAATAGCATTGGACATGGACAATAGTGATGAACACAAGGGTGTTATATTTTTGGCACGCCTATCCAAATATAAAAAACTCAACTTTCCAAAATCAAGTATAAAAATAGGTTCAACTATAGTTTTACACATATAGACTAGTTCAAATTTAGTAGTTTTAGTACAAGTTTTCATAGAGAATCTAGATATAGGGGGCATCATGCATGGCATGATGGCTCTCATTTCTAGTTTCAAATAGGGTAGTTTGTATAAATTTCATATCAAAATCCATGTTATAGACATCAATGATGAGGGGAAATGTGTATGACACATTGGTCTTCTATTATTTCCAAGTTCAACATATTACCTAAGCATTCTTAGAAGTTGCATGCCTTATTCCATCTATAGGTGGTTAGAATCATTTTGGAGTGGCTTTCATACAAGCCTAACCTCCACATTTTGAGTGGCTTCTACTTAAGCCTATGGCCTAGTCTTAGAGTGGCTTTCATACAAGCTTAATTTCTATATTTTTTGAGTTAGCCAAGATTGGACTAGTTTCTATTACACATTCAACTATCCACTCGGCACTGTCAAATTATAGAGCATTCATGGGATTCAAAAACCATCCCATATGACACACATTCATTTTGATATCATTTTATAGCTTAATATCATAAGATAATGATGGATCCAAAGGACTAGCTAACCTATTATTCTTGATCCACCTACTTAGAGGGATTAGACGAAAGTCTAAACATTAACACATGCATGATCACATAACTTCACTTAGTAGGCAATGATAAAGCTAAAGTGCAAACATTTGCATTTTTGATCTACTCTTGGGGAATTGAGTACTTAAATATATTCACAATATTACTCTTGATATAGCACATACCCAACACTAATCAACATCATCTAGCATCACTCAGCATCATAATAAGTTTTATAATGGTTCACATACCTAGTGAGGCATATTCATTCCTTTATCTTTCTATCTCTCTTACCTAGCTTTATATGCTCTTATTTTAGATATAGCATATCTAGTAATAATTGATCTAATATTTGTTTTTCTCTTCTAGATATACACTTCATGGTGAAATCTCTCTATGCACACTGAGTATCACATATATTTATGGGATTCACCCTTGCAAGTAAGTTTAGGTACACTTTCTATTTTTCCTTTAGCCTAGTATTTCACTTTGTTGAATCACTAGAATAAAGGAGGGGGGGAAATTCAATCATATAAAATGTTAAATTTGGTAGCTTGAGCATGTCTTATGACACCCAATCCATAGGTCCCTCTTGCATGCTCTCAATACCCTTCTAGGCATCTTTTTGTTGATTCCTAGTCATCTATAGGCTTTCAAAACTTCATTCCATCTTAGTCAAGATCCCTTTCCCATAATTATTCCACCCCTCTAAGTCTTGTACCCTTAGGACAATATCACCCAAGATGGACTATAGTATTCGACCCTATGGTGTCCCCTTTCCAGTGCTCCTATCCAATCGCATTTTGAGCCTAGGTGACCATTTTTCCTTAATTCTTCTTTTTCATTATGTTAGCCTTGTGTGAATGCATTTAACCCATAAACAATATATCTCTATAAAATCTTGTTCAAAGTTCATTTATAAGGGTTGAAAATTATTTTCAAAATCAAGCAAGAATATAAGCAAGACCATTAAGGTAATTTTCCCTATTATCTATATATAGCTAGCCAATACAACCACGAGCTCATTCAAAACCCTCACACCAGTGCCTAGCCACATCAAGCACACCTTGTTTGACATTTTTTCACCTTCATTACACTATTAAACAAATCACATCAAGTGGAAAACTACATATGGCTTGATCCCTCTTTGAAGTATTGGTATGTAGGTAGTGTGCCCACACAAGGGGTGTGGATACACGTTTAGTGCATCTTACACACAATAAACCACCTCTTTCTCCAAGTTTTTATTCAAGTTTAGGACCAAGGAAAACCTAGGGTTGGAGATTAAATCATCTCTACAAAGAGCTTCATCGATAGTCAATCCTTAAAATTTCATAGGTGGATTAATATAGAGATAGTAGATAAAACCCAAAAAACTTAGATCTTTTTGAACAATTCAAATAATAGTGGTAGGACCTAGACTATAGAGCCATACCATAAAGTGTCATGTTTTTTGTGCTCCTATCCTTTCACTAAACAAAATCTAGATCCTAATTTGCAATAATGTCCTAGTCTTGCACAACTAATATCAACTTCTATCTCAATTGTCTCAATCTAGTTTAAGCTATGTTATATTTCTCTTCATTTATTACTATTTTTAGAAAGGTTTAAATTATATAAATTAGTGTCTTATTTATTGAAATATTATTTACTGATTTAATTATCTCAGACCTTTAATTAAATTAGGAATAAGACACCAATATTCTCAAAACTATTAAGTCACTAAGCATACACATGGTTAAGACTTGAGATAACATGTTGGTTCATCATTAAGCCTAAGTATTATAGTTAGTCATATCTTTGGATACTTAACTTACTTTAGCTAAATCCTAAATCTCATTTGTGTGTATCACTTTTTCTTTCATGATTGGTCATTCCAAGTCCATATAGAGGAGTAATTTTAAAATCCATAAACATTCAAAATCCAAATCATTTAACAGAAGGCAATGATCTAAAATACAACATTTAAAAATTTTAAAATTCAAATCAAACTAAAATATGTGATTCTAAACACATATCCTCTTTCTAATCAAAGCTCAAACTCCAAAGTTGGCCTCACAACAAAGACAAGTTCCATTAGGGTATGGTAGGTTAGTAGATTAGAGGAGACTAAAAAAATATTTTAGGCGACCTACTTTTTCACACAAGTACCCCATATTCACAGTAGATCGATGGTTTTGTAAGGGGTCATAAGGAATGATAAGCACATTGTGGGAATGTAAGTCCATTTTAATTTTCTTGCCCAAAACTACCAACATGAGTTTATCTCAGTACCACATTTATTTACTCTTAGTACCATACTTATTTACCTACATAGCTTTATGTCTATAATGAATATGTATCCTTTATATATTGATGGCCATTTATCGCTTAGTGTATTCACATGTCCTTAGTGTGCCTCATGCCTCCTAAGGTATTTTCATAAGATGCATATGTTTTGATTCTTGCATTCACTTCATCACACCCTATAACCTTAAAATTTCCACTTGAGAAATATTATTTTGTTCATTAATCACTCCACCTAAGGATTATATTTATGATTTGCATTATAAGACATTGGAAAGGACTAGGCCTTCCTCACAAATTACTAAAATTTTCACATTATCATTCCAAACATCCCCTTTTTGTCATATTTTAACATTGTTTCCACCTCATTGGTGTTCCCTTTGTGACTTGGAGTGTAAGACCATGGATAGGAGCAAGCCTTCCTCACAAAATTTTTTAATATCCAAGTCACAAAAAAATTACATGTCAAATATGAGATAAGATGTGATTGACTATGAGTTATACATCATTGACATGCTTCCCATCTTGATTTAATATGTTTTATGCTTACTTCATTAATCTTTGACTTTTATCTTCTTATTTTATAATTGTGTGTAAGAATCCAACCATTTTTCTTAATTTTTTTCATACTTACCAACTTGAATTAGTATGATTAATTTAAGAACATTTTACAATTTTTTTTCTCTTTTATACTTCCTAATGTGATTTAATATGAATGATTAACTTAATTGATTTATTTTTATACCATTACACTTTCAAATCCATTTTATTTTTTAACATTATTTTCATACTTCCCAATGTGATTTCATGTGATTTTACTTGTTTTAATTTGGTGCCAATATTTTTTATGGTTTAAAAACATTTCCCCCTCTTGTTTACCACATTTTGGTTACTATAATTGGTCATATTTTGTTATTACACATTTCCCATCATGATATAATGTGTAATACATTTATTTTTGATCAATTATACTTTTCCAATGCCTTTTTGCCTATTTCTTTTTAACCATGCATGTGTAATAGATAATGATAGAAAATAAAACACCACACATATATTTCCTAAAACATATACAACAAAAACAAAATACATGTGATAGAAAAAAAATATCCATGTATCCAAAACCATAACCAAAATATAACCCATGAGATCAACATCCAACTATAAAAATAGAACATATCTATATATTTCACATGTTTTAATAAAAATGGTAAAAAAAATACATCATTCTAGCTCTATGACTAGGCTCCATCATGTCTATCTCCTAACTTAGCCACACTACCCATATATTCCCTAGACTATCCCCTCTACACACTATGTTGTAATGAGATAATCTACAAATTTTAACCATATTACCTATCCTTATAGGTTGTCCACTTGGACCCGTACCTATCCCAATTGGATAGTGGTATTCATCCATGTGGCTCTCTTCTAAGACAAGGCTTGCCAAGCATATTCCTCTCTTTCTCCCATCCCTTGTTAGTGGCCACAATCCATCTCTACATGCATGTAGTTATCTTAAAACCTCCCCAACCACTCTAAATTATCCTATATAAGCTAGAGAAAATGGTACCATAGGATCATCTAATGTGGTGGGGTCATATGACATCAACACCCCATCTAAAATATCATGGTGTGCTATTATAACTAGGGATCCCCATCTGATCTCCTCAACTACAAAATCTAAAAAATTAAAATTAGATATATATTAGATCACATATAAATCTCAAAATCTATCTATCTACAATCATATATAACTAGTATTCTATCTCAAAGACTAAAAAATCCAACATTTCTTACCTATCTTGGTGTCACATACCACCATCTCCCTATTTGCTCATCCATCAAACATGATCTCTCCATCAACCCATCCCCTAAGCACCTCATTTATGGGATACATCCCAATCAAATAAAAACCTATAGTCATCATCCATGCACATCTTATGTCTATCCGTAGTGGTGCCTTTATTGAACAACTCTACCTTGGGTTGACTAATAAGTCATCCTGAATAACCCACCTATATGCTCATCCCACCATTGGTATCTCCATCGATAGTATGACCAAGGTGGTCATTTTTCCTCTTATTATGGTTTTGATTATGGTACTTTTTACACACCTACATCCATATCCATCCCCTCTCCTACTCTAACTACCAGCTTTCATGTTTAATTAGTCCATGGTCTCACATGCCATGATCTGATCTCTAGTCTCTAGACTGGTACTCTTCCTCTTCCTCTCCCCCTCAGATTTCTTGCATTCCATTCCCAAAATTTTGGCACTATTATAAGAGCCATCAAGTGTGGGATTCCAAATTATCCTAGAAATAATACCACTAACTATGTCTACCCACTAGGTATGATGGCCCATGATCCAAACTCGTGCCAACCTTGGCACCATAGTCACCCAACTTGGCCAAATCATCATAATATGTGCATAGGTATGCCACACAATCTCTCCTCATATGACTATCTATAATTCTATAATGTGGGGTATAGCTTATGCTAATTGATCATATCTCCATCTTGTATTACAAGATAACCAACCATCAACTATAAGGGGTAACCCAACTAGACAATACATCAAGAACCTATCATATATCTAGGTTTTGGGAGAATAAATTAGATTGTAGATTTATGAAAGATATTTGTCTGATATTCATGCATTATATACTTAATTTTTCATATATATGTCCATTTTATCCTATCTCTAAACTTGTAATAGGTTATAATATGAATAAAATCCACTTTTAACACCAAGTATGAGAAGAATATGAATAGTCATAGACTACAACCATCTATATATACTTATGTTTGTAAGAAGAATAGAGTTCCACTTTTGAAGAGATTAATAGAGACTATATAGTTATGGTTACTTATGATTTCTTACTTTGTTCCTTACATGCATTTACATGTTTAAACATTTGATTAATTTTTATTTAAGATAATCGAAATACTCTATTTATCTTAATAAATCACTAGTTTTTCTTAATTTTTACTTAACACACAATAATTAATCTTCACTATGTTTCTATTTTCCATCTTTGTGTATGAATGTTATGCACTATCTTGTGCACAAAATTATAAACTAGCTATCCTCATCCTTAGCTTATTCTAATGCTTCAGTAACCTCTCCCTAAAATAGTGAGGTGAGGATGGAAACATTAATTCTAGAGGAAACTATGCTAAGATGGTTACCAAGGGAGAGAGACATTGATAAATGGTTAGATTATAGAGTATGTAATTTTGTAGAAAAAAATTCAAAACAAACTGGTCTTACCATACAATAAATCATTCTAAATCACATATATGGAGATGTTTATGAAATATTTTAGTGTGTGTTACTTGAATTGATAGATAATTGGTTGGCATAGTTGAAATACTATTATTTTAACCCAAGAATGGAAGAAACAATCATCTGGGTTGAAGAAAATAGACCAGTTGTAGAAATTAGAAACTAACTAAACAAATGCAATAGATTATTGGGTTACTACTACTATAGATGGATACATAACTAATTTTTTAATAAAAGGATATATAGCTTTGAAATTTATGCAAGATATGTTTATTAGAGGAATTATAGGGAAATTTTTGTAGTGACTACTTCTCCTTATGAAGATGTTGGTTGTGGATAAGGTCATGGTGCCTACCCTAGCCAATATGGAGTAGTCACTTTGAGCATATGGGGATGTGTGTGACATGATAGTGAATGATGATTAAATGAATAGATAAAGCTTAAACATAAATACAAAATGGATACATGAGGAAATAAGAGTCAAAAGAAAAGTCTAGATTTAGACTGTGAGCTACAATAATAAAACATATAGAATAAATAAAAGAATACCTAGGTATATGTGAGTAGAGGTAATAGTAGTAGTAAAATAGATGATAAATGAGTAAGAACATGTGATGAGTGATATGATAGAGAATAATAATGAAGGATTACGAAAGAATATGATGAATGTTGGTAGATAGAAAGAAGTGACAAAGAATAAGATGAAGAAGAGATGTTCAAAGAAGAAGGTGAGAATAATATAGAAGTAGATTAGTTAGATTATAGATTTAGTAAATAATTATAATAATGTATACTATCAAAAAAAGGACATGAATAATTAAGAAAAGAAGAAAAAAATTTGTGGTACATTAATCATAATTTTGAGCATAGAAGAAGAATAATTCATAGGAAAGAATCATTCACTGAAAGAGCCGACATTCCTACAACCCAATTTCTTATATTCTAGCAGAAGTTTTCAACCAAACAAATAGGAAGAGAGTATTTGGGAAGAATAATTTTTAGAACAAATGCATCATCAGGGTACTAAAATTGAAACAACATCAATTTGAAATGATTTAAAGGCAACAGGGATTGTTGAAACCAAGCAAAGTAAAGAAGGAAACACAAAAAAATAGATTTTGCAAGCTAACTCTCCAATTAATATGTAATCAAGATCATGTAGAATCTAGTCTCCTCTTGTGAGAAATTCACAACTTATTTCATTGATACCATTTTACTCAATGCATCATATAGGAGGATTTATAAATATCTTAATGTATGATGGGTCTACAGACCCTAAACAATACTTATTAAACTATGAAATGAGATGACAAGCTAAGTGAATTAATGATTAATCTCTCAAAAAGTGTGATCTAGTAGGGGCACTAATTGAAAGAACACTTGATTTCATATACTACAGATAAATTTAATGGGAAATTCTATGATAATTAAGGAATGGATTAACTTAGAGTTCAAGACAAAGAAATTTACAAGTTAGACTATTCAAGACTTGAAAGAGATAAGGTATAAGTTATGAGAATATGCCTATGACTAGATCATATATTCTTTGATGTTATGAATAAGGTGGATTTTTAATTAATAGATAAAGATAAAGTTGCATGGTTTATCAAATGACTATGCTACAACATTATATTTACCACTACATATACTCAATATACTACTGATGTAAATTCTAGAGCTACTAATCTATGAGTAGATAATATTAAAGACTATGAGGAAGCTCCTATCATAAATTATAAGATTGAAAACACATTAAAATAATTTATGAATATAATGGAGCAATACCATGAGGAAGATAAACCTAAGTTAAATCTATGGTGTATTGAGTTTAGAAAAGAAGTACATCATAAGAATGATTGTCTTAAGATCAAAGTAGAGTTCTATGAAATTTGTTGAGTAGTAAGGCACACAACAATGCAGTGCCATCTCCTACAATAGTATGTCAAGAACCCATAGAATTTGTATTCTAATTTTTTAAAGTCACATAATCATGATAAAAAGAGTTATAGGGCTTTGTAGGAGCTCAAATAAGACATCAACAATAATGTATTATTCATTATTATGTAATAAGTGCCCTCAGTGAAGCAAATAATTCTTGGCCTAGAGGTCAATAAAGGGTGTGCAACCCAAACAATTCCATAGTATATTCCTAGTTTTCCACAATACAAAACTTGACCCTTCATTTGCTGATTTAGATACCACCATCACTATAATACTAGTATGTAGTACCTCAGAGCTAAAAAATGTAGTAGAAAATGAGTTGGACTCCACTAATAATGCAACAATAATTCAAAATTGGAGATAATACCCAATAGCATCAACATTAAAACACAATAAAGTAATAAGGAGGGTATAGAGGAGGTTATCAGTCTAATAGAGGAGGATCTAGGGGTGGATATATAGGAGGTTACTAGGGTGGTAGAGGAAATAACTATCAATGGCATCCTTTACAATGCTATTTATGTGAAGAGTGAAATCATGTGAAATGAAATTACCCTTTGAATCCTTAAAGATAGTCTTACTATGCATTCTATAGAATATATGACAAACACAAGATAAAATATTATCCTATCTTGGAAAAGAAAATAAAGGATAAGGCCATCATGAATGTGAATATGGTGAATGTGAAACCTAAAGAGGATGCCTTCTTAAATGATGTCACACAACATCATCACATAAAAAGAGGTTTGCCTTCTCTTGAAATTCCTCAAGATCAGGGAATCTAAAAATCAAAATAGGATACATACCCAGACCCAACTATAGAAAAGGAGCTCATGTATGAAGTTTCACAAATGTTTAAAAACATTCAACACTAAGACATTATTGAAGGAGATAATAGAACAATAGATTCCCAAAAATATTACCAGATCATGTACATTATGCACTAGGATGGAGTTTCTAATGTAATGATAAACCTTCTAAAAAATTTAAGCACACCGCACAATGAAGACATCTCTCAAAATATCACAAACTTCCTACATAATCTAATGGAGTGTGCAAATCAAGGATAATAGAAGATAGAAAATATTTTTTGGTACATAAAAATAAAGAAGCCATAAGATGTTGATGAATTAATTAACATTAAGGTTGTAAGATATGAAATTCCAAATGTTGTCTTTGATTTTGGTAGCATAATCAAAATGATTCCTAGGTCTACATGGGAGGTTATTAGATGACTGGTTCTAAGCTATATCCCAATAATTCTAAACTTAACTAACTATGGATTAGTTGATCTTATTGGCATATTATAAGATTCTAAGATCAAAGTCATATAACTAATTCTATGAGTTGAATTTAAAGTCATTGATATAAAGATAACAACACATTACCGTATGCTAATTTACAAGAAATGGACATATGATGGTTAGATGACTATCAATATTATGCAAAATCAACTAGAGGTGCATCAGGGAGATAAGATTTTCATCATTCCTTTGAATAGGGTGTATAAAACTTACATCATTTTGTTTGAACTAGATTTTTCATATGTTATACAAGAAACTAACTGGATGAAGGTAAACTCTAAAGATAACCTAAGAGCTTTGCATGTAATTGAGTGAAAATTATTATATGAGCATACTAAACCTTAAGTAAAATTTTTACTCACTTAATATTTGAAGACATAAATAATAGAGTCCTAATCCATTAATTAGTCGGCCATTAGCAACCTAGTTGTTATAGAATAGTATACATCTATGTCTGTTAAATCCCCTACTCATTTAGAAGTTGACTTCCTCTATCAATCAGATGATCATATGCAGGATTATACAAATCCAACCAATGAAGGCACTTTACCTTTGGAAATAGACTCATCTATCATTGGAGACTTAGCCACACACCTGGGCTCAAAGTGATCATGAATACCAACCTATGATAATGGTATTTGCACATGAGAGACAACTTCATGTGTACTATCTGATTAAGGATATCAATCAATTCATTCTACACCTACAAGTTCATATACCCACTATCATTCAATGGGTCATCACTTTGAATTATGATTTGAATGGAGTTGTAGATACATAGTGGGAAAGTCATATAAATGATTAACTTGAGTTGGAGTATGCATATGAGCTCATGATTAGTAGGTTCCAACTATCATAGGTTATGATAAGCAATTGAACTTTCTTCCAAAAAGGTGAGTGTCTTGAAATTCATATTTATAAATGTTTTGAAGTTAGATTGTGGAATGTGTGGCACCAAAGTAATAGGTTCACATCTTCCATTGTACACTTGCTCCTTTACCATCATCATGGTATATGCATCAAGAGCATAGGAGGGAGACAAAACATTGGGAATAGGTATAGAGTAATCTCATATAAATATTTTTTTTTTAAGATGAAAACCCTCTGGTTCATAATGCCCTACTAAAAATCAAATATTTCTTATGCCATAGGTGTGAATAAGATTTAATCACCATGATGGAATCCACTTCATAAAAGAATGCAACTTCTAATCTCAATTTGGAATTTCAAATATATAAAGATGCCAAGAAAGAGAAACAATCTCTTACATTGCCATGCCATTAAATACAAGATGAAGAAGATGACACTAAATATTTTTATTTTGATGGTGGTATCGATTTGACTAATTTATTCGAACCTAAATAGCCAACAAAACTAGAAAAAGACACTACACAAAACCTACTAAAGAAGATGAGTTATGTAGCATCCAAATAATAGAATAAGAAGAGAAATTAATGATACAATAATATATTGATTAGGAAAATCATAAGATTTACCATCAATAGATTAAAAAACATGTATCAAACATCATAACTAAGGAGGTTCCCAAATTGGCACATATAGGTGATTATTGGATAGAAGCCAAAGTTTTTAAAGATATGCAACTCCTATGATATTATCAATATGTCTTTCCCATTAAATTTGTATAGGTCTAAGGAATTGATCAATCTATAGGCAAAATACATATTAAACTCAAGGAGTATGCATGACCCAAAAAAAAAATGGCCATACAAGTTGAATCAAAATATGAAGTTGAAAGTGAAGGTTAACTTGATAGAATGCAATATGTAGGTATAATATATCCTATATAAAAGGTAGATTGGGTTAGTCCTATGTTATTATATCATATAAAATAGGGGATATCATAGCATTTGTGGATTATAACATTTATAATGATGCATGTGTGAATGATCCATTCCCAATTCCCTTCATAGATGAAGTTTTGGAATATATCATAGGACATGAAGTTTATTCTTTCATGGATGGTTTTAGTGGCTATCATCAATACCCATTGTAGAATAATATAATGATTTTTTCCATAGAATGGGGATCCTTTTCATACAAGGTAATGCCTTTTATCCTCAAGAACACACCTATTTTATTTGTTTAAACAAGATTTGTCTAAATTTTTCCTCATGTTATAATGTTTTCAAGCTCTACAAATGGATTTGAATTTAAAAAAATGTTTATTTTTTACACCTTTTCATGTTTTTCTAGGTCATGTAGTGTGTATTTAAGAAATTTTGGTAGACTATGCAAAATTACAATCATTTTAAGTATGCATCCACCAGTTATCTCCATATAAGTGTAAAATTTTCTTGGCCATTGATGGTACTATCATAATTTTATCAATGTATATGTATCCATTTCATCTCTATTGGAATTCTTATTATGCAAAAGTACAAAGTTTGTTTAAACTTCTAAGTGCCAAGCTACCTTCATATAGCTAAAGCAAAGATTAGTCACTATTCCTATACTTATCTTTCCATATTGGATCAATCCCTTTCATTTTCACAGTTATGCTTTGGCTATCATAGTTGGTGTTGTACTTATGTAGCTAGGAGATGGTGGACTAGATGACCCCATTAATTTTTCAAGTCAAAAGTTTTTTGATGTAGAAAATAACTACATGATAACTGAAAGAGAAACATTGGATATAGTGTTCATGTTATATCAATTTAGTCTACACCTTTGGAGAGGGTTCTTCAAGATCTCTCAAACTAAGCTACACAATGGGAATAACCTCAGGCTATGGGTATCCTATGGTGAGGTTAAACCTCTGGAGAAGGTTGGCTTCCTCTTGATAGATCGCCTAAACTAATGTTACTACTATGAAAAGGGTTAGAAAAGGGGACATAAAGATCATAAGAAATTTAAAAGGGTGACACACCATATTAAGTGAGATACTCATATAAGCTTAAACACACACTAGATTAACATAAGATAATATTAGTCCACATAACCTCACAAACTAGCTAATTGCATAAGTATTTCATGAACTAAGATCACCAAGAAATCAAAGAAGAAAAGAGGAATTCTAAAAATCACACTATATATTCATCAATGGAAAAAAAACACAAATATAGACCTGAAATAGTAAAAGAACATAAATTTAGACTTGCAATAGCTTGAAAACACCATAAAAGAGGCAAGAATGAAGGGCAATGGCCTAGGAAGAATATCCTTCACAAGGTCATCATGTAAAATATTGCTAAAACACTAATCAAAGGCAAGATATATTAAAAATAATCTTATTACATCAAGAGGTAGTTATTAAAAATTGTGATAGGGTTTAACCTTATTAAAAATACTAGAAGATAATAATAACCAAAACTCATCACTTTTGCTACTATATTCCTTAGATAAAAATGGCTTCCTACATGTCCACCATGAAATTGATCTAAGAGCATTGTCAATTGATGATCATCAATCATCTAAGAAGTACTTCATCAAGGTCCTTCTTAAATAAAATCCCATCAACCAATACATAAGGTATGGATTGAAGTCTTAAATACCTTATTTTCCCTCTATCCATTCCTTGTAGGTACTCACTTATTAGCAAGAAATGTGTCATATCCTAGAGCTAGCTAGTGTGAGGTGGAGGTGTATTTGTTTGTGAGTTTTTTTGAGTCACCAAGACCACTTATTTATCATCTTCTTGTTCATCAACCATATGCTCACACAAGCCTTTACCTCTGATTAGCTTGGTGACCTTGATCTCCATGTCATACTCCATAACTTTGGTAATCCATCCAACCCTCTTCTCATTCAATTCCTTGTTGAGGATAAAGCCCCTCACTCTAGAATGAAACACCATAAGATGGATCCTACTATTATATATATTTGGCCTAAAATTTTTTATGCTTCTCAAATCTATAAGAACTTGATTTTATACAAAAGTGCATCTTACCTCATATCCTCTTAGTCCTTGACTAAAAAATAAAATTGGTTGTTCAAGTCCTTGACCATTCTTCTACTTATCATAGCTGATATATTATCAACACTATCAAATGCATGCAATATAAAATCCTTTTAGAAGTTAGGATTCATGAGTGAGGGTGCCTAGGCTAGGGCTTTCTTGATGACAACAAATGGTGTTTTAAATTCATTTGAACAAATAAACACTTGGTTATTCCTTAGCATGGTAGTGATCGGTTTGACCAAGTTGATAAAACCAAGTATAAACCTTCTCACAAAGTTTATATTCCCAAGGAAACCCTATAATCCTTTCTTATGCTTGGATAAGGATAAGGCCAAAATAACACTTATTCTATTAGGGTTAATGGCCAATCCCTATTTTGAGATAATGTGACCCAAAATTTTTCCCTCATAAACAAAAAACATATATTTTTTGGGATTCAATGATATCCCATATTAAATGCATCTTTCAAAGATCAATCTTAGGTGACATATGTGCTCACTATCCTTCTTGGAGAAAACTATGATGTCATCCAAGTAAACAAGCACCATCTAACTTAGCAATCCTTGGAAATCCATGTCCATTAATATTTGAAAGGTTTCCCCTATATTTGATAAGACAAAAGGCATCTTATGATAAACATATGTGCCCCACTTTATGGTGAAGGTAGTCTTATATTAGCATGCTACTCTTACCAGCACCTGGTTGTATCTTGAGTATCCATCCAAAAAAGAGAAGCATTTTGAACCATTAACTATCTAATGGATTTTCTAGATGGATGCTAAGGGGTAGTGATCTTTCAAAGAGACCCTATTTAGATCCCTAAATTCCACACACAATCTGATCTCCCCATTTTTTTTTTATAGACACTATGTTGGCCACCCATAAGGAGTGTTTGATGGGAAAGATGATCCTAGATTCCATCAATTTGGTCTACTCTTTCCTCATAAGCTCTTTAATATTGGGGTTGATAGGCTTTTGATTTTGCCTGATAGGATTAACATTAGCCTCTAATTTTATAGTGTGTTGGGATAGTTTTTGATCAAAACCTCTAAGGTCACTTTATTCCCAAGCAAAAATGTCTGCATATTCTCTCTAAAGTTTAATGAAAGCATGCCTTTCATCCTTAGTGATTACCTTTCCAAGATTTAGGAGCTTGTATTTAAGGATAACAACTATTTCATAGTTTTCCTCATTAGTTGATATTACTATCTTGTCTTTCCTCATGTAGTCCCATTCATCAAAGAAACCTTTAAGGGTGACCAATGCTTTAGGAAGCTTATTAGACCTCAGTTGAATAATTTGATATTCATACTAATGTTGGAACTTTTTTTGGTTTAATGAGTAAATATTTGCTTCCTATTACAAGAAACAAACAATATACTTATCACTATGAAAGACTTGCCAATGAGCTTCATTTTTTGGCACGATGGTCTTACTACTAGTTTAACATGTAGCCATACTTTCAACTTTTTTAATTCATTTTTGAGGTCAAATTGATCTCCCATAATTGTCAACCTATTAACATGTTAATTTTGTTTCCTTGGCATTACTTGTATGTTAAAATATTCAAAATCCTCAAGAATGTCCCACACTCTATGCTTATAGGATCTCATTAATGGATATTCTATGACATTTTGGCCTTTGACCTAATTTACTATCAGCTTATTATCTCCATACACTTGTAGCTACCTAATTCCTCTCTTACTAGCCCACTAAAAGCCATGAATAAGACCCTCATATTTAGCTTCATTATAAGAGTAACTAAATTAAAACCTATAATAATATAAGTATTTATCATTTAAGGAAGATACTATCATTTCTCCTACACCTACCCCATGTTTTCTCCTTGATCCATCAAATAATAACTTCCACAAACCCTTGGTATCTTCTTATGGCCTAGTGAGGGATGACATGGATTCAAACTCCTCATGCAATCAATAGACACCCATTTTTTTCTCTTCAATAGCTTGAAAAGGATCAATTAATTGATTATCAATCTATAAATCATCCAAGACATGTCAGGTATTTCCTTAGGATGAGTTTTTATTTCTTGACCAACAAGGTGGTCATATTCATATAGGATGATGTAGTTGATATTTGAGATATCTATCCCAAAAGGTTCTATCTAAAATTATACTATAGGATTAACCTTAATGGATACCTTCATGCCATACCTTGTTCTAAAATCCATGTAGGACTAATCTGACATTGGATAACCCCCAATTTTTACTATGAAATATCTATATAGACATAGAGCAAAAAGAGGAGGCAAATATAGGATCAACACATCTTGAGCCACTAAAAAACTATGACAAGTGTGTAAGGTCAAGTTTAGACCTTTGATGATTCCATATGGTTTGGTGGAAGATCCATCAAGTTGTATAACTCCCTTAGATTAGGTTTTATATTTTAAACCAAGTTGATTTATAATTAATTTTGGCATCATCATAGTGATTGATCCATTGTCTAATATGTAATTATGAACCAAGGATTCACCAATGATCACAAAAATTTAAAAGGGAGGAGGCTTGACCATCTCACTTGATTTCACTTTATTAATAACTTTATTTGTATTAGTGAGAACTACATCTTCCTTGCTTAGTGGCTTGTCTAAAACATTGTTCTTTTACAATCCTTCTTGAAGGATATCCAATAGACTAGGCATTGAAAGCATATCCCACATTATAAAACTCACATTGGATTTTTTCATTTATTCAAAAATATTGATGGGTGAACCACCAATTTTTTATTGTTCTTTGGGAGCCATAATTATACCTTGAACTTGTGGGTTTTGGGCAACAAGGGCAATCCCTTAAATTTGTTTATTTGGATCTATTGGTACCTTTAGAGTAGAAATAGGTTCCTTTAGATTTTATAGTAAAGGAGTAATGGCAGGAAGCTCTTTGACTACTTCTTGGTTACCATCTATGTTCCTTCTTTGAACCTTGTATTAGCTTCCATTGGAATGTATGCTTGGCTAAAGCTAGCATGTTAATTCATTATATATCATTATTCTTGATTATGTTTAACCATGGTAACATCTAATTAACCTCGTCCTTGATTATTCCATTAGCCTTGTTGTTGTTCTTTTGGTTTTGTCATTGTAGGTACCTCTACACTCTAAGACATAAGATCTTGATTGTACCCATAAATGATAGCCTATTGTCATTGATCATTGACATCTTGATTGAAGTCAATGTTTGGGACAATGGATTGACCAAAATAATGACTTCAATGCATAGTCCCTTCATATTCTTGAGAAATTTTGTTCTAAGTAGAGACCAAAGTAGTAGAGTTACTTGTAACATTTGGATTATATCTATTTTGCCTAACATAGTTAGGCTACCCTTGTCATTCACCTTGAAAATTTCCTCTATAGTGTAGCCTATTTGTTTGATAAGACTATTGTTAAGGCTAATATGTAGCTTGATAAGTTCTATTAAATTGAGCCTTCTACCTCTTTACATTTACCAATTCATTTCCCAAGGATTAAAACTTGATCTTAAGCTCTTAGAAATTCTTATGTACTTAGGAATCACTAGATTGATTAGGAAAAGCCTTTTCTTGCTTTGGTGTTAGTATGGAAGAAAGTGTTGTAATATGAAGAATGTAATAAAGGGGAGGAATATAAACATGAGGTGGTCATATTTCAAGGAACAAAGGCATTGGTGGTTTAGGAGAGATATTATCAACCTATACTAGACAATTTTCTACCATGATTGCCACCTCATAAGCATTTGATAATGTGTTTCCCCCCATAAACTAGATCATGACTACAATTTCTATGTTTAGAGCTTTCAAGTAGTAAGGGAAAGTAAAGTTAAGAGTAGGTCTAAAAGAGAATGGAATCCTGTGCCATGTCTTTTGAAACCTTGTGTTGAAATTTTGCATGACTTCATGAGGGGCACTCTTGATTGTGGTTAGTTGTTTTGCAAGTGATAAATGGTCACTTTGATATTCAAATATCTTACAAAATGCATCTCATTACTGGTCCCATGATGTGATTTATTTAGAATCAATGCTTCTTACCATTCTAGGTATTTTCCCTTGAAAGACATGGCTAACAACCTGATATCAACATTTTCCTCACTAACATTATGAAAATTGTAAAACTTAGCTACATCTATGAGGTGCTTAGAAGGGGTTGTAGATTGGTTTCTTGTGAAATAGGGAACACTTTTAAGAGATGCTACTAGAATAGGTTCATATTGTTGGAGGTCTAAAGGACTTTGACATTAAAACCCATAAAAGGAAAAGCTCTAGGGGTTGTCATAGTTATAAAAGGATTTAATAAATATATTATTGTAGAGGTAGGTTTTGAAATTGGTTTAGGAAAAAAGGTTCCTTTATATGGATGTGTATTAGAAAATCTTAACCTTTTTAATGAGTTTAAAGGTAATTTAACAAATTCAAAGGGAATACCTCTAAGTTTTGATCTTGTAGTCACCTTTGGCATGAAAGATAGCTATTTTTATACACTAAAATGTTGATTACTTCTTTGGAATCACTAAATAATATTGTATAAAATATTTAACTACTACAAATTGATCAAACTAGAATCAAACTTGATCAATTTTATTTTAAAGTGGGTTCCATCATGTGTGCCAAGAACTATTGTAGTAATTTAGTCTACAGCCTTAGAGAGGGTTCTTCAATATCTCTTTAAGTAAGATACATAATGGAAAAAACCTCTAGCTGGGTATTTTATGGTGAGGTTGAGCATCTAGAGAAGGTCAACTTGATCTTAATGGATAACCTAAAATAATGCTACTATTAGTAAAAGGGTTAGAAAAGGGGAAATAGGGCTCTTAAGAAAACTAATAGGGTGATGCACCAAAATAATTTAGATGCATATAAGCTTGAACACACACTTGATCAACATAAGACAATATTAGCCCACACAACCTCGAAAACTAGCTAGTTGCATAAGTGTTTCATGAACTAGGCTCACCAAGCAATCAAAGAATCAAAGGGGAATTCTAAGACTCACATTTTGCATTCATCAATGGAAAAAGAACATAAATATAGAATTTTAATAGCTTGAAAACACCTTAAAATAAGAAATAAATAAGGGTAATGGCTTAGAAAAAATATCCTTCACAAGGTCATCATATATAATATTACTAAAACACAAATCAGGATATCTACAAGATCTAAGGCATGAAAAAAATTATGAAGTCTACAACATTCACCATTGAATCTCCAAGAAACCCTAGTAGAATAACATGAATCCCTAATTCTTGACTGTTAAGACATAATTGCATTAAGTAAGCTTAAATTTCATCCTGAGTAAATAAAATCTAGTCATACACCTAAGGTAATTAAGGAATCATGGTAGAAGCTAAGAAACAATGGAGATAAGAGGAAAAATTATATTTATCTATGGATAATAAGGGAAGATGTTTTGGGGATATAGAATTGGACACTGGGGCACTCAACAATAGAATTAAGAATTGGTCAGATATTTTCTTTGCTATCACTTCAAATGAACAAAGGATCATAGTAACCAAGAGGAAATTATATGACTTGGTTTCAATTTAGATGTCTAGTTTTCACAAAGTAGTTGCAAAAATATAGGTACTCCATTACATAGATATCCTTACACCTATGTTTATCAATTATAGAATTGATAATGATTGGATAGTTAGGGAAGATGTGTCAAAAGGGATAGAATAAATTTCCCCTATATATTTTGAGGGCTACTATAAACCCCCTAGGACTGATATAGACCTCCCCGCCATTAAGGAGTAGACAACCAAGCATAATTTGGACACTATTCTAAAACCCTAGTTAAACTAGGGAACCCCCATATCCAAGAACCATGATGGGAACATCCTTATTATGAAATTTAGGGAAGGCATTAGGATCATCATGACCATATTTAATAGAGCTTCAAGGGAAGCCACCATAACCTATGTTGACCCCAAATGGGTTTCCTGCATATATTTCATGGTGGAAGAGAAGCAAACTCCACCTATTAGAGAATTGATTAACATCCACTTGGGAAGACAATTATATGACATAAAAAGGAAGAAAAACCAACAATTCACCATGATTTACTATCTATTGAACTCATTGATGGCCTCTAAACATATTCCTGATATCAAGAATTGGTCCTCTCATAGCAAGATTACCATATCCCATCATTGTTCAAAATTATATATCTTTAGATATAGGGGTCACATGCAATTCATTTATGATTACATATATCCTAATTTGGTTAAGAATATCATATGAAACCCCATGCCCATAGTGCACCCCCTCACCAAGAAATATATAGAGCCCATGGGTGACATATGGTGTTACCCAAATTGCACCATCATCAGGATGGAAGGAGTCATGACTCAACCATATAGATTGCTAGTCCATGTCCCTATCAAATTGGTTGAATAATAAATTTCTTCTCAACTCCTCTAAGGGATTGAAAATTTAGGTAGAGAGAATAGAAAAGTTCCATTCTTGATTGGAAAAACCATAATCCATGGCTAAAAATAATTAGATGTTATGTCTAGACATAGAGATGCCTTCTATTTTGAAAAGGATGACCTCAAGGAATGGGACCCAAATAACAAAGTTTTCCCCCATCTACAATCCAATTAATTGACTAAGGTGGCCTATGAGCATAGGGTTGGCCCATATGACCATCCCTACACCAAGCCTATAAACTTCGAGGAAGTGCTAGCTAGGTGTAGGCAACATGGCTTAAAAATTGAGCATAGATTGTAAGGAGAGGAGAAGCCAAATAGATAAATATGGTAGATGAACCCATTGTAATATAATCTATTACCCTCCACCACAAGTGCACCTCTAATACTACCATAATACCAAGTGTTCCAAATTTAAGGACCTAGTGAGAGGAAATTGGAAGAAAGGCCAAGAGAAGGTCCTTCATCATCAATTCCACCTCTAAGACTACCTTATCTAGTAGATCACATTGATATGGTTGCCCTATAACCGTATGAAATAGTTGAAGAATTTCTCAAAGAGATTGCAGAGACCTTGGGTTAGATTACGAAGATGAGGGAATTGAGTAAGCCATAGCTAAATTTACACAAGCTAAAGAACCCCAGGTAGGTGAGATGGGAAAGGGGAAGGAAATAGTTTGTCCCTATATCATAAAATAAAAGGGAAGTAGATATTTCCCTTGTTCTTAGGTCCTCTATAAGTCTATGAGTGACATGGACCCATCCTACCAATGAGGTTAACTTGTTTAGTGATGAGTTCCCCATACATGGCCCTATCATCCTTGACTAGTTCATATATGAAAAGATATAAAATATTCCATCCTAGTAACATTCATTGGAACTTACCAACACTACAATAATTGATACCCATGATGATATCAAACCCTGGATCAGAGAGATCATAAAAGATCGAAAAAAAAGGAGGATTGTTGAGGCAACTAAAGAGAGTGGAAAAGAAATGAAGGATCTTGGAGAATCATGTTTGACTAGGATTGAGATCCCAGAGGTACCCAAATTATTTGAAAAAATAGCCACTGTGTAGTGTAATCCAGACATAATTGGGTTGGAGAAGGTAACAACAAAAAAGGCCACTATATGCACTGAGTAGTTAACCTTCTAAAGAGTGGATCCTTTTATAAGCCTAAATCTTGTGCAAAGACAAATAGTAGGGGAACACCCCATCCATAAAGAGGACATAAGAATTTTTATTGAGGCCCAATCAGTAATGATCCTAGCTAGGGTCAAGGGAATGGAACAAAGAATCATTAACTTAGAAAAGGAGAAGTAGGACTTGGAAGCATAGGCTACATTTTCAATCCTTGATGACATATTGAAGATGATGAACAAGTCTCTTCTTGACATATTTGAAGTATTAAAGACCATGAAACTTAGATTAATTGACTTGACCCATTAAGTTGAGATGGAACAGGCATTAATCATTAAATGGTAGGACTTCATAGACCACATAGCTGAATTGATCAATAAACATACTAAAAAATAGGTTCATGACATCAAAATCATCAAATTAGGACATTTAAACATCCTCTTAGGAGTCATAGTGGATAAAATATAGCACATAAGAACTTGGTATAATAGTTTCAACAATTTCATGGAGGACAAGGACTTGATAGATAGAATGGAGAAGCTCTTGGAGACCTTGTTGGTAAATCCTTCTCAACCCACTGACACAGGCTAGATAGATGATGAAGAATTAAATAAAAGAGTTAATGTCTTCATACAAAAATCAAAGAGAGTCAAGGATAATTATAAGTTCCTTAACATCATCCTTACCTCAGGAAGGTAGATTTTAGAGGCATAATGCATCCAAGAACTCATGGCCAAAAGTGACAAAGAATTCAATACATTGGTGGATTAAGAAGAAGATTGTTTGATGAAACTTATGTTATATTTTGATATAATTAAAGAACAACACACTAGGGTGAAGGACATCCTCAAGAAAAGATAACCAAGAGGACCATCAATGTAATTTGAAAAGAATATTCTTTTGTAATGCATATATGCTAGTCTATTAGCATATATTATTTCTAATTGTCAAATTTGACATAGGAGGTCATGTGTATTGTAATCTTTGTCCTAAGGAAAACTATCCTTATCTTACATATATATGTTTCTATAATTTAATTGGTACAACACCTATGTTCTTTATAAATAGGCAAGGGTTATCATTTTGTAAAGGGAGGGACTCTAATAATTGTATATAAGAAATAATTTTAATACAACTAAGGAATTCTAAAAGGATTATCTGAAGAGTGTGTTAATAGTTAATTCTATCTCTCCATTACATGTTAATTTCTTTGATTTAAATAGTTATTTGCATTTTGAGCTACATTTTTTTGTCATAAGTTTGTTAATTTGTGTTATGCTAGATTATCTAAAAGATCTTAGGTATACTTCATTTTATTTTCTCTAGATTTGGATGTGCTCATCCTATTCATGTTACAATATTAAATTATTTAAAGTAAATATAGTTCTTACATGTGATTTATATATTTCCTTTGATGCTTTCCTAGTTTATGATGGAATCTAGGTTCATAATATTTTACATCATAAATTGGTTCATATATACTCAAACCAATTAGAACTTTATCATGATATTTTAGATGAAAGCCAACAATCACATATTATTTTCTACCTTGCCCTCTTTTTTTAATTTTCTTTATCAAATCTCACTTTATTTTAATATCATTTTTAATATCCACTTATGTTAGTTTTTGGATCATAAATATCACAAAGTTTTAAATATACATGACCCTAGTGGCTCTCAACCACCAAATTAAACAAATATTATGGATAGCTCTCACAATCTACTTCTATTCCACCATAGACATCCCCGATTATCACCAATTGCAACTCATACCCTAGATCCTCAAGATCCTAAAATGAGAAGTGTTCATCAATGCTGAGATCACCTATGAGGTAGTTAGAAGCATCAACAAGAGAAATAAAATCACTCATGCTAGAAGTAGGGCCACTTGATCAATTATGATATTTCTCGCATTAAACTTGAAGGATTATTTACCCTTATGAGTGATTCTTCACTCTAAGTGAAAATATCCTTGATCTTTAAGTGGTTTCACACTTATATTTGTGCTTCATAAGGCAAAGATCTTAGTTCCCTATAAAGAAATGGTTAAATTCTAGTAAGGACAGCTTTAGGTTTTAAGAATTCATAGTATTTGAGATTAAGATGGCTTATTTTGGTTTAAGATTGACAATTATTTATGAATATTGAGTTTACTTAAGTCATAGGTTGCAAAGAATGGTCATCTTTGCATAATTCAACACATCTTTGAGTTTGCTTAGTCAAAGATCAGAGTCCATTGTCCCTTATGAGTAAATATTTTCAAAAGAGGCTTAGATTGCATGATGATTGTTATTCTTTGTGAAGTCTAACTTGACACACCATATTTAAAATAGGATCCTTAATCTTCAAGCTAGAATTACCAAGGATCAGGACTAGATCACATTCAGAGACTAGATAACCCTTACTCAAGATAGAAACCCATAGAAGAGCCAAGAAATATAGAGGAAGGCATAGGCATTCCAAGTATCTACCATCTTCACCCTTACAAGTGGTTCTTACTTTAAATCTTCATCTAGATATAGAATTTCTTGAAAGTTAACCCATCAATATATAGAGTGTAGTTCATGACTTACCACATAATCCTAAATAGTACTTGCCAATATTTAGTCCAACTGGTGTTACAACTATAAAAGAACATGTTAAATATTTCAAGGCTACTTTAAGATTATTAAATGTTATCCATGAAGATGTATAATGTAGTTTTTTTCCATTTACATTTAATGATGTTGCATCTAAATAGCTCCTCAATTTTCTTGATAATTACATCACCTCATGGAATAACTTTGACACTATCTTTATTGATCAATTTGAAAATATCATAATCCCCTACATCATTTATAACCAATTTATGAACATTAAGAGGGATGAAAGTGAACCTATTATATCCTTAAATACCAGGTTCCAAAAGATTTTTAGTCAAACCATGGATCCATACAAACCTAACGAGACTTTATCTCTAGAAATTTACAAAGATGTAGTAAACCCTATGACTTTTGTGCTTCTTAAAAGGGCCCTCCCAGTTATCAACACATTAGTCTAATATTATTATGAAGTGGTGGTTATTAGTGATCAAATGTATCCCCAAGGGTAGATAGCCTATTATATCCCAAGAATTAACCCCTAAATGCCTATATTGAACTTTTCCCAAACATTAACGAAAATTCTCTAGCCTTAAACTAGCTCCCTACTCTGAATGTATTACCTACTATCCATGTTGCTCTTAATCAGAACCTAGGTTTTTTGATTCATCAAGCTACTAATAGTTCTCACACTAATGACCAAAAGGCTTTAGTTCCAATCAATGTTACTAATAATATCCAAGTCTAAATCTATAAAATCCCCAATAATGAGAATGAATCTATATTAAAGATGGTCCAAAATCTTAGTATAGATTTATTTCACCTATAAAAACAAGTTGCAGTGCTAATGACATATCTAGAAGAAACATCACCTTCCAAAAGTTCAACAGGCCTAGAAATATATTTTAGAATGATAACTTCTATAACAACAATATTGTTAGTGACCCGTATTCTAGCAAGAAGACCATGGATATTAATCTCACTTATATTGCCTTACCAGACTATCATAGGATACATGCCACGTCTAAATATGGTGAGATTGATTGCATTGAGTTTTACAAAGCCTTTGAAGCTTTCCAAGAAGAACTTGACACATTTAAAGTAGTCCCAAACAAATATAATACTACAAGTCCTTATAGGTCCAAGTCATCTGACCAAGTGCACATGGTAGAGGCATTCTAATTCCCTTTCCAATAGGATAATGAGCCTAAAAATATTCCTAAAGAGATTCAAACATTCCATCAATTCTTGAAAACCTACCCTCTAAGAAATAGAGAATAAAAGTAGGCATTGACTACTTTCCCCTTAACAATTATGAGACTCCTCCATATACTGCATCAAGAAATGATCTTGAACCACCTAAGGTTATTTATTCCAAACCTAATATTGAACCTTCAAACAATATTGGTTACAACATTGTGGAGGATATGAAGAAGATCAAATCCAACTTCACTCTACATGAGCTAACATAGATTACAGAACAAAGAGACTTACTCTTGAAATCATGGTCTAAGAAACCTGGGAAGCCTCAAAAAAGTGATAGTGCAAATGTAAATCTGCAAATAACTAAAGTAAAGTCTCCACCCTTCCTACTCATATTCAAGATATTTAGAATGAATGTCCATAATTGCCTTTTATATTCTAGAGCCTCAACCAAAATCATACCTATAGGGATATGTGAATAACTTGGGTTGACCCCAATCAATTCTAATATAGTGGTAACTTAATTAGACAAGTCAAAAGTTAAAGTCATTAGGAAATTATTAAATGTGTATATGCAATTGGCTACTAAAATAATAGTTCAACAATTCATGGACATACAAGTGGTGGATATCGCTAGTGGTTATAGATTTCTTCTTAGAAGAGAATGGACTAAGGCCCTAAATTGATACATTTATACTAACTTCTCCAACTTATGGTTACCTTGGAAGGGTGTTATATATAAAATAAGGGTGGAAAGAGAGCCAATAATGAAATACATGATAATAGAATATAATGTAGAATAGACCACTAATCAGAGGTCAAACTAGGTAGAATAGACCAAAAAATAGTGATGATCCTAGAATAATATTTAATTTTAGCAAAGGACAACAACACAAAACATTGAAAATAGTTCCAGACAAAAGGGTGTCTTATTTTTGGCACTCCTTTCCAAATAAAAAATCTAGACTTTCCAAAAAGAATTAGAAAATTAGGTTAAGCTATAGTTTTGCACATATAGACTAGTTTAGATTCAGTAGTTTTACTACAATTTTTCTTAGAGAATCTAGATATAGGGAGCATCATGCATGCCATGATGCCTCTCATTTATAGTTTTAGATACGGTTATTGGTGTAACTTCTATATCAAAATACATGTTACAAACATCAGTGATTAAGGGCAATGTGCATGACACATTGATCTTCTATTCTTTCCAAGTTCAACATATTACCTTAGCATTCTCAATAGTTGTCTACCTTATTCAATTTATAGGTGGTTGTAATTATATTAGAGTGGATTTCATACAAACCTAACCTCCAAATTTTTGATTGGCTTCCACATAAGCCTATGGCCTAGTTTTAGAGTGGCTTTCATACAAGCCTAATTTCTACCTTTATTGAGTTAGCCAAGATTGGCCTAGTTCCCAGTACACATTTAGCTATCCACTCCACATTGTCAAATTATAGAGCATTCATGGGCTTCAAGAGCCATCCCATATGACATATATTCATTCTAATATCATTTTATAGCTTCATATCATGGTAAAATGATGGAGCCAATAGACTAGCTAACCTTTTATTCTTGATCCACCTACTTAGAGGGATTGGACATAGTCCAAACATCGATTAGCACATGCATGATCACATAACTTCACTTAGTAGGCAATGATAGATCCAAAGTGCCAAAATTTAAATTCTTGATCCACTCTTGGAGAATTGATCACTCAGCTCTGTTCACAATATTACTCTTGATACATCACATACCCAACATTACTCAACATCATCTATTATCATAATAAGTTTTTTAATTTTTTGCATACCTTATGAAGTGAGTTTATTCCTTTCTCTTTCTATCTCTCTTACCCAACTTTGTATGTTATTATTTTAGATATAGCATATTTAGTAAGAATTGATATACTCTTTTTTTATTAGAGATATACACTTCATGTTGTTCTCTCTCTATGCACACCTAACGTCACATATCTTTATGGGTTTCACCCTTGTAGGTAAGTTAAGGTACACTTTATATTTTTCCTTTATCCTAGTATTTTGATTTATTGCATCACTAGAATAAAGGAGGGGGGAAATGTAGTCATATAAGATGTTAAATTTAGAAGCTTGATTATGTCTTATGACACTCAATCCATAAGTCCCTCTTGCATGCTCTCATGACCCTTCTAGGCATATTTTCATTGATTCCCAATCACCCATAGGCTTTCAAAACTTCATTCTAACTCAGTCAAGATCCTTTTCCCATAATTATTCCATCCCTCTAAGTCTTATACCCTTAGGAAAATATCACCCAAGATGGACTATAGCATTGGACCCTAGGGTGTCCCCTTTCCAATGCTCCTATCCAATCACATTTTGATCCTAGGTGACCATTTTTCCTCGATTCCTCTTCTTCATTATATTGGCCTTGCATGAGTGAGTTTAACCCATGACCAATATATCTCTATAAAATCTCATTAAAAGTTCATTTATAAGGGTTAAAAAATATTTTCAAAAGTAAGCAAGAATACAAGCAAGACCACTAAGGCAATTTTCCCTATTCTCAACATATAGCTAGCTAATACAACCACAAGCTCATTCAAAACCCTCACACCAGTCCCTAACCACATCAAGCACACCTAGTTTACCATTTTTGAACCTTCATTACACCATTACACAAATAATATCAAGTGGGAAAACTACATATGGATTTATTCCTCTTTAAATTATTGTTATGTAGGCAGTGTGACCACACAAGGGGTGTGGATACACGTTTAGTTCATCTTAAACACACTAACCCCCCCTCTTTCTCAAAGTTTTTATTCAAGTTCAAGAATAAGTAAAACCTAGGGTTACAGATTAAATCATCTCTAATATGAGTTTTATCGATAATCAATACTTTAAATTTCATATGTGGACTAATATAGAGACAACAGACAAAACCCAAAAAAACTTAGATCTCTGTGACCAGTTTGAATAATAGTAGTAGGAACAATACTAAAGCATCAGACCCCAAAGTGTCATGTTTTTTGTGCTCATATCCTTTCAGTAAACAAAAGCTAAATCCTAATTTATGATATAATCCAAGTCCTACACAGCTAATATTAGCTTCTATCTTAGTTGTCTAAATGTAGTTTAAGATAAGTTATATTTCTCTTCATTTATTACTATTTTTAGAAAGGTTAAAATTATAATTGAATTATATAAATTAGTGGATTATTTATTACAATATTATTTACTGATTTAATTAGCTTAGACCATTAACTAAATTAGGATTAAGACACCAATATTCCCAAAACTATTAAATCACTAAGCATACACATTGTTAATACTTGAGATAACATGTTAGTTCATGGCTAAGCCTAAGTATTATAGTTAGTCATATCTTTGGATACTTAACTTATTTTATCCAAAGCCTAAATCTCATTTGTGTGTATCACATTTTCTCTCATGATTGGTCATTCCAAGTCCATATGGAGTAATTATAAAATCCATAAACATTCAAAAGCCAATTCATTTAACAAAAGGCAATGATCTTAAATACAACATTTAAATTTTTCAAAAGTCAAATCACACTAAAAGATGTGATTCTAAAAACATCTCCTCTTTCTAATAAAATATAAAACTCCAAAGTTGGCTCATGAAAAATCCAAGGTCCATTGGGGTGTGGTAGGTCAATATATTAGAGAAGGAGACTAAAAAAATCTTTTAGTGCTACCTAATTTCTCACACAAGTAACCCATCTTCACAGTAGATTGATGGTTTTATAAGGGTTCCTAAGGAATGATGAACACATTGATGGAAGGTACGTCCTATTTAATTTTATTGTTCAAAACTATTTATCTCAGTACCACATTTATTTACTCTCAATACCACACTTATTTACCCATATAGTTTTATACCTATAATGAACTGGTATCCTTTTTATATTTATGGTCATTTGTCACTTAGTGTCTTCTCATGTCCTTAGTGTGCCTCATGCCTCCTAAGGTATTTTCATAATATGACTATGTTATGCTTCTTACATTCACTTATTCACACCCTACAACCCTAATATTTCCACTTGAGAAATATTATTTTGTTCACTAATCACTCCACCTAGGGTTTCCATTTATGAATTTCATTATAATACCTTGGAAAGGACTAGGTCATCCTCACAAATTACTAAAATTTTCACATTACCATTCCAAACATACCATTTTTATCATATTTTAAAATTGTTTCCACCTCATTGGTGTTCCCTTTGTGAGTTGTAGTGTAAGACCATGGATAGGACCTGGCCTTCCTCAGAAAATTTTTCAATATCCAAGTCACAAAAAAATTACAATTGTCAAATATGAGATAATATTTGATTGATTATGATTTATACATCATTGACATGTTTCTCATCTTTATTTAGCTTGTTTTATAATCACTTCACTAATCTTTCGATTTTATCTTCTTATTTTATAATTATGCGTTAGAACCCAACCATTTTTACTAATGTTTTTCATGCTTCCCAACTTGAATAAGTATGATTAATTTAAGAACATTTTACAAATTTTGTTTCTCTTTTATACTTCCCAATGTGATTTAGTATGAATGATTGACTTAATTTATTTCTTTTTATACCATTATACTTTCACATTTTTTCTATAATTTTACATTATTTTCATACTTCCTAATGTGATTTCATGTGATTTTACTTGTTTTAATTTAGTGACAATACTTTTTATTGTTTAAAAACATTTTCCCCTCTTGTTTACCACATTTTGGTTTACTATAATTGGTCATATTTTGTTATTACATGTTTCCCATCATGATATAGTGTGTAGTGCATTTATTTTTGATCAATTATACTTTTCCAAGTCCTTTTTGCCTATTTATTTTTAACAATGAATGTGTACTAAATAATGATATAAAATAAAACACCACACATATATTTCCTATAGAATATACAACAAAAAAATACATGTTCTAGAAAGAAATATATCCATGTAACCAAAACCACAACCAAAATATAACCCATGAGATCAACATCTAACTATCAAAATAAAACATATCTATATATATAATGTGTTTTAATAAAAATGGTAAAAAAATACATCATTCTAGATCTATGGCTAGGCTCAATCATGTCTATCTCCTAACTTAGCCACACTACCCATAGATGCCCTACACTATCCCCTCTACACACTATGTTATAATGAGATTATCTACAATCTCAACCCTAATACCTATCCTTATAGGTTTTCCACTTGGACCTATACCTCTCCTTACTAGATAGTGGTATGCATGTGTTCATCTCTCTCCTATGCCAAGGCTTGCCAATCCTATGCCTCTCTTACTCCCACCCCTTTTTAGTGGATACAATCCATCTCTACATGCATGTAGCTACCTTACAACCTCCGCAACCAATCTAAATTAGCCTAAGATGGGGAAGATGGTAGCATAGGATCATATAATGTGGTGGGGTCATATGGTATCAACACCCCATCCAAAATATCATGGTGTGATACTATAATTAAGGATCCCCATCTAATCTCCTTAGCTCCAAAATCTACAAAAATAAAATTAGATAGATATCAGATCACATAAACATCTCAAAATATATCTATCTAAAATCATATAAAACTATTATTCTATCTAAAAGACTAAAAAATCTAACATTTCTTACCTATCCTAGTGTCACATACCACCATCTCCCTATCTGCTCATCTACCAAACATTATCTCTCCATCAACCCATCCCCTGATTACCTAATCTATGAGATACATCCCAATCAAAGGAAAACCTAGAGCCATCACCCATGTACATATTAGGCCTATCCTTAGTGGTGCCTTTATATACTATCTCTACCTTAGGTTGACTAATGAGTCATCCTAAATAACCACCCTATATGTTTGATCCAACCATTGACATCTCCATCGATAGTATGACCAAGGTGGTCATTTTTCTTCCTAATATGGTATTGATTGTGGTACTTATAATACCCCTACATCCATATCCATACCCTCTCCTACTCCAACTACTAGCTTTCATGTTTAACCAATAAATGGTCTCACATGCCATGATATGATCTCTTGTCTCTTGACTGGTACTCCTCCTCTTCCTCTACCCCTAAGCTTTCTTGCATGCAATGCCAAAAAATTTGGCACTATTATAAGAGGCACCAGGTGTGGGATTTAGAATTATCCTACTAATAATACCACTAAATATGTGTCTACCCACTAGGTATAATGGCCAATGATCCAAACTCATGCCAACCCTAGCACCATAATCACCCAACATGGCCAAATAGTCATAATATGTGCATAGGGATTCCACACAATTTCTCCTCATGTGACTATTTGTAATGATAGCATGTGGGGCATATCCTATGATAATTGATCCTATCTCTATCTCATAATACAAGGTAACTAACCATCAACTATATGGGGTAACCCAATTGGATAATACATTAGGAACCTCTCATATATCTAGGTGTTGGGAGAAGAAATTGGATTGTGAAGTTGTGTGAAATATTTATCTAATATTCATGCATTATCTACTTAATTTGTTGTATATATGTCTATTTCATCCTATCTCCACACTTGTAATAGGTATAATATGAACAAAATCCACTTTTAGAACTAAATAGTAGAAGAATATCAATAGTCATAGACTGCAAACATCTATATATACGCATGTTTGTAAGAAGAATAAAGTTTCACTTTTGAAGAGATCAATAGAGACTATATGGTTATGGTCACCTATGATTTCTTAGTTTCCTTTAATGCATTTATATGTCTAAATATTTTATTATATTTTATTTAAGATAATCCAAATACTCTAGTTATGTTAATAAATCACTAGTTGTTCTAAATTTTTACTTAACACATAATAATTCATCTTCACTATGCTTCTATTTTACAACCTTGTGTACAAATGTTATGCACTATCTTGTGCATTAAAGTATAACCTAGTTATCCTCATCCTTATAATGTTCTAATGGTTCATTAACCTCTTCTAACAATAGTGTGGTGAGCACAGAAACAATCCTTGTGGAGGAAACTATGCTAAGATGGTTACCGAGGGAGAGAGACATTAAGACATGATTAGATTTAAGAGTATGTAATTTTGTAGAAGAAAAATAAAAAAAACTAGTATTACCATACAAGAAATCATTCTAAACCATATATATGGAGAGATTTATGAAATATGTTAATGCCAATTACCTGAATTGATAGATAATTGGTTAGCATAGTTGGAATACTATTATTTTAACCCAAGAATGGAATAAATAATCATATGGGTTGAAGAAAAAATAGACTAGTTGTAGAAATGGGAAATTAACTAAATAAAAACAATAGATTATTGGGTTGTTACTACTATATACGGATACATAACAATCAAAGGAAAACCTAGAGTCATCGCCCATGTACATATTAGGCCTATCCTTAGTGGTGCCTTTATATACTATCTCTACCTTAGGTTGACTAATGAGTAATCCTAAATAACCACCCTATATGTTTGATCCAACCATTGACATCTCCATCGATAGTATGACCAAGGTGGTCATTTTTCTTCCTAATATGGTATGGATTGTGGTACTTATAACACCCCTACATCCATATCCATACCCTCTCCTACTCTAACTACTAGCTTTCATGTTTAACCAGTAAATGATCTCACATGCCATGATATGATCTCTTGTCTCTCGACTGGTACTCCTCCTCTTCCTCTACCCCTAAGCTTTCTTGCATGCAATGCCAAAAAATTTGGCACTATTATAAGACCAGGTGTGGGATTTAGAATTATCCTACTAATAATACCACTAAATATGTGTCTACCCACTAGGTATAATGGCCCATGATCCAAACTCATGCCAACCCTAGCACCATAATCACCCAACATGGCCAAATAGTCATAATATGTGCATAGGGATTCCACACAATTTCTCCTCATGTGACTATTTGTAATGATAGCATGTGGGGTATATCTTATGATAATTGATCCTATCTCTATCTCATAATACAAGGTAACTAACCATCAACTATATGGGGTAACCCAATTGGATAATACATTATGAACCTCTCACATATCTAGGTGTTGGGAGAAGAAATTGGATTGTGAAGTTGTGTGAAATATTTATCTAATATTCATGCATTATCTACTTAATTTGGTGTATATATGTCTATTTCATCCTATCTCCACACTTGTAATAGGTATAATATGAACAAAATCCACTTTTAGAACTAAATAGTAGAAGAATATCAATAGTCATAGACTGCAAACATCTATATATACGCATGTTTGTAAGAAGAATAAAGTTTCACTTTTGAAGAGATCAATAGAGACTATATGGTTATGGTCACCTATGATTTCTTAGTTTCCTTTAATGCATTTATATGTCTAAATATTTGATTATATTTTATTTAAGATAATCCAAATACTCTAGTTATGGTAATAAATCACTAGTTGTTCTAAATTTTTACTTAACACATAATAATTCATCTTCACTATGCTTCTATTTTACAACCTTGTGTATGAATGTTATGCACTATCTTGTGCATTAAAGTATAACCTAGTTATCCTCATCCTTATAATGTTCTAATGGTTCATTAACCTCTTCTAACAATAGTGTGGTGAGCACGGAAACATTCCTTGTGGAGGAAACTATGTTAAGATGGTTACCGAGGGAGAGAGACATTGAGACATGATTAGATTTAAGAGTATGTAATTTTGTAGAAGAAAAATAAAAAAAACTAGTATTACTATACAAGAAATCATTCTAAACCATATATATGGAGAGATTTATGAAATATGTTAATGCCAATTACCTGAATTGATAGATAATTGGTTAGCATAGTTGGAATACTATTATTTTAACCCAAGAATGGAATAAATAATCATATGGGTTGAAGAAAAAATAGACCAGTTGTAGAAATGGGAAATTGACTAAATAAAAACAATAGATTATTGGGTTGTTACTACTATATATGGATACATAACAAAGTTTGCAATACATATATATATATATATATATATATATATATATCAAAGATATGTAAGAATATTTTGTTAGAGGAATTATAGGAAAAATTTGGTAGTGATTACCTCTCCTTATGAAGATGTTGGTTGTGGATAAGGCCATGGTGTATACTACAACCAATATGGAGTAGTCACTTTGAGCATATGGGGGTGTGTGTGACATGACAGTGAATGATGATTATACGAATAGATAAAAATTAAACATAAATACAAAATAGATACATGAGGAAATAAGAGTCAGAAGAAAAGTGTAGATTTAGAATGTGAGCTATAATAACAAAACATATAGAATAAATAAAAAATACCTAGGTAGATGCGAGTAGATGTAATAGTATTAGTAAACTAGATATAAGTGAGTAAGAACATGTGATGAGTGAGAAGATAGAGAAGAATACTTAAGGATGAATTAATAATATGATGAATGTCGGTAGATAGAAAGAAGTGACAAAGAACAAGATGAAGAAGAGATATTCAAAGAAGAAGGTGAGAATAATATAGAAGTAGATTAGTTAGATGATAGATGTAGTAAACAATTATAATAATGGATATCAAAAGAAGGACATGAATAAATTAAGAAAATAAGAAAAATGTTTGTGGTAGATTAATCATAGGTTTAATCATAGAAGAAGAATAAGTCATAGGAAAGAATCATTCATTGGAAGAGCACACATTCTTACAACCCAATTTCTTATATTCTAGTAGAAGTTTTCAACCAAATGGATAGGAAGAGAGTATTTAAGAAGGACCATTTTTAGAAAAAATACATCATTAGGGTACTCAAATTGAAACAACATCAATTAGAAAGTATTTTAAGGCCATATGGATTATTGAAACCAAGCAAAGGAAAGAAGGAAACACAAAAAAATAGATTGTGAAAGTTGACTCTCCTATTAGTATGTAATCAAGATCACATAGAATTTAGTTTTATCTTATGAAAAATTCATAACATATTTCATGGATACCATTTTACACAATGCATCATGTAGGAGGATTTATAAATATGGTACTGTATGATGGGTCTATAGACCCTTAACAATACTTATTAAATTATGAAATGAGATGACAAACTAAGGGCATTACTAATGAAGATATCAAAAAGTGTGAGCTATTAGGGGCACTAATTGAAATAACAATTGATTTCATATACTATAGAGAAATTTAATAGGCAAGTATATAATAATTAAGTAATGCCTTAACTTAAAGTTCAAGACAAAGAAATTTACAAGTCAGAATATTCAAGACTTGAAAGAGATAAGACATAAGTTATGAGAATTTGCTTATGACTATGATCATAGATTCTTTGACGTAATGAATAAGGTGGATTTTTACTTAATAGATAAAGATAAAGTTACATGGTTTATAAAATGACTATGATAAAATATTATATTTACCACTACATAGACTTGATATACTACTAGTGTAGATGCTATAACTACTAATCATTGTGTAGATAATATTTAAGACTATGAGGAAGCTCTTATCATAAATTATAATATTGAAAACACATTATAAGAATTTATGAGTAGAATGGAGCAATACCATGAGGTAGATAAACCTAATTTTAATCTATGGTGTATTGAGTGTGGAAAATAAGGACATCATAGGAATGACTGTCCTAAGATCAAAGTAGAGTTTTGTGAAATCTATCAAGTAGTAGGACACACAATAATGTAGTGTTATCTCCTGCAATAGTATGTCAAGAACCCATAGAATTTGTATTGTAATTTTTTTAAGTCACATAATCATGATGAAAATAATTGTAGGGATTTTTAGGATCTCAAAGAAGACATCACCAAGAATGTATTCTCCATCATTATGTAGCAAGTGCCCTCAATCAAACAAAGAATTCCAAGCCCAAAGGTTGATAAAGGGTGTGCAACCCAAATAATTCCATAGTATATTCCTATTTTTCCATAATACCAAACTCAAGGTCTAGCTAGTTGGACCCCTGATTTACTAAGTTAGACACCACCATCACTACAATAATAGTAGGTAGCACCCTGGAGCTCAACAATGATGTAGTAGTAGCAAATGACTTGGACTCCATTAGTTATGCAACAATAATTCAAAATTGGAGATAATAACCAATAGCATTAGTATTAGAACACAAAATAGTAAAAAGGAGGGTATATATGAGGTTATTAGTCTAATAGAGGAGGATCTAGGGTTGGATACAAAGGAGGTTACCAAGGTGACATAGGAAACAACTATCAATAGCCTCATTTACAATGCTATCTATGTGAAGAGAACAATCATGTGAAATTAAATTACCCTTTGAATCCTTAAATATAGTCTTACTATGCATTATATTTAATATATGACCAAAACAATACAAAGGATTATCCTATCCTAGAAAAACAAAGAAAGGATAAGGCCATCAAGAATGTGAAAATGGTGGATGTGCAACCTAAAGAGGATGCCTTGTTAAATTATGTCACACAAAATCAACACACAAAAGAAGGTTTTCCTTCTCTTGAAATTCCTCAAGATTAGGGAATATAAAAAGTAAAATAGGATAAATACTTAGACCCAACTATAGAAAAGATATCATGTATGAAGTTGCACAAATGTTGAAAAATATTCAACACCAAGACAATATTGAAAGAGATGCTGGAACAATAGATACCCAAAGATATTACCAAATATTGTACATTACTCATCAGGAAGGAGTTGTCATTGTAATGATAAACCTTCTAAAAATTTAAGCACACTACACAATCAAGACATCTCTCAAAATATCACAAACTTGCTACATAATCTAATGGAGTGTGCACATCAAGGATACTAGAAGATAGAAAATATTGTTTGGTACATCAAAATAAAGAAACCCTAGGATTTAGATGAATTAATTGACATTAAGGTTGTAGGATATGAAATTCCAAATGTTGTCTTTGATTTTGGTAGTATAATCAATATGATTCCTGGGTCTACATGGGAGGCTATTAGATGACTGGTCTAAGCTATAGCTCAATAACTCTAAACTTTTCTAACTATGGATGAGTTGATATCATTGGCATATTATAATATGTTAATATCAAAGTCATAAAACTAACCCTTTTAGGTAAATTTGAATTCATCGATATAAATACAACATATTACCCAAACTATGCAATTATCTCTTAGGAGTTGAATTTGAGTTGATAAAAGTCATATAGGTGATTTTGCATATATCTATATGAAAAATTAATATCAAACTCAAAAAGTATGCATGACCCAAAAAAAAATGGCCATACAAGTTGAATCCAAATATGAAGTTGAAAGTGAAGGTTGAACATGATAGAATGCAAGATGTAGGTATAATATATCCTATAGAAAAGGTAGATTGGGCTAGTCCCATGTTAGTAAAGCCTAATAAAATATGGGATATCATTGTATGTGTGTATTATCACATTTTTAATGATGCATGTGTGAATCATCCATTCCCAATTCCCTTCATAGATGAAGTTTTGGTATCTATCATATGACATGAAGTTTATTCTTTCATGGATAGTTTTAGTGGCTATCATCAAATACCCATTATATAATAATATAGAGCTAAAATTAATTTTATAATAGAATGGGGATCATTTACATATAAGGTAATGCCTTTTGGTCTCAAGAACACACCTATGGTTTTCTCTCACATAGTGGTGATTACATTCAAGGACTTCATTCATGACTTCCTAGAAGTGTATCTCGATGATTGGGTAGTCTTTTATTTTTTAAACAACATTTGACTAAATTTTGCCTCATGTTATAATGTTTTAAATCTATAAATATTGCTTTGAATTTAAAAAGATGTTTATTTTTTACACCTTTTCATGATTTTCTAGGTCATTTAGTGTGTAGTGAAGAAATTTTGGTAGACGAGGCAAAATTGCAATCATTTTAAGTATGCCTTCATTAGTTAACTCCATGGAAGTGTAATATTTTCTTGTTCATACATTGTACTATCATAATTTTATCAAATTATATGCATCCATTTCATCTCCATTGGAATCCTTACATTGCAAAAGTGTAAAGTTTATCTACACTTCCAATTGCCAAGCCACCTTCATGGAGCTAAAGAAAAGATTGGTCACTATGCCTATCCTTATCTTTACATATTGTATCAATCCCTTTCACATGAACATTGATTATTTGGGTATCATAGTTGGTGTTGTACTTGTGTATCTAGGAGATGGTGGACTAGACCACCCCATTCATTTTTCAAGTCAAAAGTTATCTAATGTAGAAAACTACTACATGACAACTAAAAGAGAAGCATTGGATATAGTGTTCATGTTATATAAATTTAGTCTATACCCTTGGATAGGGTCCTTAAATATCTCTCCAACTAAGATACATAATGGGAAAAACCTCAAGATATGGGTATCCTATGGTGAGGTTAAACCTCTGGAGAAGGTTAGCTTCCTCTTGATAGATCACCTCAAATAATGTTATTGCTAGGAAAAGGGTTAGAAAAGGGGAAATAAGGATCCTAATAAAATAAAATGGTGACACACCATATTATTTGAGACACTCATATAAACTTTAACACACACTAGATCAACATAAGAAATATTAGTCCACACAACCTCACAAACTATCTAATTACATAAGTATTTCATGAACTAGGATCACCAAGAAATCAAAGAAGCAAAGAGGAGTTCTAAGAGTCATACTATATATTCATCAATGGAAAAATAACACAAATATAGACCTGAAATAGAAAAATAACACAAATCTAAACTTGCAATAGCTTGAAACCACCATTAAAGTGGCAAGAAAAAATGGCAATGGCCTAGGAAGAATATCCTTCACAAGGTCATCATGCACAATCTTGCTAAAACACTAATAAAAGGCAAGATATAGGTAAAAATCATCTTATTACATGAAGAGATAGCTCTTAAAAATTTTGATAGGGTTTAACCTTGGTGAAAATGATAGTCTCTTTCTTTAAAATTAGAGGCTTTGAGAGAGTGAAAATTTTAAGAGAGAGTTACAATGTGGAAGAAAATAAGAGATATAGGAGAAAAGGATAAGAGAGATACAATGACATTAGAGAGAAATTAATGAGATACCATGAGTATTTAATGAATTTTCAACCACATTTTGATCCAAATAGCATGTAATCCATCATAGGAAAGTTAACCTTCATTTTTACTGATAGCCTTCAAGCCTTTTCATTAGATGAGAAACATACTAGAAGATAATAATGCATTTATGATGATGATTCATGCTCCTTCTAAGAATAAAAACCCTTATATCCCCCTTGAAAAATTATCAAATGCTCCAACTCATTTCTCCAACCATCAGATATCCATCTTTAGATTTTACACCATCTTACACTTGACTTACTTATGATAATAGAATCCTCATATCTCTTGATCTAACAAAGTCATAACTATATATGTCTTGAGTGGCTATAGATACCTTCTTGTTGGGAGAATGATTATGTAGAAGATGAGACACTTGTTCATATCTTGTTTATATCTTCCCCTATTCTAGAACTAAATGTAACTTTACTATATACTGAAAACCAATCCATTTATTGGGTTTCCTATAGTTATCATGTCAATGAAATGCCTATAGGCTGTATAGCCTCATTATTGAAATATACTAGGTTTAATTAAACCTATTCTACCTCTTAACCTTATGGAAGCTAAGAAATCATTATATCAGTAGATATTCTTTAAATAAAAATGACCACAGTCATAGAACAATATTACAACCCCAAAAAATGGGCCTTGTAAGTTCTAAATATTTGAATAGAGGTCATGACTAAGATTTAATTGTGATAAAACTTCATCCTTAACCATATTTATTGTATAACTATGTCTCATACTTAATGGTGTTTGACTAAACCCTAATGGTGTCATTGCCCTTTGAAATATTTTCCCTTGTTTGACTTGGGTCATGTTTGCTCTTCATTTAAAGTCTCCTAGCTTTGACTTTTAATGTTAGATGTTGATATTAATCTAGGATTTCCAAATTGTGACATTTTTCATATCTATATTCATCCCATGCTCCCTATTATTATTATTATTTTTTTGGTTAATGCACTTATGCCATGTTGCATCCTTGCATGCATCTTGAGATCATTGACTCTTTGACTTTCATCATCTATTTTTACATGATTTAAAGATGCATCATTGATTTTATCTAGACTTTACCATAATTATGATGCTTGAAATCTCCACGTTCATCTTCAAGATTCACTGACTTATTTACCTTTTGCTCAAAATCAATCTACATTTGTACAATGGATCATGCACTATTGATTTGTTTGGACCTACTAACTTTAGTCTTCACCTATGTATCATTGATCTTTATTTATGATCTTGAGATCATGATATTTTTCATCTCTATTTTCAACTTTGGGATTCCTTGCAATATTTTATTTCAAATGGATACTTCTCATGGCTTTAACTTGATGTCCCTGTGCACATCTCACTCTGCTAGTTCAACTTTGAAGGCTTATATCTTGAGATAGATAACTCATCAAGATACTAAATTTTTAGGGGATATTCTTGGCATAAGTAACATCATATTTGTATAGTATTTTTACTTTGATATGAATCACAATTATACTTATCAAATGTATAACTGAACTAACCTTTTCATTTCTACATGAAGTGTCATGACATTGTAGTTTTTCTAGGCTTATGTAAGTCATTTTTCTCCTTTCAAAGATTTGATAAATCTTTGAGACTTGTGAGAACCTAATTCATTCTCTCTTTAATGTCATGAACACCATGAAAACCTATTTATTCATTTCACTTCTAAGTTTAGACCTTGTTTCTAAGCCTTTTCATCACTCACTCAATAAGAACTCTTCTCAAGCTCTCTATTCATAGTAGGACTTCTAGGACACTGATCCATATTAAGAAAATATTTATATTTGGTAAAAAAATTGCCAACATTTTTTGTGACATCTTGGGAATACATGTATTTTATATAATATACTAGTAGCCTTAAACTATCCATTAGGCATGGAGTCTCAAACCTTTCCTATCCAACTAGTATGAAGATGATACAAAGTTATCCATTTTCCAAGTACTCTTGAAATAACAAGGACCAAAAGGAAACAAACCAAAAACTATGACCAAGGAACTTATGGAATGGAAACACAAAACTAAAATAAATGTGCAAAGGAACTTAGAGGAAAACATGAAAAACTTCTCTAATATGTAAACTATTATAAAATGGTTATAGACTCTTTTAATAACAAGGCTTTAAATGAATGACATTGACTAAGATGGGTAACACCTATCCATCTTGATGGGAAAACTAAAATCATTATTTTTTCTACACCAATGGATCAAATAATGGCCACTCCACAAGTTGTCAAACTTGGTATGGTTTCCTGGCTTGGACTTATTTGAATCCCATCTAAGGACTAAGTACCCTTATTTGAAATCCCTTATTTTATCTCTCTTTTCAAAGGTGTTCTTGACATGAGATTGATGTTACTCTAATGTCTTCATTGCAATGTGCCTAGTTTCTTCAAGCTCCATGAGCTCTATCATCCTCATGCTCATAGGCTCACTCTTTATCAACTCAAGTTGATGGGCTAACTCCAAGGCAGGCAGTTCAAGAGAAATGGGCAACTTGGTTTCCCTTCCATATACAAGGACATGTGGTAAATTTCTAATGACAACTTTGGGAGTCACTCTATCATCCCATAGCACTATCCTTATATTTTTATGCCACACTCTCTAGTTCTCTTCCATATTCCTCTTGATAATCCCTATCAATATCTTGTTAGTTAACTTTACTAGTTCATTGCTTTGGGGGTAGTAGTTTGAGGATTTTCTAAAGTAGATGCCCAATTAAAGTGCCCATTCACTTTTTTTCATGGCAATAAATGCTAAATCATTATCTTAAATTATTATGGCTAATACACCAAACCTGGTCACTATGTTATCATAGAAGTCTATTACTACTATTTCATTGGATTATTTAAGGGAAATTACTTCCACCCTCTAGTGAAGTAGTCAATAGTAGTGATCACCCATTTGTGTCCTCCACTATAATGTGGATTTATAATTCCTATGAAGTCTAAATCCCACTACATTAAGGGTTATTCCACCTGAATTGGTTTGAGAGGAAGGGCTACCAATATTTGTTTTCATATAAAAGGAGCACATTTTTGACATTTTCTTACCCATGCATAGGAATATTTGAAAAGGTTGGGCTAGTAATAACCAGATATCACCACTTTTTTGACTATATTCCTTGGATAAAAATGTCTTCCTACATGCCCACCATGAAATTGATCTAAGATCTTTGTCACTTGATTATCCTCAATGCATCTAATAAGCACTCCATCGAGGTCATTTCTAAATAAAACCCCATCAACCAATAAATAGGGTATGTATTTAAGTCTTAAATACCTTATTTTCACTCTATACATTCTTTGTAGGCACTCACTTATTAGTAAGAAATGTGTCATATCCTAGAGCTAGCTAGTGTGAGGTGGAAGCGTATCTATTTGTATGTATTCTTGTGTCACCAATACCACTTATTTATCCTCTTATTGTTCATCAACCATATTCTCACATAAGCCTTTGCCTCTTACTAGCTTAGTAACCTTGATTTCCATGTCATACTCCATAACTTTGGTAATCCATCCAACCCTCTTCTCATTCAAGTCCTTGTTGAGGATAAAGTCCCTCACTCTAGAATGAAATACCATAAGATGGATCCTGCTATTAGAGAGCATTAGACTAAACTTTTTGAGGTTTATCAAAGCTATAAGAACTTGATTTTATATAAAAGTGTATCTTACCTCATATCCTCTTAGTCCTTGAATAAAAAATGAAATAGGTTGTCCATTTCTTTCACCATTATTTTGCATTAGAATAGCTGATATATTATCAACACTAGCAAAGGCATATAATATAAAATCCTTTGAAAAGTTAGGATTTATTAGTGAGGGTGCCTAGGCTATGGCTTTCTTGATGGCATAAAATGGTGTTTTACCTTCATTTGAAAAAGTAAACACTTGGTTGTTCCTTATCATGGTAGTGATGGGTTTGACCAAGTTGGAAAAACTAGGTATAAACCTTCTCACAAAGTTTATATTCCCAAGGAAACTTTGGAATCCTTTCTTATGCTTGGGTAAGGATAAGGCCAAGATAGCACTTATTCTATCAAGGTAAATGAAAAATCCCGATTTTAAGATAATGTGACCCAAAAATTTTCATTCATGAAAAAAAACACACATTTCTTGGGCTTCAATGAGATCCCATATTCTATGCATCTTTCAAAGATCAATCGTAGCTGACTTATGTGCTCACTATCCTTATTGGAGAAAACTATGATGTCATCTAAGTAGACAACCACCATTAGATTTATAAATCATTATAAATCCATGTCCATTACTCTTTGAAAGGTTGCCTCTATATTTGATAAGTCAAAAGGCATATTATGATAAATATATGTGCCCCACATTATGGTGAAGGTAGTCTTATATTGGAGTGCTACTTGTATCAGCACATGGTTGTATCCTGAGGATCCATATAAAAGAGAGAAGAATTATGAACCATTAACTATATAAAGGAGTTTCTCTATGGATGGTAAGGGGTAGTCATCTTTTAAGTATACCCTATTTAGATCCTTGAATTCCACACACAATCTGATCTCCCCATTTGTTTTCCTTATAGACACTAATTTGGCTACCCATGAGAAGTGCTTGATGGAAAAGATGATCCTATATTCAATAAATTTATTCAACTCTTTCCTCATAATATATTTAATCTTGGAGTTGAAAGGCCTTTTCTTTTAGCTCATAAGATTAACATTAGACTATAATTCTATAGTGTGCTGGGCTAGCTTGGGATCAAAACCTCTAAGTTCACTTTACTCCCAAGAAAAAATGTCTACATATTATCTATAAAGTTCAATGAAATAATTCCTTTCAGCCTTAGTGATTACCTTTCCAAGATAGAGGAGCTTATCTTTCAGGATAACAACTCTTACGTAGTTTTCCTCATTAGTTGATATTTCTATCTTGTCTTTCCTCATATGGTCCCCTTCATAGAAGAAACCTTCAAGGGAGACCAGTCCTTTAGGAATATTTTTAGACCTCATCTCAACAATTTGATATTCATACTGATGTTAGAAATTTTTTTAGTTTAATGAGTAAATATTTTCTTCCTACTACAAGAAACAAACAATCTACTTATCACTGTCAAAGACATACCAATGAGCTTCATTTTCTGCACTGATGGTCTTACTACCAATTTAACATGTGGCCATACTTTCAAAAAATTTAATTGATTTTAGAGGTCAAATTGAGTTCCCATAATTTTTAACCTATTAACATGATAATTTTGGTTCTTTTGCATTACTTGTATCTTAAAATATTCAAAATCCTCAAGAATGTCCCACACTCTGTGCTTGCAGGATCTCATCAAGGGATATTCTATAACATTTTGGATTTTGACCTAATTTACTATTAGATTATTATCTCCATACACTTGTAGCTACCTAATTCCTCTCTTAATAGCCCACTAAAGGCCATGAATAAGACCCTCATATTTATATTCATTGTAAGAGTAACTGAATTAGAACCTATAAGAAGAGAAGTATTTATCATTTGAGGTAGATACTAGCATTTCTCCTATAGCTACCCCATCTTTTCTCCTTGATCCATCAAATAACAACTTCCATAAACCCTTAGTATATTCTTGTGGCCTAGTAAGGGATAGCATGGATTTAATCTCCTCATGCAAGTAATAAACACCCATTTGTTTCTCTTCAACACCTTTCAAAGGATCAATTAATTGATTATCACTCCATAACTCATCCAAGAACATGTCAAGTATTTCCTCATGATGAATATTTAGTTCTTTACCAACAAGGTGGTCATCTTCATATAGGATGGTGTAGTTGATGTTTGATCTATCTATCTCATAAGGTTCTATGTGAAATTATATAATAGGTTCAACCTTAATGGATACCTTCATGCCATACCTTGTTCTGAAATCCATATAGGACTAATATGACACTAGATAACCCCTAATTTTTACTCTAAAATATCTAGATAAACATAGAACAAAAAGAGGAGCAAAATCTAGGATCAACACATGTTGATCGACTAAAACACTGGGACAAGTGTTTAGGGTCAATTTTAGACATTTGATAATGCCATATGGTTTGGTGGAAGATCCATTAAGCTATATAACTCCCTTAGATTAGGGCTCATATTTCAAACCAAGTTGATCTAAAATTAATTTTGGCATCACCAGAGTGATTTCTCTAGTATCTACCATGGGATTATGAACCAAGGACTCACCAATGATCATAGAAATGTAGAAAAGAGGAGGCTTGACCACCTTACTTGGTTTCCCTTGATTAGTACCTCTAGTTATATTAGTGATAACTACATCTTCCTTGCTTGGTGGCTTGTCTAAAACATTGATCACGAACAATCCTTCTTGAAGGATATCCACCTGACCAGGCATTGAAAGCATGTCCCACATTAAAACACTCACATTGTATTTTTTTGATTTATTTAGAAATATTGATGGGTAAACCACCAAATATTACTTGTTCTTTGGGAACCACAATTATACCTTAAACTTATGATTTTGGGGGCACAAATGCAATCCCTTGGTTTTGTTTCTTTGGATCTATTGGTACATTTAGAGTAGTAATAGGTTCCTTTGGATTTGATAGTAAAGGAGTAATGGTAGGAATATCTTTGAATACTTCTTGGTTACCATCTATGTTCCTTATTTTGAACCTTGTATTAGCTTCCATTAAAATGTATGCTTGGCTAGAACTAGCATGTTAATTGATTACATAGCATTCTTCTAAATCATAGTTAACCATGGTAACATCCAATTGACCTGGTCCTTGATTATTCCATTCTTGTTATTGTTCTTTTGGTTTTGTCATTGTAGGTACCTCTACACTCTGAGCTATAAGAGTTTGATTGTACCCATAACTGGAAGCCTATTTTCATTGATCATTAAAATCTTGATTAAAGTCAATGTTTGGAACAATGGATTGACTAAAAGATTGAATCCAATGCATAGTCCCTTAATATTATTGAGAAATGTTGTTATATGTAGGGATCAAAGTAGTAGATTTACTTCTAACATTTGGATTATATCTATTTTTCCTAACATAGCAAGGCTACCCTTCTCCTTGGCCTTGAAAATTTCCTTTATAGGGTGGCCTATTTGTTTGATAAGATTATTGTTAAGGCTGATATGCAGCTTGATAAGGTCTTTTGAATTGGGCTTGCCACCTCTATACATTAACAAATTCATTTCCCAAGAATTAAAACATGCTCTTAAGCTCTTAGAAATTCTTATGTACTTAGGAATCACTAGATTGATTAGGAGAAGCCTTTTCTTGCTTTGGTGTTATTTTGTAAGAAAGTTTTGGCATAGTAAGAATGTAATAAATGGTAGGAATATAAACATAAGGTGGTCATATTTCAAGGAACAAAGGCATTAGTGGTTTAGGAGATAGTTTATCAACCTGTACTAGACAATTTTTTGCTATGATTTCAACCTCATAAGCATTGGGTAATGTGTTCCCCCCATAGACTAGATCATAACTACAATTTCTATGTTTAGATCTTTCAAGTAGTGAAGGAAATAAAAGTTAGGAATATCTCTAATAGAGAATGAAATACTCTCCTATGTCTTTTGAAACCTTGTGTTGAAATCTTGCATGACTTCATGAGGAGCCCTCTTGATGGTTAGTTGTTCTACAAGTGATAAATGGTCACTTTTATCTTTAAATCTCTTACAAAATGCATCTCCTAATTGGTCCTATTATGTGATGGATTTATAAGTAAGGCTTCTATACCAGTCCAAGTATTTTCCCTTGAAAGAGGTGGCTAACAACCTAATAGCCAGATTTTCCTCATTAACATTATGAATATTGTAAAAATTGGCTACGTCCATGAGGTGCTCATAAGGGGTTGTCGATTCGTTCCTTGTGAAATATGGAACACTTTTGAGAGATGTTACTAGAATAGGATCAAATTGTTGGAGGTCTAAAGGACTTTGACCATTAAAAACCATAAAATGAAAAGCTCTAGGGGTTGTCATAGTTGTAAAAGGATTTAATAAAGATCTTCTTGTAGAGGTAGGTTTTCAAATTGGTCTAGGAATAAAGTTTCCATTATATGGATGAGTATTAGCAAATCTTAACCTTTTTAATGATTTTAAAGGTAATTCAATAAATTAAAAGGGAATACCTCTAAAATTTTATCTTGTATTCACCTTTGGCATGAAAGATAGTTATTTCTCTACACCAAAATGTGGGGTGCTTCTTTGGAGTCACTAAATACTATTGTATAAAAGCTTTCATTGCTAAAAATTGATCAAACTTGAATAATATTATTTAAAAATAGGTTCCATCACATGTGACATAATCTATTATAGCAATTTAGTCTATAGGCTAGGAGAGGGTTCTTCAGGATCTCTTCAACTAAGATACATAATGGAAAAAACCTCAAGCTATGGGTATCCTATGGTGAGGTTGAACCTCAAGAGAAATATGACTTCCTCTTAATGGATCACCTAAACTAATGCTACTACTAGTAAAAGGGTTAGAAAATGGGAAATAGGGCTCCTAAGAAAACTAATAGGGTGAAGCACTAAATTAATTGAGACACATATAATCGTGAACACACACTAGAACAATATAAGACAATATTAGTCCACACAACCTCAAAAACTAGCTAATTGCATAAGTATTTCATGAACTAGGCTCACCAAGCAATCAAAAGAATCAAAGGGGAATTCTAAGACTCACACTATGCATTCATCAATGGAAAAAAAACACAAATATAGACCTATAATAGCTTTAAAACACCTTAAAATAGGAAATAAATAAGGGTAATATCCTAAGAAAAATATCCTTCATAAGGTCATTATGTACAATCTTACTAAAACAAAAATCAAGCTATCCACAAGATCTAAGGCATGAACAAATTTATGAAGTCGACCACCTTTACCATTAAATCTTCAAGAATCACTAGTAGAAAAACATAAAGCCTTAATTCTTTATTATTGAGATAGAATTGCATTAAGTAATCTCAAATTTCATCTTAAGAAAATAAAATCTAGTCATACACCTAAGGTAATTAAGGAATCATGGTAGAAGTTAGGCAATAATGGAGAGAAGAGGAAAAAATATATTTCTCTATGGATAATGAGGGACGATATTTTGGGGATAGAATTGAATGCTAGGGAACTCAACAATGGAATGAAAAATTAGTTAGATATCTTCTTTGCTATTAAGGAAATGAAACCTCTCACTTATAATGAACAAATTATCATAGTAACCAAGAGGAAATTTGATGACTTGGTTTCAATTCAAATGTCTAGTTTTCTTTCAAAACTATAGGTACTCCATTTCATATATATCCTTACACCTATGTTTGTCAATTATATAATTTATGGTGATTAGATAGTTATGGAATATGTGTCAAAAAGGATAAAATACATTGTCCTTTTAGCTTTTGATGGATACTATAAGCTCCTTATGAATCATATAGACATCCCCACCATTAAGGAGTGGATAACCAAGCATAATTTGGGCACTATTCTAAGACCCTAGTAAACTAGGGAACCCACATATCTAGGAACCATGATGGTAAAATCCACATTATATAATTAAAAGAAGGCATTAGGATCATCATGACCCTATTTAATAAATCTTTAAGGGCAACCACCATAACCTATGTTGACCCCAAATGGGTTTCCTACATATATTTCATGGTGGAAGAGAACCTAACCCAACTTATTGAAGAACTGATTAGTATCCACTTGGGAAGATAATTATATGGCATAAAAAGGAATAATAAATAATAATGCGCCATGATTTCCTATTTATTAGACTCATTGATGACCTCCACACATATTCTTGATATCAAGAATTGGTCTTATCATAGCAATATTACCATATCCCATCATTATTCAAAATTATATATCTTTAAATACATGGGTCACATGTAATTCATTTTTGATTACATATATCCTAATTTGGTTAAGACTATCATAAGGAACCCCATGCCTAGAGTGTACCCCCTCATCAATAAATATGTAGATCTCATGGGTGACATAAGGTATTACCCAAATTGCATCATCAACAAGATGGAAGGAGTCATGACTCAACCGTATAGATTGCTAGTCTATGTCCCTATCAAATTGGTTAAACAATAAATTGCTTCCCAACTGCTCCAAGGGATTAAAAATTTATGTAGAGAGAAGATAAAATTCATTTTTAATCCTTTTCCATTCATAAATGGAAAAACCATGATCCATGGTTAGAAATAACTAGACGTTATGTCCAAACGTAAAGATGCCTTTTATTTTCAAAAGGATGACCTCAAGGAATGGAACCCAAATAACAAAGTTATCCACCATTTACAATCCATGTAACTGACCAAGGTGGCCTATGAGCATAGGGTTATCCCATATGACCATCTATACATAAAGGCTATAAACTTTGAGGAAGTGTTAGCTAGGTGTAGGCAACATGGATTCAAACTTGAGCATAGATTACAAAGAGAGGAGAAGCAAACTAGAGAAATCTATTAGATGAACCCATTATAATATCATCTATTATCTTCCACCTCAAGTGCACCTATAATACTACCATAATAGAAAGTGCTACAAATTTAAGGACCTGGTGAGAGGAAATTGGAAGAAAGGCTAGGAAAAGGTCCTTCATCATCAGTTCCACTCTAATACTACCTTCTCTAGTAGATAACATGGATATGGTTTCCCTATAAACATATGAAATAGTTGAATAATTCTTAAAAGATCTTGTAGAGACCTATGGGTTAGATCAAGAAGATGAGGGAATTAGGGAAGCCACAACTAAGTTGGCACAAGATGAAGAACCCTAGGTAGGGGAGATGGAAAAGGGGAAGGAAATAGATTTGGATTTATTCCATATATCACAAGGGAAGAAAATATGGCCATTCTTTTTAGGTCATCTAAAAGGCCAAAAGTGACATGGACCCATCCTACCAATGATGTTCAATTATTAATCAATGAGTTCCCCATACATGGACCTATCATCCTTGACTAGTTCATATACGGAAAGCTCCAAAAGATTCCATCCCAGTCACATTCATTGGCACTTAATAACACTACAAGTATTGATACCCATGAAGATATCAAACCCTAGATTAGAGAGCTCATGAAAGAGATAAAAAAAGGAGGATTATTGAGGCAACTAAAGAGAGTGTCAAAGGACTGAAGTATCTTGGAGAATCAAGTTGTACTAGGATTGAGATCCTAGAGGTACACAAATTATTTGAACCAACAACCATTGTGTAGTATAATCTAGACACAATTTGGTTGGAGAAGGTAACAACAAAGAAGGCCACTATATGCATTGAGGAGTTCACCTTCCAAAGAGTGGAGCATTTTGTGGGTCTAAGTCTTATTCAAGGGAAAAAAATAGGGGAGACCCCATCCATAAATATTAAATAGCAATTTTGATTAAGGCCCAATCAGTAATGACCTTAGCTAGGGTCAAGGGAATGAAATAAATAATCATCAACCTAGAAAAGGAGAAGTAGGACTTGTAAGCATAGGCTACATTTTCAATCCCTAAGGACATATTGAAGATGTTGAATAAGTCTCTTCTTGACATATTTGAAGGATTGAAGACCATGAAGCTTAGATTATGTGACTTAACCCATCAAGTTGAGATGGCACAGGCATTAATCATTCAATGGAAGGACTTTAGAGACTAGATAGTTGAATTGATCAATGTACATACTACAAAATATGTCCACGACATCAAAATCATCAAATTGGGATATTTGAACATCCTCATGGGAGTCATAGTGGATAAAATATAGGACCTAGTAACTTGGTATAATAGTGTCAATAATTTCATGAAGGAGGACAAGGACTTGATAGACAAAATGGAGAAGCTCTTGGAGACCTTATTGGTAAACCCCTCTCAACCCACTGCCATGGGCCTGATAGATGATGAAGAATTGAAGAAAAGGGTTAATTTCTTCATCCAGAACATCAAAGATATCCAAGGATAATCATAAGGTCCTTGACATCATCCTTACCTTAGGAAGGTATATTTTATAGGCATAATGCATCCAAGAACTCATGACCAAAAGTGGCAAAGAATTCAATACATTGGTGGATCAAGAAGAGGATTGTTTGATGAAACTGATAGTAGATTTTGAGCTAATTAAAAACAACACACTAGGGTGAATGACATCCTCAAGCAAGATAACCAAGAGGACCCACCAATGTAATTTGAAAAGAATATTTTTTTTTAATGCATATATGCTATTCTATTAGCATATATTGGTTTTATTTGTCAAATTTGACATAGAAGGTCATGTGTATTGTAGTATTTGTATTAAGGAAAAATATCCTTATCTTTAATATATATATTTCAAGAAGTTAACTAGTACACCACCTATGTTCTCTATAACTAGGCAGAGGTTACCATTTTGTAAAGGGAGGGACTCTGAGTAATTGTATGTAAGAAAGCATTTCAATACAACTAAGGAATTCTAAAAGGATTTTTTAAATGGTGTGTTAAAAGCTAATTTTATCTCTCAATTGCATGTTAATTTCTTAGATTTGAATATTTTTTTTCATTTTGAGCTACAATTCATATCATAAGGTTATTAATTTTTGCTATGCTAGATTAGCTGAAATATCTTAGGTATACTTCATTTCATTTGCTCTGGATTTGGATGTACTCATACTATTAATGTTATAATAATAAATTCTTTAAATTGAATCTCATTCTTAGTTGTGATTTATATATTTCCTTTGATTCTTTCCTAGTTTATGATGGAATCTAGGTTCATACTATTTTACATCATAAATTGGTTTATGTATGCTCAAACCAATTAGAACTTTATCATGATATTTGAGATGAAAGCCTGCAATCACATTTACTTTTTTTCCTTACCCTCATTTTTAATATTTTATTTATCAAATCTCACTTTATTATAAGATCATTTTTAATATCCACTTAGGTTAGTTTGTGGATCATAAATATCATAAAGTTTCAAATATATAGGACCCTGGTGGCTCCCAACCACCAAATTAAACAAATATTATTGATAGTCACACTTTAATTCTATTCCACCATAGACATCCCAAATTTTAAAAAACTAAAACTCATGCCTAGATATTTAGGATCTTAAAATGAGTAGTGATCATCAACACTGAGATCACCTATGAGATAGTTAGAGGCATTGACAAGAGAAAGAGCTTCACTAGTGATAGGAGGGCCCACTTGATCAATTGTGATATTTCATGCATTAATTTTAAAGGATTATTTACCCTTATGAGTGATTTTTCACTCTAATTACAAAGATCCTTGATCTTTATGTGGTTTTCCACCTATCTTTGTGCTTCATAAGGCAAATATCTTAGTTCTCTATTAAAAAATTGTTAAACTCTAGTAAGGACAGCTTTAGGTTTTAAGAATTCATAGTATTTGAGATTAGGATGGCTTATTTTGGTTGAAGATTAAAAATTATTTATGAATATTGAGTTTACTTAAGTCAAAATTTGCAAAGAATGGTCATCTTTGCATAATTCAACACATCTTTGAGCTTACTTAGTCAAAGATCAATGTCCTTTATCCCTTTATGAGTAAATCTTTAAAAAATAGGCTTAGTGTGTAGAATGATTGTTATTCTTTGTGAATTATAACTTGACACAACATATTTAAAATAGCATCCTTAATATTCAAGCTAGAATTACTAAGGATCAGGACTAGATCATATTCAAAGACTAGATAACCTATACTCAAGCTAAAAACCCATAGAAGAACCAGGAAAGATAGAGGAAGGCATAGGCATTCCTAGTCTCTACCATCTTCACCCTTAAAAGGGGTTCCTACATTCAATATTCATCTAGATACAAAATGGCTTGGAAGTTCTCCATCAATATAACAAGTGTATTTCATGACTTATCACATAATCCTAAAAAGTACTTGCCAATATTTTGTCCAACTGGTGTTACAATTACAAAAGAACATGTTAAATATTTCAAGGCTACTTTAATATTATTAAATGTTATCCATGAAGATGTAGCATGTATATTGTTTCCATTTACATTCAAGGATGCTACATATGAATGGTTCCTCAATTTTCCTAATAATTGCATCACCCCATGGAATAACTTTGACACTATCTTTATTGATCAATTTGAAAAGATCATAAGCCCCTGCATCATTTATCACCAATTCATGACCATTAAGAGGGATTAAAGTGAACCTATTAGATCCTTAAATACCAGGTTCCAAAATATGTTTAGTCGAGTCATGGATCCATACAAACTTAATGAAACTTTAGCTCTAGAAATTTTCAAAGATGTAGTAGACCCTATGACTTTTATGTTTCTGAAAAGGGCCATCCCAACTATCAACACATTAGCACAGGATTATTATCAAGTGGTGGTTATTAGTGATCAAATTCATCCACAAGGGAAGATGACCTATTCTATCCCAAACATTAACCCCTAGATGCATGTATTGAACCTTTTCCCAAAAATTAACCAAAATTCTCCATCTTTGAACTAGCTCCTTGGTCTAAATGTATTACCTGATAGCCATATTGCTCCTAATAAGAACCTAGGTTTATTGAGTCATCAAGCTACTAATAGATCTCACACTAATGACCAAAAGGCTTTAGTGCCAGTCAATGGCTCTAACAAAATCCATGTCTAAAGCTATGAAATCCCCAAGAATGAGAATGAATCTAGATTAAAGATGGTCCAAAATCTTAGCATAGATTTATTACAACTAAAAAAAAGCTAGAAATGCTAATGAAAACTCTAGAAGGAACTTCACCTTCCAAAATTTTAATAGGATTAGAAATAGATTTCAAATTGATACCTTCTATAATAAAAACAAAGCTAGTGAACCTAATATTATCAAGAAGACCATGGATATTAATCTCACTAATGTTTTCTTGCCAAATTATTGTATGGTATATGCCACATATAAACATGGTTAGATTGATTGCATTTATTTTTTCAAAGCCTTTAAAGCTTTCTATGAAGAAATTTAAACATTTGAAGTAGTCCCAAATAAATATACTACTACAAGTCCTTCCGGGTCAAGTCATTTAACCAAGTGCACATGGTAGAGGCATTCCAATTCCCTTTCTAAGAGGATAATGATCCCAAAAATATTATTGAAGAGATTTAATAATTCCAACAATATTTTAAAACCTACCCTCTAAGAAATAGATAAAAAAAGTAGCCATTGACTACCTTCCCCTTAACAATTATGGGACTCCTCTAGCTACTAAACTAAGAAATGATCTTGAGTCACCTAAGGGTAGTTATTCCAAACCTACTATTAAACCTTCAAAAAATACCAGTTAAAACATTTTGAAGGATATGAAGAAGATCAAAGCCAACATCACTCTACATGAGCTAACACAAATTACAAAACAAAGAGACTTACTCTTGGAATCATGGTCCAAGAAACTAGAGAAGCCTCCAAAAAGTGATAGTGAAACTGTAACTATGAAAATAACTAAATCAAAGTCTCCACCCTTACTACTCACATTTAGGATATTTATAAAGAATGTCCATAATTGCCTTTTAGATTTTAGAGCCTCAACCAACATCATACTTGTAAGGATAAGTGAACAACTTGGGTTGACCCCAATCAAGTCTAATAGAGTGGTCACTTAATTGGACAAGTCAAAAGTCAAAGTCATTGGGAAATTATTAATGTGCATATACAATTGGTTAGTGAACCAATAGTTCAACAATTCATGGACATACAAGTGGTGGATATCCCTAGTGCGTATGGATTACTCCTTAGTAGAGAATGGACTAAGGCCCTAAATGGATACATGTCTACTAACTGCTCCCACTTATGGTTACATTGGAAGGGTTTTACAAATAAAATAAGTGTGGAAATAGATCCAAGGATGAAACACATGATAATATAATATAATTCAGAATAGACCAATAATCAAAGGTCAAACCAAATAGAACAAAAAAAAAATCGTGATGATTCCAAAACAATATTTAGTTTGAGAAAAGGAAAATAACACCAAGCATGGACAATAGTGTCAAACACAAGGGTGTCCTATTTTTGTAACTCTTATCTAAATAGAAAAAAACTAGACTTTCCTAAAATAGGTAGAAAATTAGGTTTAGCTATAGTTTTGCACATACAAACTAGTTCAGATTCATTAGTTTTAGTATAATTTTTCTTAGAGAATCTAGATATAGGGGGCATCATGCATGGCATGATGGATCTCATTTATAATTTTAGATAGGGTAGTTGGTATAACTTTTGTATAAAAATACATGTTACAGACATCAGTGATTAGGGGCAATGTGCATGACACATTGGTCTTCTATTCTTTCCAACTTAAACATATTACCTAGGCATTCTTAGCAATTACATGCTTGATTCCATCTATCAGTGGTTGGTATCATTTTAGAGTGGCTTTGATACAAGCCTAACCTCCACATTTTTTAGTGGATTCCACATAAGCCTATGGCCTAGTTTTAGAGTGGATTTCATACAAGCCTAATTTCCATCTTTTTTGAGGTAGCCAAGATTTTCCTAGTTTCCAGTACACATTTAGCTATCCATTCCACATTTGTCAAATTATAGAGCATTCATGGGCTTCAAGATCCATCCCATACAACACACCATTATTCTAATATCATTTTATAGCTTCATATCATGGGATAATGATGGAGCCAAAGAATTAACTAACCTATTATTCTTGATCCACCTACTCAAATGGATTAGACACATATTATAAACATCAATTATCACATGCATGATCATATAACTTCACTTAGTAGGTAATGATAGAGCCAAAGTGGCAACATTTGAATTCTTGATCCACTCTTGGGGAATTGAGCACTCATCTCTATTCACATTATTCCTCTTTATAGAGCACATACCCAGCATTAATCAACATCATCTATCATCACTCAACATCATAATAAGTTTTGTAATGGTTCACATACCTAGTAAGATGTATTCATTCCTTTCTCTTTCTATCTTTCATACCTAGCTTTGTATATTCTTATTTGAGATATAGCATATCTAGTAAGAATTATTCTACTCTTTATTTTTCTCTTTTAGATATACACTTCATGGTGTGCTCTCTCTATGCACACCTAGCATCACATATCTTTATGGGCTTCACCGTTATAGGTAAGTTTAGGTACACTTGTTATTTTCCCTTTCTCCTAGTATTTTGCTTTATTACATCACTAGAATAAAGGAGGGGGGAATTTAATCATATAAAATGTTAAATTTGGTAGCTTGAGTATGTCCTTTGACACCCAATCCATAGGTCCCTCTTGCATGCTCTCATGACCCTTCTATACATCATTTCATTGATTCCTAATCATCCATAAGCTTTCAAAACTTCATTCTAGCTCAGTAAAAATCATTTTTCCATACTTATCCATCCCTCTAAGTCTTTTACCCTTAGGACAATATCACCTAAGATGGACTATAGCATTAGACCCTAGAGTGTCCCCTTTCTAATGATCCTATCCAATCACATTTTGAGCCTAGGTGACCATTTTTCCTCGAATCCTCTTCTTCATTATGTTGGCCTTGTGTGAGTGCATTTAACCCATGACCAATATATCTCTATAAAATCTCATTTAAAGATCATTTATAAGGGTTGATTTTTTTTTCTCAAAAGCAAGCAAGACCACTAAGGTAATTTTAATTATTTTCTACATATATCTAGCCAATACATCCATGATTTCATTCAAAACCCTCACACCAGTCCCTAGCCACATCAATCACACCTAGTTTAGAATTCTTACACCTTCATTATACTATTACATAAAGCAAATCAAGTGGGAAAACTACATATGGATTGATCCCTCTTTGAAGCATTGGTATGTAGGTAGTGTGCCCACACAAGGGGTGTGGATACATGTTTAGTGCATCTTAAACACACTAACCCTCCTCTTTCTCCAAGTTTTTATTCAAGTTAAATAATAAGGGAAACCTAGAGTTGGAGATTAAATCATCTCTACAAAGAGCTTCATCAATAGTCAATACTTGAAATTTCATATGTGGACTAATATAGAGACAATAGATAGAACCCAAAAAACTTAGATCTCTATGACCATTTTGAAAAATAGTGGTAGGACTTGGACTATACCATCAAACCCCAAATTGTCATGATTTTTGTGTTCCTATCCTTTCACCAAACAAAAGCTAGATCTTGATTTGTAATAGTGTCCTAGTCCTACACAGCTAGTATCAGCTTCTATCTTAGTTGTTTAAATCTCATTTAAACTTAGTTATATTTCTCTTCATTTATTACTCTTTTTAGAAAAGTTCAAATTACAACTAAATTATATAAATTGGTGGATTATTTATTGCAATATTATTTATTGATTTAATTAGCTCAGACCTTTAACTAAATTAGGAATAAGACACCAATATTCCCAAGACTATTAAATCACTAAGCATACACATGGTTAAGACTTGAGATAGCATGTTGGTTCATGGTTAAGCCTAATTATTATAGTTAGTCATATCTTTGGATACATAACTTACTTTAGCCAAAGCCTAAATCTCATTTATGTGTATCACTTTTTCTCTCATGATTGGTCACTCCAATTCCATATGGAGGAGTAATTATAAAATCCATAAACATTCAAAATCCAAATCATTTAACAAAAAGCAATGATCTAAAATACAACATTTAAAATTTTCAAAAGTCAAATCACACTAAAAGATGTGATTCTAAATACATATCCTCTTTATAATCAAATATCAAACTCTAAAGTTGGCCTCATGATAAAGCCAAGGTCTATTGGAGTGTGGTAGGTCAGTAGATTAGAGAAGGAGAATAAAAATATATTTTAGTGCTACCTACTTTCTCACACAAGTACCCCATATTCACAGTAGATCAATGGTTCTGTACGGGGTCCTAAGGAATGTTGAACACATTGTGGGAAGGTAATTCCATTTTAATTTTCTTATTCAAAACTACCAACATGTGTTTATCTCAAGACCACATTTATTTACTCTCAGTACCACACTTATTTACCTACATAAATGTCTGCCTATAATGAATAAGTATCATTTGTATATTGATGTTCATTTATCACTTAGTGTCTTCTCATGTCTTTAGTGTGCCTCATGCCTCCTAAGGTATTTTCATAAGATGCCTATGTTATGAATCTTACATTCTCTTATTCACACCCTATAACCCTAATATTTCCACTTGAGAAATATTTTTTTATTCACTAATCAATCCACCTAGGTATTTTATTTTTGAATTACAATATAATACCTTGGAAAGGACTAGGCCTTCCTCACAAATTACTAAAATTTTCACATCACCATTCCAAACATCCCCTTTTTTTCATATTTTAACGTTGTTTCCACCTCATTGGTGTTCCCTTTATGAGTTGTAGTGTAAGACCATGGATAGGACCTAGCCTTCCTCACAAATATTTTCAATATCCAAGTCACATAAAAATTACATGTTTCAAATATGAGATAAGATGTGATTGATTATGAGTTATACATCATTGGCATGTTTCACATCTTTATTTAATATTTTTTATGCTTACTTCATAAATCTATCATTTTTGTCTTCTTATTTTATAATTGTGTGTAAGAATCCAACCATTTTTCTTAATGTTTTTCATACTTCCCAACTTGAATTAGTATGATTAATTTAAGAACATTTTACAAATTTTGTTTCTCTTTTATACTTCTCAATTTGATTTAGTATGAATGATTGACTTAATTTATTTATTTTTATACCATTAGACTTTCACATTATTTATATTTTTTTACATTATTTTCATACTTCCCAATGTGATTTCATGTGATTTTACTTGTTTTAATTTGGTGCCAAAATTTTTTATGGTTTAAAAACATTTTCCCCTCTTGTTTACCACATTTTGGTTTACTATAATTGGTCATATTTTATTATTACACATTTCCCATCATGATATAGTGTGTAGTGCATTTAATTTTTATTAATTATACTTTTCCAAGTACTTTTTGGACGTTTCTTTTTAACCATGTATGTGTAGTAAATTATTGCTAGAAAAGAAAACACCACACACATTTCCTATAGCATATATAATAAAAACAAAATACATGTGCTATAAATATATATATCCATGCATCCAAAACCACAACCAAAATATAACCCATGAGATTAATGCCAAACTATCAAAATATAACATATATATATATATATATATATATATATATATATATATATATATATATCATGTGTTCTAATAAAAATGGTAAAAACATACATCATTCTAGCTCTATGGCTAGGCTCCATCATTTCTATCTCCTAGCTTAGCCACACTACCCACAGATGCCATAGACTATTCCCTCGACATATTATGTTGTAATGGCATTATCTAAAATCTCAACCCTACTACCTATCCTTATAGGTTTTCCACTTGGGCTTGTACCTATCCCAACTAGATAGTGGTATTCATGTGTACAACTTTCTCCTAAGCCAAGGATTGTCAAGCCTATGCCTCTACTACTATAATCCATCTCTACATGCATGTAGTTGCTTTACAACCTCCCCAACCATTATAAATTAGCCTATTTGAGCTAGGGTAGATGGCACCATAGGATTATGTAATGTGGTAGGGTCATATGTTATCAATACCACATCCAAAATATAATGGTGTGCTACTATAACTAGGGATCCCCATCTGATCTCCTCATCCCCAAAATCTACAAAATTAAAATTAGATAAATATCAAATCACATATACATCTCAAAATCTATCTACAATCATATACAACTAGTATTCTATCTCAAAGACTAAAAATTTAACATTTCTTACCTATCCTAGTGTCACATACCACCATCTCCCTGTGTGCTCATCTACTAAACATGATCTCTCCATTAACCCATCCCATGAACACCAAATCTATGGGATACATCCCAATCAAAGCAAAACCTAGAGTCATCACCCATGCACATATTAGGCCTATCCTTAGTGGTGCTTTTATAGACTAGCTCTACCTTAGATTGACTAATGAGTCATCCTAAATAATCACTCTATATGCTTGATCCCACCATTGGCATATCCATCAATAGTATGACCAAGGTGGTCATTTTTATTCTTATTATGGTGTTGATTATGGTAGTTATTGCACCCGTACATCGATATCCATACCCTCTCCTACTCTAACTAACAGCTTTCATGTTTAACTAGTCTATGGTCTCACTTGCCATGATATGATCTCTTGTCTCTCAATTGGTACTCTTCCTCTTCCTCTACCCCTCATCTTTTTTTCATGTAATGCCCAAAATTTTGGCACTACTATAAAATCCACTAGGTGTGGGATTTAAAATTATCCTTGTAATAATACCACTAAATATGTCTCTACCCACTAGGTATAATGGCCCATGATCTAAACTCATGCCAACCCTAGTACCATAGTCACCCAACTTGGCCAAATAGTCATAATATGTGCATAGGGATGCCACACAATCTCTCCTCATGTGACTATCTACAATGCTATCATGTAGGGCATATCCTAAGATAATTGATCCTATCTCCAATTCATAATAAAAGGTAACCAACCATCAACTATATGGGGTAACCCAATTGGATGATACATCAAGAAACTCTCATATATCTGGGTGTTAGGAGAAGAAATTGGATTGTAAATTTACACTAGATATTTTTCTAATATTCATGCATTATGTACTTAATTTATTGTATATATGTCTATTCTATCTTATCTCCACACTTGTAATAGGTATAATATGAACAAAATCCACTTTTAGCACCAAATATGAGAAGCATATGAATAGTCATAGACTGTAAACATCTATATATATGTATGTTTGTAAGAAGAATAGAGTTCCACTTTTTAAGAGATAAATAGAGACTATATGGTTATGGTCACCTATGATTTATTAGTTTGTTCCTTGCATGCATATATATGTCTAAAAATTTGATTATATTTTATTTAAGATAATCCAAATACTCTAGTTATGTTAATAAATCACTAGTTGTTCTTAATTTTTTACTTAACACACAATAATTCATCTTCACTATGCTTCTATTCTGTAACCTTGTGTATGAATGTTATGCACTATCTTGTGCACTAAAGTATAACCTAGTTATCCTCATCCTTAGCATGTTCTAATGGTTTAGTAACCTCTTCTAACAATAGTGTTGTGAGCATGGAAACATTCTTTGTGGAGAAAACTATGCTAAGATGGTTATCGAGGGAGAGAGAAATAGAGACATCATTAGATTAAAGAGTATGTAATTTTGTAGAAGTAAAATCAAAACAAACTAGTCTTACCATACAAGAAATCATTCTAAACCATACATATGGAGAGATTTATGAAATATTTTAGTGCCAATTACCTGAATTGATAGCTAATTGGTTAGCATAATTGGAATACTATTGGTTTAACCCAAGAATGGAAGAAATAATCATATGGGTTGAAGAAAAAATAGACCAGTTATAGAAATTAGAAATTGACTAAATAAAAGCAATAGATTATTGGGTTACTACTACTATATATGGATACATATCAAAGTTTGCAATAAAAAGATATATATCTTTCAAAGATATATAGGAGTTTTTTGTTAGACGAATTATAGGAAAATTTTTGTAGTGATTACCTCTCCTTATGAAGATGTTGGTTATGGATAAGGCCATGGTGTCTAATCCAACAAATATAGAGTAGTCACTTTGAGAATATGGGGGTGTGTGTGACATAATAGTGAATGATGATTATATGAATAGATAAAGCTTGAACATAAATACAAAATGGATACATGAGGAAATAAGACTCAGAAGAAAAGTATAGATTTAGAATGTGAGCTCTAATAACAAAACATATAAAATAAATAGAAGAATACCTAGGTAGATACGAGTAGAGGTAATAGTAGTAGTAAAATAGATATAAATGAGTAAGAGCATGTGATGAGTGAAAAGATAGAGAAGAATAATTAAGGTTGAATAAATAATATTATGAATGTTGGTAGATAGAAAGAAGTGATAAAGAATAAGATGAAGAAGAGATGTTCAAAGAAGAAGGTGAGAATAATATAGAAGTACATAAGTTAGATGATAAATGTAGTAAAAAATTATAATAATGGATATTATCAAAAGAAGGACATGAATAAATAAATAAAGGAAGGAAAACATTTATGGTAGATTAATCATAGGTTCAATTATAGAAGAATAATAAGTCATAGGAAAGAATCATTCACTGGAAGAGCACACATTCCTACAACCCAATTTATTATACTTTAGTAGAAGTTTTCAACCAAATGGATAGGAAAAGATTATTTAAGAAGGACCATTTTTAGAAAAACTACATCATTAGTGTACTAAAATTGAAACAAAATAAATTTGAAAGTATTTTAAGGCCATATGGATTATTGAAACCAAGCAAAGGAAAGAAGGAAACACACAAAAATAGATTTTGAAAGTTGACTCTCCTATTAGTATGTAATCAAGATCACACATAATGTAGTCTCCTCTCATAAAAAATTCATAACATATTTCATCGATACCATTTTACACAATGCATCATGTAGGAGGATTTATAAATATGGTATTGTATGATGGGTCGACAAACCCTAAACAATACTTATTAAATTATGAAATGAGATGGCAAGCTAAGGGCATTACTAATGAAGCTATCAAAAAGTGTGAGCTAGTAGGGGAACTAATTAAAAGAGTACTTTATTTCATAAACTATAGATAAATTTAATAGGCAATTCTATGATAATTAAGTAATGTCCTAACTTAGAGTTCAAGACAAAGAAATGTATAAGTTATAATATTCAAGACTTGAAAGAGATATGGCATAAGTTATGAGAATTGCCTATGACTATGATCGTAGATTCTTTGATGTTATGAATAAGGTGGATTTTTACTCAATAGATAAAGATAAATTTGCATGGTTTATCAAATGAATATGCCACAGTATTATATTTACCAATACATAGACTAAATATACTACTAATGTAGATTCTAGAGCTACTAATCTATGAGTAGAGAATATTTAAGACTATGAGGAAGCTCCTATCATAAATTATAAGATTGAAAACACATTATAAGAATTTATGAATAGAATGGAGCAATACCATGAGGTTGATAAACCTAATTTGAATCTATGGTGTATTGAGTGTGGAAAAGAAGGACATCATAAGAATGATTCTACTAAGATCAAAGTAGAGTTATATGAAATCTATCGACTAGTAGGGCACACAACAATGTAGTGTTATCTCCTATAATAGTATGTTAAGAACCCATAGAATTTGTATTGTAATTTTTTTAAGTCATATAATCATAATGAAAATAATTGTAGGGCTTTGTAGGATCTTAATGAAGACATCACCAAGAATGTATTCTCAATCATTATGTAGCAAGTTCCCTCAATGAAACAAAGAATTATAGGCCCAAAGGTTGATAAAGGGTGTGCAACCCAAACAAGTCCATAGTATATTCCTAGTTTTCCATAATACCAAATTCAAAGTCTAGCTAGTTGAACTCCTCATTTACTAAATTAGACACCACCATCACTACAATACTAGTATGTATTACCCTAGAGGCCAACAATGATGTAGTAGTAGTGAATGAGTTGGACTCCACCAGTTATGCAATAACAATTCAAAATTGGAGATAATACACAATAGCATCAGTATTAGAAAACAAAATAGTATCAAGGATGGTATAGAGGAGGTTATTAGCCTAATACAGGAAGATCTAGGGGTATATACAAAGGAGGTTACTAAGGTGACAGAGGAAATAACTATCAATGGCCTCCTTTACAATGCTATCTATGTGAAGAGTGAAATCATGTGTAATGAAATTACCCTTTCAATCATTAAATATAGTCTTACTATGCATTCTATATAATATATGACCAACAGAAGACAAAAGATTATCCTATCTTAGAAAATCAAAGAAAGGATAAGGCCATTAAGAATGTGAAAATGGTAAATGTGCAACCTAAAGATGATGCCTTCTTAAATGATGTCATAGAACATCAAAGCACAAAAGAAGGTTTTCATTCTCTTGAAATGCCTCAAGATCAAGGAATCTAAAAATCAAAATAGGATAAATACCTAGACCCCACTATAGAAAAGGAGCTCATGTATGAAGTTACACAAATGTTGAAAAACATTCAACACCAAGACACTATTGAAGGAGATCCTAGAATAATAGATGCCCAAAGATATTACCAAATCATGTACATTATTCATTAGGATAGAGTTGTCAATGTAATGATAAACCTTATAAAACTTTTAAGCACACTGTATAATGAAGATATCTCTCAAAATATCACAAACTTGATACATAATCTAATGGAGTGTGCATATCAAGGATAATAGAAGATAAAAAATCTTGTTTGGTACTTAAAATAAAGAAACCCTAGGATGCAGATGCATGAATTGACATTGATGTTGTAGGATATGAAATTCCAAATTTTTTCTTTGATTTTGGTATCATAATCAATATGATTCCTAGGTCTACATGGGAGGCTATTGGATGACTGGTTCTAAGATATAACCTAGTAACTCTAAACTTTTCTAACTATGGATGAGTTGATATCATTGGCATATTATAAGATGTTAAGAACAAAGTCATAGAACTAACCCTATGAGATGAATTTGAAGTCATCGATATAAAGACAACAACATATTACCCTATGTTGATTGGCAAGAAATATACATATGATGGTCAATTAACATTCAATACTATGAAAAATTAACTAGAGGTGCATCAAGGAGATAATGTTTTCATCATTAATTTGAGTAGGGTGTACAAACCTTACATCATTTTGGTTTAACTAGATTCTCCATAGGTTATACAAGAAACTAGCTAGATGAAGGTAAACTCTAAAGAAAACCCAAAAGATCTATATGTAACCGAGTACAAATTATTGTATTAGCATACTAAACCTCAAGTAAAATTTTTACTTACGTAATAGTTGAATACATATAAATAATAGAGGCCTAATACATTAGTTTCTTAGCCATTGGGAACCTAGTTTTTATGGAATATTGTGCATCTATGTCTGCTAAATCCCCTACTCATGTAAAAGTTGACTTCCTTTGTCAATCAAATGATTATATGCAAGATTATATAAATCTAACCAATGAAGGCACTTTACCTTGGGAAATAGATTCATCTATCAATTGAGACTTAGACACACACCTACTCAATTGGGATCAAGGTGATCATGAATACTGACCTATGATAATGGTCTTTGTACATGAAAAACAACTTCTTGTATATTATCTGATTAAGGATATCAATCAATTCATTCTACACCTACAAGGTCATGTACCCACTATTAGTCAATGGGTTAGTGCTTTGAATTATGTTTTGAAGGGATTTGTAGATACATAGTGGTAAAATCATATAAATGATCAACTTGAGTGGGATGATGCATACAAGCTCATGATTAGTAGGTTCCAACTATCACAAGTTATCATAAATAATTGACCTTTCTTATAAGAAGGTGAGTTTCCTCAAATTCATATTCATAATTTTTTTGAAGTCAGATTGAGGAATGTGTGGCACCAAAGTACTAGGTTCACATATTCTATTCTACACTTGCTCCTTTACCATCATCATGGTATATGCATCAAGAGTGTAGGAGGGAGACAAAACATTGGGAAAAAGTATAGATAAATCTCATATAAACATTTTTTTTAAGATGAAAAACCTCTAGTTCATAATGCACTAATAAAAATCAAATATTTCCTATTCCATGGGTCCACACAGATTTAATCACCATGATGGAATCCACTTTATAGAAGAACACAACTTCTGATCTCAATTTGGCATTACAAATATATAAAGATGCCAAGAGAGAGGAACAATCTCTTACATATCCATACCATTGAATTCAATATGAAGAAGAGGACATTGAGATTTTGATCCTGATGGTGATATCAATCTGACAAATTTATTTGAACCTGAATAGCCAATAAAACTAGTAAAAGACCCTGCACAAAACCTACTAAAGAAGATGAGTTGTGCAGCATATAAATTCTAGAATAGGAAGATAAAAGAATGATACAAGAAAATATTGATTAGTAAAATCATAATATTTACCAAAAATAGATTTAAAAACATGTATCAAACATGAAAATTGAGGAAGGATGCCACCGCAAGGCACAGGGCATAAGCCGCAAGGCACAGACCACAGGGTGCAGGCCGTAGGGCGAAGGACGCTGCCACAAGGCACAAGGTACAGGTCGTAGGGCATAGGGCACCATCACAAGGCACATACCATAGGCCATAAGGCATAGGCTGTAGGGTCAAGGACACTACTGTAAGGTGTAGGGCACAGGCTGTAGGGTGAAAACTACTCGTAGGGCCTAGATCTGGCTGAGATCTGTGAGCTTCTCATCATTGGCCACCAAAGGGAGTCACACAGGGTGCTCATGGATATATATGGATAGCAATGTTATAATCTTGAGGTGGCTATAAAAGCTATGGAACATAATCAGGGTGCAGAACATAGCCCTAAAAGCTAGGTGTGGAACTGGTTGAACAATGCAATTATGGTGTTTGATAAGGGGCATCCGCTAGTGTAAGGATGCCAGGGCTATAGGTAGTGCAATTTTAGGGTTTGAGGTCATGGTGGAGCAAAGATTTTTTCTCAACATGGCTATGTCCATCATTATTGTTGTATCTAATGGTGAATCTACCAAATTTAAGGGAGAAAGAAACCAAAGGTATTTTGTGGAATTTTAATGTCCCAATTAATGCTTGTATGTTGTTATTGCAATGGCAACCTGCATTGTTGGCCAGGGCAGAATGCTAAAGATATATATATTTTTAGCATTCTTTACCCTATGTTGTAAGTTATTAAGGTTACAGGTCCTTGTAAAACTTAAATACTTGTTTTAGGTTGTAAAACTTGGTTTTGTTAAGGTTTCAGGTCCTTGTAAAACTTGGGTGCTTTTATTGGTCTATGATTGTGGTTTTAGGTCCCTGTAAAACCTAATTTTGATATTTTTCTTTAGTAGGATTTAGGAATGCTTTTCTTGGTGGTTGTTAATGCTTTATCTTTCTTTATTTTGTTAAAGGGTTTTGGGGTCCCTTTAAAACCTACTTTTACCTTAATCTAAAACATGAAAACTGAGGAGGTTCTTAAACTGGCACATATAGGTGATTAATGGATAGAAGCTAAAGTTTTTAAAGCTATGAAACTCCTATGAGATTATCGAGATGTCTTTCCCATTAAATTTTTAGAGGTCTAAGGAATTAATCAATCTATAGTAAAAATTCATATCAAACTCAAGCAGTATGCATGACCCAAAAATAATGGCCATACAAGTTGAATCCAAATATGAAGTTGAAAGTGAAGGTTGAACTTGATAGAATGTAAGATGTAGGTATAATGTATCCTATAGAAAAGTTAGATTTGGTTAGTCCCATGTTAGTATAGCCTAATAAAATAAGGGATATCATAGTACTTATGTATTATCACATTCTTAATGATGCATGTGTGAATGATCCAAACCCAATTCCCTTCATAGATGAAGTTTTGGAATCTGTCATACGACACAAAGTTTATTCTTTCATGGATGGTTTTAGTGGCTATCATCAAATACCCATTATAGAATCATATAGAGCTAAAATTAATTTTACCATATAATGGGGATCCTTTGCATACAAGGTAATGCCTTTTGGCCTCAAGAACACACCTATGGTTTCCTCTCACATAGTGGTGACTACATTCAAGGACTTCATTCATGACTTCCTAGAAGTATATCTCGATGATTGGGTAGTATTTTATTTTTTTAAACAACATTTGACTAAATTTTACCTCATGTTATAATGTTTTCAAGCTCTACGCATTTATTTGAATTTAAAAAATGTTTATTTTTTCCACTTTTTCATGTTTTGCTAGGTCATTTAGTGTGTAGTGAAGAAATTTTGGTAGACTAGGCAAAATTGCAATCATTTTAAGTATGCCTCCATTATTTAACTATATGGAAGTGTAATATTTTATTCATCATACATGGTACTATCATAATTTTATCAAATTATATTCATCCATTTCATCTCCATTGGAATCCTTACAATGCAAAAGTGCAAAGTTTATCTAAACTTCCAAGTGCCAAGCCACCTTCATAGAGCTAAAGTAAAGATTGGTCACTATACCTATCCTTATATTTCCATATTAGATTAATACCTTTCACATGAAAATTGATTCTATGGGTATCAGAATTGGTGTTGTACTTATGCAGCTAGGAGATGGTGGAATGGACCACCCCATTCATGTTTCAAGTCAAAAGTTGTCTGATGTAGAAAATAACTACATGATAACTGAAAGAGAAGCATTGGATATAATGTTCATGTTGTATCAATTTAGTCTATACCCTTGGATCAGGTTATTAAATCTCTCTCCAACTAAGCTACATAATGGGAACAACCTCAAGCTATGGGTATCCTATGGTGAGGTTAAACCTCTAGAGAAGGTCAGCTTCCTCTTGATAAATCACCTAAATTAATGTTACTGCTTGGAAAAGGGTTAGAAAAGGGGAAATAAGGATCCTAATAAAATAAAATGGTGACACACCATATTATTTAAGACACTCATATAAGCTTGAACACACACTAGATCAACATAAGACAATATTAGTCCACACAACCTCACAAACTAGCTAATTGCATAAGTATTTCATGAACTAGGATCACCAAGAAATCAAAGAAGTAAAGAGAAATTCTAAGAATCATACTATATATTCATCAATGCATCTAAGAATCACTCCATCGAGGTCCTTTCTAAATAAAACCCCGTTAGCCAATAAATAAGGTATGGATTTAAGTCTTAAATACCTTATTTTCACACTATCCATTCCTTGTAGGCACTCACTTATTAGTAATAAATGTGTCATATCCTAGAGCTAGCTAGTGTGAGGTGGAGGTGTATCTATTTGTAAGTATTCTTATGTCACCAAGACCACTTATTTATCCTCTTTTTGTTAATCAACCATATTCTCACATAAGCCTTTACCTCTGACTATCTTAGTGACCTTAATTTCTATGTCATACTCCATAACTTTGGTAATCCATCCAACCCTCTTCTCATTCAAGTCCTTATTGAGGATAAAGTCCCTCACTCTAGAATGAAACACCATAAGATGGATCCTGCTATTAGAGATCATTGGACTAAACTTTTTTAGGTATCTCAAAGCTATAAGAATTTGATTTTATATAAAAGTGTATCTTACCTCATATCCTCTTAGTCTTTGACTAAAAAATGAAATAGGTTGTTCACATCTTTCAAAATTCTTTTGAATTAACATAGCTGGTATATTATCAACACTAGCAAAGGCATATAATATAAAATCCTTTGAAATGTTAGGATTCATTAGTGAGGGTGCCTAGGCTATGGCTTTCTTGATGACATCAAATGGTGTTTTACCTTCATTTTTATAAGTAAACACCTAGTGCTTCCTTAGCATGGTAGTGATGGATTTGACCAAGTTGGCAAAACTAGGTATAAACCTTCTCACAAAGTTTATATTCCCAAGGAAACTTTGGAATCCTTTCTTGTGCTTGGGTAAGGATAAGGCTAAGATAGCACTTATTCTATCAAGGTCAGTGGCCAATCCCTATTTCAAGATAATGTGACCCAAAAATTTTCCTTCATAAACAAAAAACACACATTTCTTGGTCTTCAATGAGATCCCATATTCTATGCATCTTTAAAATATCAATCTTAGGTGACTTATGTGCTCAGTATCCTTCTTGGAGAAAACTATGGTGTCATCTAAGTAGAAAAGCACCATATAATTTATAAATCCTTGGAAATCCATGTCCATTACTCTTTGAAAGGTTTCCTCTATATTTTATAATTCAAAAGGCATCTTATGATAAACATATGTGCCCCACTTTATGGTGAAGGTAGTCTTATATTGGCGTGTTACTCTTACCAGCACATGGTTGTATCCTGAATATCTATCTAAAAGAGAGAAGCATTCTGAACCATTAACTATCTAAATGAGTTACTCCATGGATGATAAGGGGTAGTGATCTTTCAAGGATACCCTATTTAGATCCTTGAATTCCACACACAATCTGATCTCCCCATTTTTTTCCTTATAGACACGAAGTTGGCTAACCATGAGGAGTGCTTGATGGGAAAGATGATCCTAGATTCAATCAATTTGGTAAAATCTTTCCTCATAGGATCTTTAATCTTTGGATTTATAGGTCTTTTCTTTTAGATCATAATATTAACATTAGACTATAATTCTATAGTGTGTTAGGCTTGATTGGGATCAAAACCTCTAAGGTCACTTTACTCCCAAGCAAAAATGTCTACATATTCTCTACAAAGTTTAATGAAATCATGCCTTTCCACCTTAGTGATTATGTTTCCAATATTGAGGAGATTATATTTCAAGATAACAACTCTTTCATAGTTCTCCTCATTAATTTATATTACTATCTTGTCTTTCCTCATATGGTCCCCTTCAAGGGAGACTAGTCCTTTAGGAAGCTTTTTAGACCTCAATTCAACAATTTGATATTCATACTGATGTTGGAACTTTTTTTGGCTTAATGAGTAAATATTTGCTTCCTTATACAAGAAATAAATGATCTACTTATCACTATCAAAGACCTGCCAATGAGGTTCATTTTATGCACTGATGGTCTCACTACCAATTTAACATGTGGCCATACTTTCAGCTACAAAATCTAAAAAATTAAAATTAGATAGATATTAGATCACATATACATCTCAAAATCTATCTATCTATAATCATGTGAAACTAGTATCTATCTCAAAGACTAAAAATTCAACATTTCTTACCTATATTAGTGTCACATATCACCATCTCCCTATCTACTCATCCACTAAACATGATCTCTCCATCAACCCATCCCCTAAGTAATTCATCTATGGGATACATCCCAATCAAAGAAAAATCTAGAGTCGTCACCCATGCACATCTTAGGCCTATCCTCAATGGTGCCTTTATCGACCAGCTCTACCTTGGGTTGACTAATGAGTCATCTTGAATAACCACTCTATATGCTTGATCCCACCATTAGCATTTCCATCGAGATTATGACCAAGGTGGTCATTTTTAATCATACTATGATGTTGATTGTAGTACTTATTTCACCCCCACATCCATATCCATACCCTTTCCTACTCCAACTACTAGCTTTCATGTTTAACTAGCCCATGGTCTCACATGCCATGATTTGATCTCTAGTCTCTCAATTGGTACTCTTCCTCTCTCCCTCAGCTTTATTTCATGCCATGCCCAAAATTTTTTTACTATTATAAGAGCAACCAGGTGTGAGATTCTAAATTATCCTAGAAAGAATACCACTAACTATGTCTCTACCACTAGGTATAATGGCCCGTGATCCAAACTCATGCCAACCTTGGCACCGTAGTCACCTAGCTTGGCCAAATAGTCATATTATGTGCATAGGGATGACACATAATCTCTCCTCATGTGACTATCTATAATGGTAGCATGTGGGGCATAGTTTATGCTAATTGATCTTATCTCTATCTTATAATATAAGGTAACCAACCATTGACTATATAGGGAAACCTAACTAGATGATACATCAAGAACCTCTCATATAGCTAGGTGTTGGTAGAATAAATTGGATTGTAAAATTGTGTAAGATATTTGTTTGATGTTCATGCATTATGTACTTAATTTATCATATATATGTCTATTTCATCCTATCTCCACACTCATAATAGGTTATAATATGAACAAAATCTATTTTTATACCAAGTATGAGAAGAATATGAATAGTCATAGACTAAAAAAATTTATATATACTAATGTTTGTAAGAAGAATAGAGTTCCACTTTTGAAGAGATCAATCGAGACTATCTGGTTATGGTTACCTATGATTTCTTACTTTGTTCCTTGCATGTATTTACATGTCTAAATATTGGATTAATTTTTATTTAAGATAATCTAAATACTCTAGTTATATTAATAAATCAGTGGTTGTTCTTAATTTTTACTTAACATAATAATTCATCTTCACTATGCTTCTATTTCCCAACCTTGTGTACGAATGTTATGCACTAGATTGTGAATTAAAGTATAACCTAGCTATCCTCATGCTTAACATGTTTTAATGATTTATTAACCTCTACTAACAATATTATGGTGACCATGGAAACATTCCTTCTAGAGGAAACTATGCTAATATGGTTAGCGATGGAGAGAGACATTGAGAAATGGTTAGATTAAAGAGTATGTAATTTTGTAGAAGAAAAATCAAAATAAACTAGTCTTACCATACAAGAAATCATTGTAGACCATATATATGGAAAGATTTATGAAATATTTTAGTGTGAGTTACCTGAATTGATAGATAATTGGTTAGCATAGTTTTAATACTATTATTTTAACCCAATAATGGAAGAAATAATCATTTGGGTTGAAGAATAAACAGACCAGTTGTAGAAATTGGAAACTGACTAAATAAAAACAATAGATTATTGGGTTGCTACTACTATAGATGGATACATAACCAAGTTTTCAGTAAATATATATATATATATATATATATATATTTAGAATCTATACATTATTTATTTGTTATAGGAATTATAGGTAAATTTTGTAGTGACTACCTCTCCTTATCAAGATGTTGATTGTGGATAAGGCCATTGTGCCTACTCTAGCCAATATAGAGTAGTCACTTTGAGCATATGGGTGTGTGTGTGACATCATAGTGAATGATTATTATATTAATATATAAATCTTGAACCAAAATACAAAATGAATATATGAGGAAATAAGAGTCAAAAGAAAAGTCTAGATTAGAATGTGAGCTACAATAACAAAACATATAGAATAAATAGAAGAATACCTATGTAGATGCAAGTAGAGGTAATAGTAGTAGTAAACTATATGATAAATTAGTAAGAACATGTGATGAGTGAGATGATAGAGAATAATAATAAAGTATGAATAAATAATATGATGAATGTTGGTAGATAGAAGGAAGTAACAAATAATAAGATGAAGAAGAGATGTTCAAAGAAGAAAGTGAGAATAATATAGAAGTAGATTAGTTAGATGATAGATGTAGTAAAAAATTATAATAATGGATATTATTAGAAGATGGACATGAATAACTAAGAAAATAATCAAAACATTTTTGGTATATTAATCATAGTTTCAAGCATAGAAGAAGAATAATTGAAAAGAAAGAATCATTCACTAGAAGATCACACATTCCTATAGCCCAATTTATTATATTCTAGTAGAACGTTTCAACCAAATGGATAGGAAGAGAGTATTTGGGAAGGACCATTTTTATAAAAAGTGCATCATTAGGGTACTAAAATTGAAACAACATTAATTTTAAAGGATTTAAAGGCCATAGGGATTGTTGAAACCAAGCAAAGGAAAGAAGGAAACATAAAAAAATAGATTGTGCAAGTTGACTCTCATATTAGTATGTGATCAATATCACATAGAATGTTATCTCCTTTTGTAAAAAAATTACAACATATTTCATTGATACCATTTCACACAATGCATCATGTAGATGGATTTATAAATATGGTAATGTATGATGAGTCAATAGACCCTGAACAATACTTATTAAATTATAAAATGATATAGTAAGCTAAGGGGATTACTGATGAAGCTATAAAACAGTGTGAGCTAGTAGGGGCACTAATTGAAAGAACACTTGATTTCATATAATATAGAGAAATTTAATAGGCAAGTCTATGATAATTAAGGAATGGCTTAACTTAGAGTTCAATACAAAGAAATGTACAAGTCAGAGTATTCAAGACTTGAAAGAGATAAGGTAGAAGTTATAAGAATCTACCTACAACTATGATCATATATTCTTTGATGTTATGAATAAGGTGGATTTTTACTTAATAGTTAAAGATAAAGTTACATGGTTTATCAAATGACTATGCTACAAGATTAGATTTAGCACTACATAGACTAAATATACTACTAATGTAGATGTTAGAGCAACTAATCTATTAGTAGAGAGTATTGAAGACTATGAGGAATCTCCTATCATAAATTATAAGATTGAAAACACATTATAAGAATTTATGAATAGAATGGAACAATACCATGAGGTAGATAAACCTAAGTTGAATGTAGGTTGTATTGAGTGTGGAAAATAAGGACATCATAGAATGATTATCCTAAGACCAAAGTAGAGTTCTATGATATCCATCGAGTAGAAGGGCACACAAAAATATGATGCCATCTCCTGTAATAGTATGTCAAGAACCCATAAAATTTGTATTGTAATTTTTTTAAGTCACATAATCATGATGAAAATAATTGTAGGGCATTATAGGATCTCAAAGAAGACATCACCAAGAATTTATTCTCCAACATCATGAAATAAGTGCCCTCAGTGAAGCAAATAATTCCAGGCCCAGAGGTTGATAAAGGGTGTGAAACCCAAACAAGTCCATAGTATATCCCTAGTTTTCTATAATACCAAACTCAAGGTCTAGCTAGTTGGACCCCTCATTTTCTGAATTAGACACCACCATCACTACAATACTAGTATACATCACCCTGGAGATCAACAATGATGTAGTAGTAGTAAATGAGTTAGACTCCACCAATTATGTAACAACAATTTAGAATTGGAGATGATACCAAATAAAATCAAAATTAGAACACAACATAGTAATAAGGAGGGTATAGAGGACGTTATCAGTCTCATAGAGGAGGATCTAGGGGTGGATACAAAGGAGGTTATTGAGGTGTAAGGGGAAGTAACTATCAATGACCTCCATTATAATGTTATCTATGTGAAGAGTGCAATAATGTGCAATGAAATTACCCTTTTAATCATTAAAGATAGTTTTTCTATGCATTCTATAGAATATATGACCAACATAAGATAAAAGATTATCCTATCTTGGATTAACAAAAAAAGGATAAGGCCATCAACAATGTGAATATGGTGAATGCACAACCTAAAGAGGGTGCCTTATTAAAGGATGTCACATAATATCAACACATAAAAAGAGTTTTTCCTTCTCTTAAAATACCTCAAGATCAAGGAATCTAAAAATAAAAATAGGATAAATACCTAGATTGAACTATATAAAAGTATCTCATATATGAAGTTGCATAAATTTTGAAAAACATTCAACACCAAGACACTAGTGAAGGAGATGTTGGAATAATAGATGCCCAAATGTATTACTAAATCATGTAAATTATGCATTAGGATGGATTTGTCAATGTAATGATAAACCTTCTAAAACTTTTATGCACACTACATAATGAAGACATCTCTCAAAATATCAAAAACTTGCTACATAATCTAATAGAGTGTGCACATCAAGGATAATAGAAGATATAAAATCTTGTTTGGTACATCAAAATAAAGAATCCCTAGGATGTAGATGCTTGAATCGACATTGAGGTTATAGGATATGAAAGTCCAAATGTTTTCTTTGATTTTGGTAACACAATCAATATGATTCCTAGGTCTACATAGGAGGCTATTGGATGATTGCTTCTAAACTATAGCCCAATAACTCTAAACTTAGGTAACTATGGATGATTTGATCTCATTATAATATTATAAGATGTTAAGATCAAATTCATAAAACTAACCTATGAGGTGAATTTAAAGTTATTGATACAAAGAGAACAACACATTACCCTATGTTGAGTGCCCAAAAATGGACATATGATGGTCAGATGACTATCAATAATATACAAAATCAACTAGAGATGTATCAAGGAGATAATGTTGTCATCATTCATTTGAGTAGGGTATGTAAAAATTACATCATTTTGGTTGAACTACTTTCTCCATATGTTATACAAGAAACTAGCTAGATGAAGGTAAACTCTGAAGAAAACCCAAAATCTCTACATGTAATTGAGTACAAATTCTTGTATGAGCATACTAAACCTTAAGTAAAAATTTTACTCACTTAATAGTTGAATACATATAAATAATAGAGGCCTAATCCATTAGTTACTTAGCCATTAGTAACCCAATTGTTATAGAATATTGTGCATCTATATTTACTAAATCCCCTACTCATTCAAAAGTTAACTTCCTCTATTAATCATATGATCATATGCAAGATTATATAAATCCAACCAATGAAGGAAATTTACCTTGGGAAATAGATTCATCTATCATTGGAGACTTAGGCACACAACTAGGCTTAAGGTGATCTTGAATACCAACCTATGATAATGGTCTTTAGACATGAGAGATAACTTCCTATGTACTATCTAATTAAGGATATCAATCAATTAATTCTACACCTACAAGTTCATGTACCCACTATCAATCGATGGGTCATCGCATTGAATTATGATTTAAAGGGAATTGTAGATACATAGTGGGAAAGTCATATAAATGATTAACTTGATTTGGATGATGCATATGAGCTCATGATTAGTAGGTTCCAACTATCAAATATTGTCATAAGAAATTGACCTTTCTTTCAAGAAAGTGCATATTCTGAAATTCATATTCATAAATTTTTTGAAGTTGGATTGAGGAATTTGTGGCACCAAAGTACTAAGTTAACATCTTCCATTATACACTTGCTCCTTTACCATCATCATGGTATATGCATCAAGAGCATAGGAGGGAGACAAAACATTGGGCATAGGTATAGAGAAATATCATATAAACATTTGGTTTTGAAGATGAAAACCCTATGGTTCATAATTCACTACAAAAAATCAAATATTTCCTAAACCATGGGTGCACATAAGATTTAATCACCATGATGGAATCCACTTCATAGAAGAATACAATTTTTGATCTCAAATTGGCATTATAAATATATAAAAATGCAAAGAAAGAAGAACAATATATTATAAAGCCATGCCAATGAATACAAGATGAAGAAGATGAAATTTAATATTTTTATTTTGATGGTGTTATTGATTTGAATAATTTATTTGAACCTGAATAGCCAACAAAACTAGTAAAAGACCCTGCACAAAACCTATTGAAGATGATGAGTTGTGTAGCATACAAATTCCAAAATAATAAGAGAAATGAATGATACAAGTATATAATGATTAGGAAAAGGATAATATTTACCAATAATAGATTAAAAAACATGTAGCAAACATCAGAACTAAGGAGGTTCCCAAATTAGCACATATATGTTATTATTGGATAGAAGCTAAATTTTTTAAAGATATGTAACTCCTATGAGATTATCAAGATGTCTTTCCCATTAAAATTTTATAGGTCTAAGGAATTGATCCATTTATAGGAAAAATTCATATTAAACTCAAAGAGTATGCATGGCGTAAAAAATGGCCATACAAGTTGAATCCAAATATGAAGTTGAAAGTGAAGGCTAAACTTGATAGAATGTAAGATGTAGGTATAATATATCCTATAGAAAATGTATATTAGTTTAGTCCCATGTTAGTTCAGCCTAAAAAAATAGGGGATATCATAGTATGTGGGGATTATCACATTCTGAATGATGCATGCGTAAATGATCCATTCCCAATTCCCTTCATAAATAAAGTTTTGGAATCTATCATAGGACATGAGGTTTAATCTTTCATGGATGGTTTTAGTGGCTATCATCAAATACCCATTATAGAATAATATAGAGATAAAATTACTTTTTATATAGAATGGGGATCCTTTTCATACAAGTTAATTCCTTTTGGCCTCAAGAACACACCTATGATTTTCTCTCACAAAGTGGTGACTACATTCAAGGACTTCATTCAAGACTTCCAGGAAGTATATCTCAATGATTGGGTAGTATTTTATTTATTTAAACAACATTTGTCTAAATTTTTCCTAATTTTATAATGTTTTCAATCTCTATGTATTTCTTTTAATTTATAAAAATGTTTATTTTTTACACCTTTTCATGTCTTGCTAGGTCATGTAGTGTGTAGTGAAGAAATTTTGGGAGACTAGGCAAAATTACAATCATTTTAAGTATACCTCCACCAGTGAGCTCCATGGAAGTGTAATATTTTCTTATTCATACATGGTAATATCATAATTTTTTCAAATTATATGCATCCATTTCATCTTTTTTGGAATCCTTACTATGCAAAATTGCAAAGTTTGTCTAAACTTCCAAGTGCCAAACTACCTTCAAAGAGCTAAAGCAAAGATTTTTCACTATGCTTATCTTTATATTTCCATATTATATCAATCCCCTTCACATGCACATTTATTCTTTGGATATCATAGTTGGTGTTGTACTTATGTAGCCAGGAGATGGGAGAGTGGACCACCCCATTCATTTTTAAAGGTAGAAGTCATCTGATGTAGAAAATAACTCCATGACAATTGAAAGAGAAGAATTGGATATAGTTTTCATGTTGTATCAATTTATTCTTCACCCTTGGAGATATTTCTTAAATCTCTCCAACTAATCTACACAATGGGAACAACCTTAGGCTTTGGGTATCCTATGGTGAGGTTAAACCTCGGGAGAAGGTCGACTTCCTCTTGATAGATCACCTAAAATAATGTTACTGATAGGAAAAGGGTTAAAAAATGGGAAATAAGGATCCTAAGAAATACAAAATAGTGTCACACCATATTAAGTTAGACACTAATATAAGCTTGAACACACAATAGATCAACATAAGACAATATTAGTCTACACACCCTCACAAACTAGCTAAATGCATTAGTATTTCATGAACTAGGATCACCAAGAAATACAAGAAGCAAAGAGGAATTCTAAGACTCAAATATATATTAATAAATGGAAAAAAAACACAAATCTAGATTTTCAATAGCTTGAAAACACCATAAAAGAGGCAAGAAAGAAGGGCAATGGCCTAGGAAAAATATCCTTCACAAGGTCATCATGAAAAATATTGATAAAACACTAATAAAAGGCAAGATATAGGTAAAAATCATCTTATTACATCAAGAGGTAGCTATTAAAATTTTTGATAGGGTTTAACCTTAGTAAAAATGAAAGTCTCTTGCTCTTTAAAATTAGAGAGTCTTGGAGAGAGTAAAAAATTTAAGAGAGAGTTACAATGTGGAAGAAAATAAGAGATATAGGAGAAAAGGAGAAGAGAGAGAGCTTGCCATTAGAGATAAATTAATGAGATACCATGAGCATTTAATTATTTTTAACCACATTTTGATCCAAATAATATATAATTCATCATAGGTAAGTTAACCTTCATTTGTCTCAATAGCCTTCAAGCCTTTTCATTAGATTATAAACATACTAGAAGATAAGAATGCATTTATGATGATGAGTCATGATCCTCCTAAGAATAAAAACCCTTAAATCCCCCTTGAAAAAATATTAAATACTCCAACTACTTTCTCCAACCACCAAATCTCCATCTTGGGATTCTACACCATCTTCCACTTAACTTCCTTATGATAACAAAATTATCATATCTCTGGATCTAAAAAATCCATAACTATATATGTGTTGAGTGGCTATAGGTACCTTATTTTTGAGAGCAAGATTATGTATAATATGAGACACTTGTTTATATTTTTTTTATATCTACCCCTACTCCAAAACTAAATGTAATTTTACTATATATTGAAAACCAATCCATTTATTGGGTTTCATATAGTTATCATGTCAATGAAATGCCTACAAGCTGTGCAGCCTAATTCATGAAATATATTAGGCTTAATTAAATGTATTCTACCTCTAAACCCTATGAAAGCTAAGAAATCATTATATCAATAGATATTCTTTTAATAAAAATGATCACAGTCACAAAGCAATATTACAACCCCAAAAAATGGGCCTTGTAAGTTTTAAATATTTGAACTGAGGTCATGATTGAGATTTAATGGTGATGGAACTTCATCCTTAACCATCTTGATTTTATAACTATGTCTCATGATTAATGGTTATTGACTAAACCCTAATGGTGGCATATGCCCTTTGAAATATTTGCCTTGGTTTGACTTAGGTCATGTTTTCTCTTCATTTAAAGTATCTTGGCTTTGAATTTTAATGTCAGACATTGATATTAATATAAGCATTCCAAATTTTTCCATTTTTTAGCTTTTTATTCATCCCATGGTCCCTATTATTATTCTTTTTTGGTTAATGCATGTATGCCATGTGGCAGCCTTGCATGCATCCTGACCTCATTGACTCTTTGACTTTGATCCATGTTGATCTATTTTTGCATGATTTAAACATGCATAATTGATTTGATCTATATTTCACAACAATTATGATGTTTTGAATCTCTACATTCATCCTCAAGATTCACTTACTTATTGACCTCTTTCTCACCACCAATTTGCATTTTCATAATGGATCATGCACTGTTGATTTGTCTATACCTAATAACTTTTGTCTTCACCCATGTGCCATTGATATTTATTTGGGATCCCAAGATCATGATATTTTTCATATCCATGTTCAACATTGGGATTACTTGAAATATTTGATTTCAAATGGATACTTCACATGGCTTTAACTTGATGTCCCTATGCACATCTCACTCTGCTAGTTCAACTTTGAAGTTTTATATCTTGAGATAGATAATTCATCAAGATACTAAATTTTTAGTGGACATTCTTGTCATAAATAAAATCATGTTTGTATAGTATTTTGAATTTTAGAGGCATCCAAAGTATAATTATCAAATGTATAACCAAACTAACCTTTTCATTTCTACATGAAGTGTTATGATGGTCTAGTTTTTCTATGCTTGTGTAAGTCATTTTTCTCCTTTAAAAGATATGATAAATCTTTGATAATTGTGAAAACCTACTTCATTCTCTTTTGAATTTCATGAACACCATGGAAACCTATTGATTCCTTGCACTTTTAATTTTAGACCTATTTCCAATCCTTTTGATCACTCACTTAATAGGAACTCTTCTCAAGCTCTCTCTTCACACCAGGACTTCTAAGACACTGATCCATCTTAAGCAAAGCTTTGTATGTGGGAAAAAATTGGCAAAATTTTTTGGTGACATCTTAGGATTACATGTATTTTATGTAATAAACTAGTAGCCTTAAACTATCTATTAGGCATGGAGTCTCAAACCTTTCCTATCTAACTGGTATGAAGATGATACAAGGTTATCCATTTTACAAATAAGTCTCTTGAAATGACAAAGGCAAAAAGGAAACAAACCAAAAACTATGACCAAGGAAATTATGGAAGGGAAACACAAAACTAAAATAAATGTGCAAAGGCACTTAGAGAAAAACATGAAAAACTACTCTAATATGTACAATGTTATACAATGGCTATAGACTCTTTTAATAACAAGTCTTTATATGAATGACATTGACTAGGATGGGTAACACCTATCCATCTAGATGGGCAAACTAAAAATCATTATGTTTTGTACACCCATGGATCAAATAAGGGCCACTCCATAAGTTATCAAACTTGGTATGGTTACCTGACTTGGACTTATTTAAATCCCATCTAAGGACTAAGTCCAATTCATTGAAATCCCTTATTGTAGCTTTCTTGTCAAAGGTCTTCTTGACCTAAGCTTGATGTTATGCTAATGTCTTCATTTCAAGGTCTTTGTTTTCTTCAAGATCCATGATCTCTATCATCTTCACACACATAGGCTCACTCTCTATCAACTCAAGATGATGGGCTAGCTCAAAGGTAGGTAGTTTAAGAGAAATGGGAAACTTGGATTCCCTTCCATATACAAGGACATATGGCAAATTTCTAATGAAAACTTTGGGAGTCACTCTATCAACCCATATGGTTATCCTTATATTTATATGCCACACTCTCTGGTTCTCTTCCATAGTCCTCTTGATAATCCTTATCAATTTCCTGCTAGTTAACTCTACCAGTTCATTGCCTTGGGGGTAGTAGTTTGAGAATGTACTAAGGTAGATGCCTAATTAAAGTGCCCATTCACTTGTTCTAAGGCCAACAAATTCTAAGGCATTATCTAAAATTATAATGGTTGATATACCAAACCTGGTCACTATGTTATCATAGAAGTCCAATAATACTATTTCATTAGATTATTTGAGGAAATTATTTCCACCCCTTGGTGAAGTAGTTAATATCAGTGACCACCCATTTGTGTCCTCCACTAGAATGTGGATTTATCATTCCTATGAAATTTAAACCCCACTACATGAAGGGTTATTCCACATAAATTGGTTTAAGAGGAAGGGATACCAATATTTGTTTTCCTAAAAAAGGATCACATTTTTGACATTTTCTTACCCATGCATAAGAATATTTGAAAAGGTTGGGATAGTAATAACTAGATCTCATCACTTTTGCTATTGTATTCCTTGGATAAAAATGGCCTCCTACATGCCCACCATGAAATTGATCTAAGAGGTTTGTCACTTGATTAACATCAATGCATCTAAGAAGCACTCCATCAAGCTCCTTTCTAAATAAAACCCCATAAACCAATACATAAGGTATGGATTGAAGTCTTAAATACCTTATTTTCACTGTATCCATTCCTTGTAGGCACTCACTTGTTAGCAAAAAATGTTTCATATTCTGTAGATAGCTAGTGTGTGGTGGAGGTGTATTTATTTGTAAGTTTTCTTATGTAACCAAGACCACTTATTTATCCTCTTGTTGTTCATCAACCATATTCTCACATAAGCCTTTACCTCTAACTAGCTTAGTGACCTTAATATCCATGTCATACTCCATAACTTTGGTAATCCATCCAACCCTCTTCTGATTCAAGTCCTTGTTACTGATAAAGTCCCTCACTCTAGAATGAAACACCATAAGATGAATCCTGCTATTAGAAAGCATTAGCCTAAACTTTTTTAGGCTTCTCAAATCTACAAGAACTTGATTTTATACAAAAGTGTATCTTACCTCATATCCTCTTAGTCCTTGACTAAAAAATGAAATTGGTTGTTTAGGTCCTTCACCATTCTTCTACATTATCATAGTTATTATATTATCAACACTAGCAAAGGCATACAATATAAAATCCTTTGAGAAGTTAGGATTCATGAGTGATGGTGCCTAGACTATGGCTTCCTTGATGACATCAAATGGTGTTTTACCTTCATTTGAATAAGTAAACACCTAGTTCTTCCTTATAATGGTAGTGATGGGTTTAACCAAGTTGGAAAAACTAGGCATAAACCTTCTCACAAAGTTTATATTCCCATGGAAACTCTAGAATCCTTTCTTGTGCTTGGGTAAGGATAAGGCTGAGATAACACTTATTTTATTAGGGTTAGTGGCCAAACCATATTTTGAGACAATGTGACCCAAAATGTTTCCCTCAAAAATAAAAAACACACATTTCTTGGGATTCAATGAGATTTCATATTCTATGCATCTTTCAAAGATCAATCTTAGGTGACCTATGTGATCACTATCTTTCTTGGAAAAAACTATGATGTCATCCAACTAGACAAGTACCATATAATTTAGTAATCCTTGGAAATCCATGTCCATTACTCTTTGAAAGGTTTCCCCTATATTTGATAATCCGTAAGGCATCTTATGATAAACATATGTGCCCCACTTTATGGAAAAGGTAGTCTTATATTGGCATGCTACTCTTACAAGCATTTGGTTGTATCCTATGTATCCATCCAAAAGAGAGAAGCATTCTAAACAATTAATTATCTAAAATAATTTCTCCATGGATGGTAAGGGGTAGTGATCTTTTAAGGAGACACTGTTTAGATCCCTTAATTCCACACACAACTGATCTCCCAATTTTTTTTCCTTATAGACACTAAGTTGGCTACCCATGAGGAGTGTTTTATAGGAAAGATGATCCTATAATATATCAATTAGGTCAACTCTTTCCTCATAAGCTCTTTAATCTTAGGGTTGATAGGCCTTTGATTTTTCCTCATAGGATTAACATTAGCCTCTAATTTTATAGTGTGTTGGGCTAGCTTGGGATCAAAATATCTAAGGTCACTTTACTCCCAAAAAAAAATTATAGTTGATATTACTATCTTGTCTTTCCTCATATGTTCCCCTTCATACAAGAAATATTCAAGGATAACCTAATTTACTATTAGATTATTATGTCTATACATGTGTAGCTTCCTAATTCCTCTCTTACTAGCCCACTGAAGGCCATGAATTAGACCCTCATATTTAGATTTATTGTAAGATTAATTGAATTAGAACCTATAAGAAGAGAAGCATTTATCATTTGAGGGAGATACTAGCATTTCTCATATACCTACCCCATGTTTTCTCCTTGAGCCATCAAAGAACAACTTCCATAAACCCTTGGTATGTTCTTGTAGCTTAGTGAGGGATGGCATGGATTTAATCTCCTCATGAAATCAATAGGCACCCATTTATTTCTCTTTAACACCTTACAAAGGATCAATTAATTGATTATCACACCATAACTCATCCAAGAACATGTCAGGTATTTCCTCAAGATGAGTATTTAGTTATTGGCAAAAAAGGTAGTCATCTTCATATATGATGGTGTAGTTGATGTTTGAGTAATCTATCCCATAAGGTTCTATGTGAAATTATATAATAGGCTTAACCTTAATGGATACCTTCATGCCATACCTTATTCTAAAATCCATGTAGGATTAATCTAACATTAGATAAACCTGAATTTTTACTATGAAATATCTAGATAAACACAAAGAAAAAAGAGGAGGAAAATATAGGATCAACACATCTTGAGCCACTAAAAGACTAGGAAAATTGTGTAAGGTCAAGCTTAGACCTTTGATGATGCTATATGGTTTAGTGTAAGATCCATCAAGCTGTAGAACTCCTTTAGCTTGGGGCTCATGTTTCTAGCCAAGTTGATCTACAAATAATTTTGTCATCATCGTAGTGATTACTCCATTATCTACCATGTAATTGTGAACCAAAGATTCACCAATGATAAAATAAATATAGAATGGAGGAGGCTTAACCTCCTTACTTGATTTCCCTTCATTAGTACCTTTATTTGTATTAGTGAGAACTATATCTTCCTTGCTTGGTGGCTTGTCTGAAACATTGATCTTAGAAAATCCTTCTTGAAGGATATCCACTTGACCAGGCATTGAAAGCATGTTCCATATTAGAACACTCACATTGTATTTTTTCATTTAGTCAACAATATTGATGTGTGAACCACCAAATTTTGCTTGTGCTTTGGGAGCCACAATTGTGTCTTGAACTTGTGAGTTTTGGGGCAAAAACAAATCTCTTAGTTTTATTTCTTTGGATCTATTAATACCTTTAGAGTAGCAATAGGTTCCTTTGGATTTGATAGTAAAGGTGTAATGGTAGAAATATCTTTGACTACTTCTTGGTTACCATCTATGTTCCTTATTTTTAACCTTGTATTAGCTTCCACTAGAATGTATTCTTGGATATAAATATCATATTAATTGATTGCATAGCATTTTTCTTGCTCATAGTTAACCATGGTAACATCCAATTGACCTAGTCCTTCATTATTCCATTCACCTTGTTATTTTTATTTTGGTTTTGCCATTATAGGTACCTCTACACTTTGATCCATAAGAGCTTGATTGTACCCATAACAGGCAACCTATTACCATTGATCATTGAAATCTTGATTGAAGTCAATGTTTGGGCCAATAGATTGACTAAAATATTGATTCTAATGCATAGTCCCTTCATATTCTTGAGAAATGTTTTTCTATATAGAGACCAAAGTAGTAGAGTTACTTACAACATGTGGATTATATCTATTTTGCCTAACATAGTTAGGCTACCTTTGTCCTTGGCCTTAAAATTTTCCTTTATAGGGTGGCCTATTTGTTTGATAAGACTATTGTTAAGGATGATATGTAGCTTGATAAGGTCTATTGAATTGGGCCTGCTACCTCTTTACATTTACCAATTCATTTCCCAAGGATTGAAACATGCTCTTAAGCTCTTAGAAATTCTTATGTACTTAGTTATCACTAGATTGATTAGGAGAAGCCTTTTCTTGCTTTGGTGTTAGTATGGAAGCAAATGTTGGCATAGAAAGAATGTAATAAAGGGGATGAATATAAACATGAGATGGTCATATTTCAAATATAAAAGGCATTGGTGGTCTAGGAGAGATCTTATCAAACTATACCACATAATTTTCTACCATGATTTCCACCTCATAAGCATTTGGTAATGTGTTTCCCCCCATAGACTAAATCATGACTATAATTTCTATGTTTAGAGATTTCAGGTAGTAAAGGAAAGCAAAATTAGGAGTATCCCATGTCTTTTAAAACCTTGTGTTGAAATCTTGCATGACTTCATGAGGAGACCTCTTGATTGTGGTTAGTTGTTCTACAAGTGATAAATGGTCACTTTTATCTTCAAATCTCTTACACAATGCATCTCCTAACTGGTCCCATGATGTGATGGATTTAGAAGCATGTATTCTATACTAGTCTAGGTATTTTCCCTTGAAAGAGATGGATAAAAACCTAATATCCACATTTTCCTCATTAACATTATGAATATTATAAAAATTGGTTACATCTATGAGTTGCTTAGAAGGGGTTGTAGATTGCTTTCTTGTGAATCAGGGAACACTTTTAAGGGATGCTACTAGAGTAAGATCATATTATTGGAGGTCTAAATGACTTTGACCATTAAAACACATAAAAATAAAATCTCTAGGGATTATCATAGCTATAAAAGCATTTAATAAAGATCTTCTTGCAGAGGTAGGTTTTGAAATTGGTCTAGGAACAAAGTTTCCTTTATATGGATGTGCATTAGCAATCTTAACCTTTTTAATGAATTTAAATGTAATTAAACAAATTAAAATGGAATACCTCTAAAATTTGATCTTTTAATAACCTTTGGCATGAAATATAGCTATTCCTCTACACCAAAATGTTGAGTGCTTCTTTGGAGTCACAAAATATTGTTGTATAAAAGCTTTAACTACTTCAAATTGATCAAACCAAAATCAAACTTGATCAATCTTATTTAAAAGTGGGTTCCATCATGTGTGCCATAAAATATTGTAGCAATTTAGTCTATAGCCTTGGAGAGGGTTCTTTAGGATCTCTTCAACTAAGATACACAATGGAAAAAACCTCAAGCTATGGGTATCTTATGGTGAAGTGGAACCTCCAGAGAAGGTGAACTTCCTCTTAATGGATCACTTAAATTAATGTTATTGCTAGGAAAAATGTTAGAAAAGGGGAAATATGGTTCCTAATAAAATTAATAGGGTGATGCATCAAATTAATTGAGACACATATAAGCTTGAACACACACTAGATCAACATAAGGCAATATTATCCCTCACAAACTAGATAATTGCATAAGTATTTCATGAACTAAGCTCACCAAGTAATCAAACAATCAAATGGTAATTCTAAGAATCACACTATGCATTCATAAATGGAAAAAGAACACAAATATAGACCTTTAATATCTTGAAAACACCATAAAATAGGAAATAAATAAGGGTAATGGCCTAAGAAAAATATACTTCACAAGCTCATCATTTACAATATTACTAAAACATAAATCAAAGCCAATAGATAGGTAAAAATCATCTTATTGCATCAAGAGGTAGTTATTAGAAATTTTTATAGGGTTTATCTATATTCAAAATGATAATCTCTTGTTATTAAAAATTAGAGAGTCCTTGATAGAGTCAAAAATGAGAGAGAGAGAGAGAGAGAGAGAGAGAGAGAGAGAGAGAGAGAGAGAGAGAGTAATGCACTATCATTAGTCTTTAATGAATGCTCAACCACATTTTGATCCAAATAAGATGTAATCCATCATAGGAAAGTTAACCTTTATTTGTCCCAATAGCCTTAAAGTCTTTTCATTACCTAAGAAACATACTATAAGACAAGAATGCATTTATGATGATGATTCATGCCCCTGATAAGAATAAAACCCCTTAGAACCCCATTAAAAATCTATAAGATGCTCCAACTAGTTTCTTCAACCAACAGATCTCCATATTGGGATTCTACACGATCTTCCACTTGACTTGATTATGAGAAAAAAATCCTCATATCTCTTGATCTAACAAATCCATAACTATAGATATATATATATATATATCCTGAGTGGTTGTAGGTACTTGCTTGTCAAAAGCATGATTATGTAGAAGATGAGATACTTATTCATATTATGGTTATATCTACCCTTACTCCAAAACTAAATATAACTTTACTATAGATTGAAAGCCAATCCATTTATTAGTTTTCCTATAGTTATCATGTCAATGAAAATCCTACAAGTTTCATAGCGTCATTCTTGAAATATATTAGGTTTAAGTAAACCTATTTTGCCTCTAAACCTTATGGAAGCTAAGAACTCATTATATGCACAAATCTTCTTTAAAGAGTAATGACCACAATCATAGAACAATAATATAAACTTATAAAATTAGCCCTATAAGTTTTAAATATTTGAATAGAGGTCCTAATTGATCTTTAATGGTGGCATAACTTCATCATTAACCATCCTAATTATATAATTGTGTCTTGTGCTTAATGGTGCCCAACTAAACCCTAATGGAAACATATGCCATTTGAAATATTTGCCTTCATTTGACCTAAGTCATGTTTTCTCTTCTTTGAAGTCTCTTGGATTTGAATTTTAATGTTGGCTATTGATCGTTATCTAGTCTTCTTAAATTGTGCCACTTTTTAGCTTTATGTTAATTATGTGGTCTCCATTATCAGTCTTTATTTGTTTAACATTCTTACACCATGTGGTATCCTTACATGCATCTTGAGCTCATTAAATCTTTGACTTGTATACATGTTAATTTGATTTTACATGGTTTGAATATGAACCATTGATTTTCTCAAGATTTCATCACAATTTCAACATTTTGAATCTCAGCATTCATCCTCAAGATTCATTGATTTTTTGGCCTCTCACTCGATGTCAATTCACATTTGTATGATGGATCATGTAGCATTAATCTATCTAGACCTACTTACTTTAATGTTCACCCATGTGCTATTTATCTTTATTCAGGCTCCTGAGACCATGACATTTATCATCTATGTATTTAACTTTAGGATTCCTTACAATATTTGATTTTAAATGTCTACTTCTTGTGACTCTAACTTGATGTCCCTGCACATGTCTCACTTTGCTAGTTCAACTTTAAAGGCTTATATCTTGAGGTATAAAATTCATCAAGATACCAAATTTTTAAAGGACATTATTGGCACAAATAAAATCATTTTTGTATAGTATTTCAAATTTTAGAGTCTCCCAAAGTATACTTATCAGATGTATAACTATACTGACCTTTCATTTTTGCATGAATTGTTGTGATGGTCTCATATTTTTAGGCTTGTGCAAGTAATTTTTTTCCTTTAAAAGCTATGATAAATATTTGAGACTTGTGAAAATTTTATTCATTCTCTCTTGAATTATATGAACACCATGGAAACCTTTTGGTTCCTTACACTTGCAATTCTAGACCTGCTTCCAAGCTATTTGATCATTCACTCAATAAGAACTCTACTCAAGATCTCAATTTATAGTAGGAATTCTAGGACATTGGTCTATATTAGGCAAAGATTTTTATGTGGTCCAAAATTTTCCAATAGTTCATAATACACAAATTTTTAAAATAGCTTCTTATGACACCATTCAAAGCTTTCACATATCATCAAACTCTGTGCTACCTTATTAATAAGATGATGCTAGGAGGATGCATCTCTAGGTGGTTTATGATATTTTAGGAATTATAATTTCACATTAACATTAATATAATAAGATAAAACATGGGTCCGAATCATCTTAGTCACATTCTTAATGGTGAAGAACTAGAAAAACTATAGGAATATTCAATTGATGCTCATTTAATTTGCATTTTTACAATTCTTAAAAATTTCAAAGAAATCACCAACTTCCTTAAACAAAGCGTATTCATTGTGCACTACCAAGAAAGAGATAAAAATTATTTTTTAACTGTAGATTTACCATACACCATCATAAATGGGATTTTGTATCATTTGAGAAAGGATGAAATACTATGTAGGGTAGTCTTGGAACATGAACAACCATAACTCTTGCAGGAGGCATACCAAATAATAGTAGGAGGACATTTTAATATAGAATATACTACCAAGAATTTGTTACATAGTGGGTTATGGTCGCCAAATCCATTTAAAAATGCACATAAAGTAGCATAGTACTGTAATGTATGTCAATACATGGGTAAACAACTACAAAGAGATGAAATGCCTTTGCATCCTTTGTTAGCTAAATAAACTTTAGAATAATAGGGCATTGACTTGGTTAGACCTACCAATACACCAAGTAAACACATTAAATTAAGGTATATTATCAATATGATATACTACTTTACCAAATGGGTTAAAGATGTTATGACACCCAGCTATGGTACAAAGGACATAGTAAAGATTCTCTATGAGAACATTATTATAAGGTTTGTATACCCTATCAAGCTCATTAGTGATCAAGGGATGTACTTCCTAAATAATACCATCAAGGCTATTATTTAGGAATTCATGATTTCTCATCATAAAATTACTATGTACCATCCATAAGCTAATGGCCAAGATGAAGCTTCCAACAAAGTGTTGGGAAAAATGTTGATAAAGATCTATGACATCAAGAGGGATGATTGGAAAGATTGCATTCCTATGATTTTGTTGTCATATCACACACACTATAAGAGGGCTATAGTTTTTACTCTATTATAATTGGTCTATGCACTTAAAGTAGTTATGCCAATGGAATACTTAGTACCTAGTCTATGCATTGCAATGGTCAAGAGACTAGGGATCATTAGTCTCTCATAAATAGACATATCAAAATAAATAGGATGGATGAGTATAGACATAAAGCATATTGGATTTAGGAAGTTCACAAGTAGAGCTAGAAATCATGGCATGATAGGAATTTGTGCAATAAAGAATTCCATAAAGATCAACTAGTTTTGTTATATGATATTCCTTTTCAAAGTATTCTTGGGAAAATTATAGATTTGATGGAAAGGGCCTTATGTTATACATAAAATATCATAGGAAGGAACCATTGTTTTGAGAGATATTTAGGGAACCATTTTACTAGGGTGGGTGAAGGGCTATAGGCTTAAGCCCTATCACCAATAGTCTTAATTGATCTCATTTTATTAAGTGAGTGGGTGTTGAGTAGCACCAACTAGATTAAGATTTCTCATTTTTACAAGTTTGTGTGTGTTTCTTTTTATATCTATGTGTGTTTATATATGATATCTTTAGTACCATTAGAAAACTAAGATACCAAGTATAGCGTGTAACAACCATGTACAATAGAATTCACATGCAACATCATGGATGTCAATAAGAGTGAAAAAAAGTAATTAAGTCTAATAAAGATATGAATAAGCCACATCAACAATATTTTCATTGTATAATGGTCATCCATTAGAAATTAATGCTAGATATAAGTTTTGATTGACTTAATCTTCAAAAAATTAGTGGCCCATAAACATCATCCAATCATACTCCCATAAAAAAATCAAAGAGCATAATGATGTATCTCCACATATATGCCAATGATTAACTTTTTTAATTACCATATTAGATAATATTTTCCACATCAACCATTACATTCATGTCAAATGGATAGCTAACCATAGTATTTACGTGGAAAATAATAAGTGTGAAATATATAAAGGCATAACTCATGAACCAAGTCTATATTTCATACTTAAAAAAATCGTGACCTATAGTTTCAAAAGATATGAGCTAGTATTCTTATGCATAGATACCTCAACAAACATGGATACCTCATGACTCATCAAGGGACTGACCAACACACAAAAAGAATCAATGGACATTGATATATCTCTCAGGTAGACAAAATTGAATGATCCTAATCCATTCAACTTCCTTTGAGCATAAAAATATAAGTTATTTCATCTATACCCCATCAATGCTATGTAACCACTCATTCTCGTAGTCCCCCACCATTTCTATAACATAAATGTCAAGTGAATTCTTTGATTTCCAAATTTTAGTGATTTGGGGGAGATTATACAAGTTTTGCTTGGCTAATATAATTACATTAATATCTACCTTGGCCTATACATCACCACTATCATCAACATAAAATCCATGGACCACACTTTAGGCATGCCTGCACGAGGAGACTCCCTTTCTCCATACAAGATGAGAATGCTACCCATTCTCTAAGAGGTATAAGATTTGTATGTTTGGGGATCAAGAGGGATACCAATTTAATAAATCAATGATGAACCAATGTGCATCCTCATGGAATGTATCACACAAAGGTTTTGGAAGATGACCAAGTCTATAAAAAAAATTCCAAAAGGAGTCATGGACATCACCCACCGTATGATTCACCAGAATGAGCAATTAAAATATATAGATTACATTATTTAGGAGATGATCACAAATATTGATAAGTTCAAAACATTGCCTAAGTAGACATTCTAGTACCAATTCCTCATATTTCTCCTTTGCTTTACATAATGGAAGTCCTCATAAGGAGAAGTGCACCTTGACATTTATTATTGTCGAGCAAAAAAATTCTTTAACCTCATATGGACACCTAATCATGGAGCCTTAGAATATGAGGGTAAATTAAAATCATGGTGGGAGGAGTGTCTATAATTGATTACCACACATAATTGGATTCCATTAAATGGCATGCAATGTTTGGCCCGACATGTTGCTATCACCTTGTTTCCCAAAGGTGTCTTCATATGCATCCATGAGCTACCATGGTCACCCTTTGAACCTCTTACATTCTTTGTCACCATGGACATGTCACAGGTAGAAGTCAATAAACAAAAATCCTTTACATCCAAGCATGTGACACCATTATAGGCCATAACACCTATCATAACCATTCTTTCAATGTAACAACTAGAAGAAGCCACCATGTCACAACCACAAAAGGGAAAGCACAAGATTTCTACTAAGCATCACTCTATATCTCCTCTATTAAAGAACAAAACACATAGCATAGTGACCTAGTTATATCATCTTAAGGTGCCCTAGATTATAAGCTCATATGACCTTCTATAGATGGGCACAAATGAATAATAAGTCTACCAGGTAATGATTGCATATATGGCTAGAAAATTTTATGATAGATAAGAGGAGAAGTAATTTTTATTCTAGAATTTTATGCACACAAAAGTGCATAAATAGGTTCCTCAAAACCTATGGGTTAACCTCCCATCATGCCCTACATTTATCATCATTGACACCATACAAGAATAAGTGAATCAATTATAGTGAACTATTGATTTTTTCTAACCTCAACCTTCTACTACCTTTGTCATTAAGGATGTATTTATATCACTACCAAAAATCTCACCTAATTCACTCATGCATAGACCCCAAACTAAGAGTGAGGTTAGGGTCTCACCTACACTAGAAGAGTGCACATTTGATTAACTAGCATAAGAAGCACAACCTACTCCATCCTCTACTTCACCACCACCCAAACATAGGTTGGTCACCCTCAAATGTAAAAAGGCACAAGTTTATAGTTAAATATTCAAACCAAATGATTTTCCACCATCACTATAAGCCTAGGAGGTCAAATAATTCACACCTAAGTAACCCACAATAGAAGAATAAAAAAACTCAAGAGAAAAAGTAACTAGTGTAGTAGAATGATGGGTAAGGAAGGAGGAGAAGAAGTGACAAAAAGAGTAGGTTCAACAACAACAATAAGTCAAAAATCCAAAGAATTTTAGGCTACATAAAGGGCCAAATATACATAGGATGATTGATAAAAGGCAATATAAGTGGCTAAAAAGGCCTAGGAAGTGTTTGATGTAGCCAAACAAGCATATGAGGTTCAAGCATAGAAGGAAAAAAAGTTGAGTTCATTAACAAGGGTAAGGTAGAAGAAAAAGTGAAATGAAAACAAGACATAGTGGTCCAAGTACAACAAGCCATGGAAGTTACCATGCATTCATAGAAACAAGTAGAGGAAGATGCAAAGAAGAAGAAGGAAGAAGATGATGATGAATCCCTACACCAATAATAGGCATAGCATAAGAATATGATTAAGCACAAGCACAAGTGAAGGCATAAGATATGGAAGAAATATATAAGGCTACATACCTAGTAAAGTGAAAGAAAGAAGAAGAAGAATGTGTGAAAAAGTTATAGGATAAGGAGGAACAAGCCAAACAATAAGCTGTGCAAGAAGAGCATAATAATAAAAGAAGGAAGACAAAAATGTAGGATGAAAACACTATGAAACAACTCAAGATAGAATCATAGGCCAAAAAATAGTAGAAACATGAACCTAAATAGCCATAAGTAGAAGAGAGCAACTTGAGTAGGAAGAAGAACTAGCTACAACTCCATTAGGTCTATAGCTCCTAGAATTACCTCTAAGAGGCATGTGGATTTGGGATATCTCAACTATTGGTGTTTGTCACACCATATTTTATTTCCCACTTGTAACAATGCCATGACCAAACCCTTCAATGACTATGAGAACATTGGTATCACTCCCCCAAAGCAAAAAAACATCATTAGATGTCTTCTTGGCTCCCACTAAGGAAATAACTTGAGGTCACAACAACATTTTAAGAGTCAATTATGTAGAAGGCTACCTCTTTGGAGTTGAAGGTGGATAAATCCAAGGAAAATAATGTCAAGATGAAATAACACCTCCATAAAGCTACCAAACTCATCTAAGATTCCTACCCAAAGTTAGTCACTCAATCAATTAAGGACCAAGTCATGTCTAACCAATACAGACTAAAGACTCTAGTATCTAAGTTGACTAAGGATTGGTACAAAGCCTAGAAAATCCAATAGTTGGCATATAAGGCCATAATGTGAAGATCAAGGTTACAAATCTCATCATTTTTCTAAAGGATTACTATGTCATGTTGGACATTGTTGTACTATAAGTACAATATATCACACATAACTTGTTAGACTAGAAGTAGTAATTAGATAATTCTTTAGCTAGTTCTATTGTAGACTTCACCACAATTACAACTACCAAGACAACTATGGGAAGTCACACTACCTTTTTGGATGATAATTAAAAGCACTTTAGTACTTGATCAATAATAGGGATAATGTACATGATAACATCCTCAACTAGAAAAGTCATATTCTATGTAATTATTTCATTAATCTCCAACTTCAAGATCACATAGATAAATTGGAGTAGTTAAGTGGTAAGATCTCGACTACAGTCACTAATACCAAGGCCATCACGAGAATCATTAATGACCTACATCTAAATTATATCATTGGATATCATGCATTATTATTTACTGTATTGTACATGATCCAAGAAGTCTTGATGGATTGACATGCTTACAAGACCGATCTGTCTCCCTTGTGTAGTGAGGTTTCCAAGATTATCAACACTCTTATGTAAAATCCACCATTATAGATCCAATATATCATCATTTATTGTAAATATATATATATTCCAAGGCCAAGGACACTTTTGGACAATCCTCATCTATGTCCATGCCACCTCCATCAAGTTAAGTACTACATAGAGTATCAATTTTGTAAAATTCTGCATAGAATTTTGTATTGGGGATGACTTAGAAAGACAAGTGGGGATAGGATGGTTCAAAACCTATAAAGGGTGGTCACCTAGTTACACTATCATTTTTAAAACCTAAAAGGGTGATAGGTTGGTATGCTACTTTCTTGAAAACTTGAAAGGATGGCTAAGTAGTACATGAGAGGTGAAAACCAAAAATGGCACCTAAGTGATTAATATGAATCTTACTAGTCTAACCACTTCTTTAGCTTCAACCCTTTGTGAAATTTTAGAAGATCCTATAATTTTTTCTTGGGATGAGATAACATTTTAAGTCTGATAAAGTGTTGGTATAAGAAATTAGATTATAAAGTTGTGTAGGATATTTGTCTGATATTCATGCGTTATGTACAAATTTTGTCATATATATGTCTATTTATCTTATCTCTAGGACTTATAATAGGTTATAATATGAACATACTCCGCTTTTGGTTCTAAGTAAGAGAATAATATGAATAGTCATAGACTGCAAATGTCTATATATACTTATGTTTGTAAGAAGAATAGAGTTCCACTTTTGAAGAGATCAATAGAGACTATTTGGTTATGGTTACTTATGATTTATTACTTGTTCCTTGTGTGAGTTTCCATGTCTAAATATTTGATTAGTTTATACTAAAGATAATATGAATACTTTGGTTATGTTAATATATGATTGTTTGTTCTTACTTTTTTCTTAATGCATAATAATTCATCTTTTCTATGATTCTATTTTCAAACCTTGTATATGAATACTATGCACTATCCTAGGCACTAAAGCATAACCTAGTTATCCTCATCCTTAGCATTTTTTAATGCTTTAAGAACCTATGCTAACAAAAAATTATCAATAATACCACTATTCCTATGGTCTCATACCCTCTAGATAATATCCCATACATGTCATTCATGCGATAAACCTAGATGATAGACCCCAAGTCATAGAGTGCCCCCTGTTCTAAAATGGATTAACACAAGGTTATCACATGAAAAATTAATTTCTCATACAACTTGTGGCACAACACTCATTCTATCACAAGTCTTATCATGACCTTCTAGATATCTAGAATCTTTAAAATATGCACATCAAACAAGCTCACCCTTGATCTTGGGTAGATCTTATCTAAGCACATCATTCATTGGGATAGTGCTCATCTCTCCTCCTAATCATTTGGTGTTACTATTATCATTGGTGTACCCCTATAGGTATTATAAAAAATTCATGTACATCCTCCAATATGATACATACCTCTATGGTATCCCCATCCACCACCTATAAAAATGTGTTGGTCAATCATTCCCATGCTCCAAGGAAAATGACAACAAGATCAACACTCAGTGGGATGTGTCACATCCCCATGATGCCTCCAAAACCTAACACAACTAATCTAGATATATCCACATCCATCAAGCACTATAGTAAATTAGGTAACCATGAAGCATTAACCAATCACCAAAATATTTAGTGTCTCTACAAAATATCAAATAACAAAGGATGTGTTAAATCTCCATGTCAGTCATAATCAAAATATACTCTTACAAATTTCATAAAAATAAACTAGTTTGCTTTAATTTATTCATATTATACCAAATTGACCTATTAAAAACTAAATCATCCTTTTCAGTACTAATTCATCCATCATATGGCTTAATAGTACTATATCAGCCATTTTTTCCCTTGTAGTACTATATCAACCACTTTAAAAACAACAAAGTCAACCACATAGTACTAAGTCAGTCACCCTTGGACTTACAATACTAAATCAACCTTATTTCTATCATCTATTATTATATTGGCCACTTCAAAATAACTAAGTCAGGCATATAGTACTATGTCATCCCCCTTCCTAAACAAACTAAGTCAGCCACTTACTACTAAGCCAACCCACTAATGTTTTATCTTCTACAAACTAAGTTGCCTTGGTCAACCTTATTAATTCATTGTGACAAATTTTTGACTAATTACCATAAATTCCTTGGGAATTTATTGCTATAACCCCTTCTTACCCAATACCCCATTTGATCCCTAGTGTCCCTAAAAATTTACTAAGGTTCATTATAATATATTGATTTTTCCTAATTGTCAAATTTATATCAAACACTCAATTTTAAACAAAAATGCTCAAAATTTTGAATTTTTTAGTTACTTACCTATGTTATACTCATTGAAGCTTCTATACATCCTCCCCATCTTAGTTGTTGTCTCCTCACAATCTTGTCTCTTTAAGCTTTCACTAGGTATCTCAGATCTTTATTTCTCTTAGAATAGTAAATATTAGCAAATTAATTATTTTTCACCCTATTTATATTTACTATTCAAAATTATTTACCTTTCAAATATTTACCATCAAATTTATTCTTTTGATCATATCTTTATTTTTACTAACTCTTTTTCCAAACAATAAAATGTTCTAGAATAATAATGTCATGGATAATATTTCTAACTATTATATGCATATATTTCAAAAAAAATGATTCTTTTCTCTTTTTCACTAATCTCTATAGGTTCACCTAATGTACTTCACATTGGCCACCTTCACATTTCCCACATCTTCTTCTTTATCTAAAACACTAAATTAAGTAAAGGTATGTGTTTTTCAATTTTGTCCTTTCATTTATTTTATTTTCTCCTTACTACACTTTATTTAGCATTAGCATTTTGTGTCATCATGTTATTTTCCTAAATCACCATCCCCTATTTCACCTACATGAAATGTGATGAGGTTTGAGTGTGGCATATGTATACACATAATATTTTCAAACTTTTATCACTTATTGATGCTTTTTATCTTACAGGAACCTATCAAGTCTCAATCTCTCTGAGTGTATACCCTAAGGGGTGTACTTAGAGAATTAATTTTTGTACTAAACTATATTGGAAAAATTGTGACTAAACTCACCTCTCTACATAATTTTGGAAAAACTAAATATTCTATTGTATAGATAATAACACCCAAAATTGGACACTTTAGGGTCTAGAATTGTAGTCCCATTTTTGGCACTATTGTCTAGATCCAAAACTGATGACTAATTTGGATTCTTTGTTGTCTACCTAGTCTAGTTTGCCTATGTTGAGTTCTGGATTCTAGACTATACTATTCTAAAAATGGTTTTTTTGACTATTAGGAACTCTGATCTCTATGATAGCACCCCTATATATTGTCCCCTCTTCTAAGGGTAGGAATGAAGACCCTATAATGATTATCATTAGAAGAAGATTCCCTACAAGTTTGTTAAGCTAAAAAAACATTTGATATAACATTAATATAGATTATCTCAAGATATAGAAAAAGTTGTAGAGAGAGATTGTTAGATCCATAGGGGTATGCCTAGATAGATATAACAATGTAATAACATGTGCATAAGAGTAAATTGGAATTAAAAATGTTAATTTTTAATTGTTAGTGGTATGGAGGGATGGAGCATGATATCCATCATGGTATCCAAGAAGTAAGGTAAATGCATGATTGAAATCATGGAATTGCACACAAATATAATTAATCAAACAATAAGCATATAAAGAAATAATCAAGAAACATGTGATGGTGGCCAATGGGCCAAATAAACACACAAAGCATATAAGGCATGTTCAAAAGCCACATAAACACATAATGGGAACAATCAAAGATTGGAACAAGGGTCATAAGCACATGAAAGGCACACATAAAGGATATTGGAAAGTGTCCAAAGGCACACACATATAAATAGGAATAAAGGACATTGGAAAATATCTTAAAATGCAAGAAGGAAGCAAACAGGAACTAAAAAATGAAAACACATCTAGAGTAATCAAAATAAAGAGTGGAATCATGTAAAGTACTATAACTATAAACATGCATCTAACTATGGAAATCAAGAAGAAAGAGTATACAACATATGTAATACAAAACTAATATATATGCTATGAAATACAAAAGTGTGATATATGCTAATGGATGTCGATGTCATATCTATGTAAGAAAGTAAGGAATTCACTATAACAAGATGTCTAGATTGTATAGTGTAGTAATGACAATACCTAGATGGTGTAATCATGTAGAGTATGCCCTTAGTGGGTAGATGTATCAATATGTATATGGAATGTAGAAGTAGGATGCCCCCTCAATGGGTGAAGTGAAGTAATCAAGGATCTAGATGCACTACACACACTCAAAAAAGATCAAGTAAAGATTGGTAATATAGATAAATTGATGAACAATAGCATATAATTGCATAATTTAAGTCTAACATAATGGTTAGTAATGTAAAACATAGATGATGCATATAATTGACATGTTTTTGTATTTTTGGAATATTATATCATATTTTTTTTAAATATTTGAGCTATGTAAAATCAAGTAGAGTAAACTATGTATAATCAATGCTAGAAAGAAATGATACTAACTGATGAGTCTTAAATAAGACCCTATCATGGTGTCCTGTATCGAAGAGTGGAATCGTGTATGATTGTCAAGAAATATGGAAATGATGAAATTGTGGCTCTGAAAGCTATATATGTTATAAATGATTTGAAATATATAAAGTAAAAACTAACTATGGGGACCCTCTATAATTTTGACAAGTGGATGCAGCTATAGGGATCTTAAGGACCCATCTAGAAGTAAGAGAAACTCATTGAACATGTGCTCTATGTGTAGGTGCATGAGGTCTCAATAAAACTACTTTGTGTGTGAATATTGTAGCTAGAAAGTGTCTATAATATTGAAGCTATGGAGGTGTATTAACCCTCTATACTGATGACGCATATCATATCTATGTTTGATGTTAAATTGGAGAAAAACTAGTGGTAGAGCTAAAACTAGTAATGGAACTTCAACTAGCTCTAGAATTGGCTCTAAAATTAGAAGTGGTAACTCTTATGGAACTCTAGTAACTATGATAACATAATAAGCATGAATGAATTTCATGCATCAATGTACTATAGATGGAACTGCTTAGATTTTTTATATCCAAGGTCTACCAAGTAACACGCCAAAAACTCCCACGCTAGGAACTATAGTAAATGAGGTGGTCATGTGTGTAAGACCAACCTATAGAGGAATGAGGATCTCACCCAATGTAGTCTAGCTATTTTAATTAAAACCAATGATAACTATATTTTTTTGAGTGATATGTTACATTGTATAACCCAAGTGTTATATTAGTGTCATAGTACACATGTTAATGTTAGATCCATTATCAATTAGAACACTATGAATGGGATGACCATGAATAAAAGATCTAATGAAGAGTACATGATAATCTATGTCATCCTCAATAATAACCTACTTGGACAAGGATACGGAAGGCTGAACTATAATGCTAGAATGAAAAGTACCTATCATATGGCTCAATGGATATGAATCAGCTGTCAGTGCCCTATATGTAATTGGTGGAGGATGCGCCTAATATGCATGATGTACACTTGATGTGTCTTGTGTCTCTAACTTACCATGTTATGGAAATGGATCTAAAAATATTTATAGTGACTTATCCTGTGTTGGTTTGGCCAGTAGAGGCTCAGCTGAAGTGCCTAGATTAATATGATTGCCATCAATTAGATCTTATATCTTATGCCTGAGACTAATGCATCTATTTATAATATGTCCTAGTGCCCTATGATAGTCACAAAATGCATTCTGGTCATATCCCCATTGAAGAGGCTTTGATGGATCAATTTCTCTGATAGGAGGAAGAGATATGATGTTACATTCTAATAACTATTATAGAACTCTGGCTGGAGGAACTAGTAGATTTTTAAAAGGTAATTGATGAGGTGATGATAAAATAACTATATGTGAGGGCTCTAAATTCACATTAACTATTTATTGAGTCAGTCTTGTACTATCATTGAATTTGACCTTATATGGGGCTTTGTTGTTACTCTTATTAGTAGCATGTGGTGTACTTATGTACTTAAATTTTCTTATTGAAATAAGTTTTATTTCTCTTTATTTTAAAATGTGACATAATTTAGTGAAATAAGAAAAACATTTAAACATGATTTTCTCATGCAAAACTGATATAAGACTCTATTTGAAGAGGTCCTATAACTCCTAATCTGTGATAGCGCTAGTTATCTTAGCCAATACGGTCTTATATCTGAGAACATACTTGGTGAGAGGCTCATTTGATTTCTATTTTTGTTGTTAAATTTGGGCATATGAAACCTTATCACTGATACTAATACTAAAATGTGCTAAGAACATGTTGAAAAGAGGATTCAATTCATTAACCAATTGATTTAGTAGATTGTAAAACCATTGTAATTCATAATCATTGAGGCTCCTCAAAAATAATTTAGTTAATAGCCAATCATTTGGTACATAATCCAAACATATTTCATTAAAGACTCTCAAATGTGTCTCTGGATCACCCTTTCCATTGTAAGGAGTGATCTTAGGTTGTAAAAATCTAGGTGGCAAGGGTGTAGCAACTATATGTCATGCAAAATGTGTATGCAATAGAGATGAGTAGTCTAATGCCTGTGTAGATCTAGTGGTACGTTGATCAAGATGTTGAACCTTGGATTAAAGAGATTGAATCTCTTACACAAGGGATGCCACATTATGAGATAAGGATGTACTAGTTACAACTAGTGGCATAAAAGAAGGTTGGGTTGTTATAGGGGGTGGTTGTGACATAGTTGCCCCAGTAGTGTCATGTGAAATTGGTGTCTCTATAGTTTGAGAATACTAACCATTGGTTACCTTTTATTTTTCCTCTTGGAGGATTATAATCATGACATCTTACATATTTGGGTGTTTGGTTAAGAGTTCTTGAAGCCCTCTTTTATCAGTTTCATCAAAGCTAGTATATTAGGCCATTGTTAAAGTAGGAAAATAATTTGAAATGTGTTTGAATGTTTTACAATAATTTGTAATAGGTAATGTTCTAAAACTAGAAAGTATTGGAGATAATAAATGCAAAATTCTAAAATAATAGTTTAGAATTTATGAAAAAAAGGATACAAAGCTATCAAACATGTAAGGTAATGCCATAAAAAGTAAAGTAGGAACTAATATATGCAACTAGGGATTTTTTAGAAATATTATTTGAAAAATATTATGAACTTTTGAATTTTAAATTGATTTTCTAAGCTAATTATGCAAGATAAAATTCGAAAAATTATGAGAAATTACTTGCTTGAATGGGACCTAGTAATTACAACTAGGGTTTTGAGATAAATAAATTTATTGGAATTACTATGAATTTTTGAAATTTTAAGTGATTTTTAAATTTTAATATTCAATCAAAAATTGTAAAAAATAAGTGGAATATTACTTGAAAATTACTAGGATTTAGTTGATGTAACTTGGGCTTTAAAACGAATAATTACAAAATTAATGTAATAATTTGAAAATTTTGCTATAAATTTATAAAATTGAGCTTAAAAAATTTAGGAAAAATCTAAAAACATTTCTAAAATTAGCAATATATTTTTCCTAGTGGTTTGAAAGTGTTTGTATGCCAATAGGACCTAGTATGTGCAAACTAGGGTTTAAGTGAATTATTGAAAATATTTCCATTAATTAGTAGTTTTTTTAATTTTTAAATTCAATAAAAATCAAGAAAATATTACAAGAAATTAAAAGTAATTAACCCTAAGTTTTCTAGGTTTTTTATGAAAAAATTCAAAGTAAGTCAAGTTCACCAAATATTTTACTAAATTTGGGAAACTATATTTTTAATTTCCTATATAGTAAAGGGGTCTAGATTAAGGTGAAAAATATTAAATAGATGTGCCTCAATTAACCTACTAGTTTATTGAATCTGGGAGTGCTTAATTGATTTCTAAAAATAGAAAACAAGGGGATAGAGAGTAAAACTTAGCTGATTTTGGGTTGAGATGGAGGAGACAGAGGCTAAAAATTATTGATCTAGCTAGGTAAACTATTGGAAATGAGATCTAGAAGTCTATTCTCTACCTGGATAGGAGCACTTAAAATGGGACACCTAGAGGTCTAGCACTATAGTCTAATTTTTGGCACTGTAGTATAAGTTTTGGCACTATAGTCCTTAGTTTCTAAGCTTTCTAAGCTTTATGGGTTTTATTTATCTACTTCGAGAGACCCTGTTCCTAAAATATTGAGTCCTAGTTGTTCATGAAGTCTCATGTGTAATTGATTTGGTCTTCAAGGATCTTACTTCCTCTTCATGCTTGATAGGTGATCTTGAATCTAACTATAAAAAGGGTTAGTGTGTAATATGCATTGAACATGTGATCACACCTTGTGTGTGGGCATGTTGCCTACATAACAATACTTTAAAAAGGGATAAAGGATAATGTAGTTCTCCTAATTTGAATGTGTATTATGAAATATCATGTATACAATGCAAGTGTATGCAAATTTTGGAAAGCTTGAGATGACTCATGACTGGTACGGGAGCTTGGATAAGTTGGAAATAATAGTGGTTGATTGTATGTAGATAATAAGAGATTTGCTTGATTGTACTTTAGTATATTTCTAGCTTATGCCTTTTGAATGATTGATAAACCTTATAAATTAAATTTGAATGGGATTTTATATGGAAACTAGTGATCTTAGGTTAGATAAACTCACATTATGCTAACAAAGGAAAAGATAAGGATTTGAGAAAACCTAACCATTTGAGGCTATTGTGGACTTGGATAATAGCACTAAAAAGTGGATGCCCTAGGTCCCATCACTGTAGTCCAACTTATGGTACTATTATTTAGGGGTAAATGGACCCTAGGGGATAGATATGTGCCTAGGAGAGGAGTTTGGGATAGTAAGGGATAAATCTAGAAGGATTTGGATGATTTGGAAATAGTGAAAACATGCCTAAGTGGGGTGTGTAAGCAATTATGAGAGACCCATGGTTTAGGTGTCATGAGTCATGCTCAACTTATACAAATTGCATATTAGTATTACTACACTTACATACCACAACAACCTATTACAAATCACCTTTTCCAAGGGAGATATTGAGGCTTGGTGGGTTAGTCTTCAAAGGTAAGTATTTCTAACTTTGTTCCTCCTTTGTAAGAATAGATATATATGCATTTGTACTTTTTTTCTATGCATTAGGATTCTATATACATTGACATGATTATATGTCTTCTATGCATTTTTAGTTTTAATGTTTATTATCCCCACTTTGTGCCACAAGATTTGGTGAGCACTAAATTAGATTTTGCTTTAATTTATTTTTTTTATTGAATATGAAAACATAGGATATAGTCAGGGTTATTGTGTAGTTTTCCTTTACTAGAGGCTTTAGAACCCTCCATAGTGATATTATTGTGGTAAGACACCCCTTGGCTAGGTCTATTGGATCCATATTGGTCATCACCCCAATTATCTAATGTCTTCCCAATCGAAAGTGTAAGTAAGATCTATCTTTCCCAAGCTAGGATTGCTTTGTAGATCTTATTCATTTTTCATTGCATACAATATCTACCTAAAGATGTTCCTTCTATATGCTTACAATCATAGAGTATATAGTTGTCTTATCCTTTTGAGTTGAGGTAACTTAAAATTCATATCTTTCCCTCACATCAATATGGGGGTATATTAGTGTGGGCATGTCATATAGATATGTTCTCCACACTTGGCATAGTTTTTAGATTCATTGATAGCATGTCATATGCACATGGATCCCACACATTCATAGTTTTTAGTTTATAATGGGGAATACTTTTAAATAATGTTATTGACACTCATTCAGTATATAGTACTTATATCAATTTTTAGATTTAGTGGGGGAATGTCATATAGACATGGATTTCACACATTCATAGTTTCTAAATTTAGTGGGTGATGATTTGGAAGTATGTTCTCCACATTCATCCAGTATGATACTTATATCAATTTTTAGATTCAATGGGGTCATGATTTGGAAGCATGTTCTCCATATTCATTCAATATGGTACTTATATTAGTTCTCAGATTTAGTGGATGCATGCTTTAGAAGCATGTTTTCCATACCTATTCAAGATTTAGCATCTCTAGTTTATAGTGGGGCATGTTTTGGAAACATGTCCTCCATATTGGTACTTATATAAATTTTAAGATATCTCCATATATAGTTGGGGCATAATTTGGAAGCATGTTCTCTACACTTACATAATTATCCAAATTGTCCAAAACACACAATTATATGATTTAGATTCATAGTTGTGGTAGAATTCTATACATAAATATTATTTTTATACATAGTTTCAACATGAGACATATCTAATGTACATATTCTATGTAGTTGGTACCTAATATTTAAAAATCCAAATTAGTTTTAGTTTTCATAACTCTTTTATGGAGTATTACCATATCATAGACTTTTTTTTGTATTGATGTGACATGGAATTTTATGAAATTTTATTGCTTCAATCTAATATAGTATTTGGTTCACCTTTTAGTATAACTGAGGTAATCAAATCATTAAATATTTCCAATTTTTAAATTTTGAATTCATCATCCAACCTCACCAAGTTATAAGTATCATTAGGTGACACAATTGAGCTAATCTCAATTGTAGGTCGTGACTCACTTTTGTGGCATCTACCTTCCAATATTTATCTCTATCTATCCATCCATCCATCCATTTATCTCCTCAAATATATGAAATTTAAATATTTATCTATATTTATCCTAATATTGTTTTCAAAACCTTATAATGATATATATTTTTCAAAAACAACTTGCCAATAGGCAAGGTGGTTACATCAAAACATAGGTGTAATATTAAACCTTGATCTTTTAATTTCAATCTATTTCAAGTAATTTCAACCTAGATTATATGCTCTAATTTTATATTATAATATGCTCTTGGTTATAGGTCAATCACTATAAAATCACTCAAGTTGGGCACATGCAAAGTTAAGGTTTGCATACACACCCAAGTATGCATTCCTTTCCTTTAAACTAGAAATTTCATTAATATATTAAGGGGTAGATGATATTTGGTAATTATATAAAACTAGTCTTGTACACTTGGTAAACTCAAATCTTGTTTGTTCCTCTCAATTATTTACCTTCCCTTCTTCTACAAGTCTTGCATCTACTCTATCCTTATGCCTCTTGGCCTAAATATCTTAATCTGACTAGTCTTATATTAATGACCCAAGTCTTCTATTTTGACTAGAATGCTTAAACATATTTATCTTCCATATCTACAAGTTTTATACCTATACCTATTCTCCTACTCCTTGAACACTAACATCTAGGTCAGCCTATAGTGTCGATGCTACAATCCTATCCTAACACAAGTGTTCAATTCCCTAAATCAGTCTAATTTACAAATGAAACATATCTTAATGGTCATCCTAAGTGATTTAATGTGATTCATCTAAAGGGATTGATATAAATGTAAGATCAAGCCTCATTTATTATTCACCTAGATAACACCTAAAAATACCTAGAAATAAAATAAAAGAGCATTCAAAGAGAATTAAATTGATTAAATCTTCCATATAAATTATTATTTTCATACTAGTCATAGGGACTAAACATATATAGGTCTCAATTACTAAAGGAATAAATTAATATCCTAGATTTCTAAGCTATATGTTAGGTCATTGTTATACTTGATTTGCACACATTATATGATTCACACACAAGCCAACACATAGGTTATATCTAAATCAGTCTAAGGCCCTCTTAAGAGTATTATATATTAGGAAATGTCCTTTTAACATCAATTCCATTGGGGTAATCTTGACACCATGTTCCCACTAACCCATTTTCCCCAAGGTCAAATTAAATATGAAAAGCTAGGGTCTTGTCATTTCATAAGAAGTGATCATCTATGACCTAGATCTAAATGCACCAGATCCAAGGTGAAGTAGAACCTAGAATCATCTAAGAGATCACATCTTATTTTATTATATATTTTATATAGGACACTAGCATCGAACCTAGTGATTAGCATCAACGTAATCATCCTAGGCGGACATTATTATCTAGAGAGATAGAAGCATCAAATATAAAATATGATAATTATTATATAAACTTTCCACCTACTTTTATATTGTTTTATATCTAGAACTACATTAGCAATATAATAAGTTAATTAATTCACTTATTTTTTATTGATATATCTATCATATTTATATTTTTCATATTTAGACTATCTACATACATATGATTTTAACTATGATTTTAACATCTAATTGATCTGTTATATATTTAACTATCACCCTTTTGTCATTTCATTTCTATATACCCATTTAATGCAATCTAGATAACATCAACCTATATTTCACCATTTTATGGTTAAATAAGAGCAAAGGTATTATAACTTGTTATATGGATAATCAATTAACAACCAAAGTTGACTCTACATCTTGACCAACATTTGGTTCATGGATATACAAGAAATTATTAGTGTCACATGTCAATACCTTAATTTTCAACATGATCAAAAATAAGTTTGTATCCCACATGATGTATATGATGATATGTAGATACCCATAGTTTTTGGTAGAGACTTGGAAACAAATATAGAATAATTAGAAATAAATCACCATAAATAGTTTTGGCAAACAAGGCTACCAAAAATCACCTTGGCTCTTGAATTTCAAGACTTTTAGGACTAAACATGTTTCAAATATTCTAAAAATACCAAAAAAATTAAAATATTAAAAATCAAAAAAATATTCAGCATTTACATGTTCTATTGGCTCATTGGCATCTATGTTAGTAGTTCCATGTTTGTAGATAACACATCATTCCTTATATATACACATGTTTCATGCATATTTTGAGTGTGATACAAGCATATCTAGGAACAAGATATATGCATTTTGAGATGTTGTGCCTTCCCTCTACTCATGTCATATGTAAATTGAGGGAATCCACTTCTTTGATCATGATATACTTAAGTAAATACTAGAATATACTTCCCCTCACCTCAAAAATGGGGTTATATTAGTGGGTGCATGTCATAGAGTCATGGATTTCACACCTTCATAGTTTCATATTTTAGTGGGGGAATATAAAAAAGGCATGATCTCTACACTTATTCACTACTCAACATTCTCATATTACAATGGGGGAATGTTATAAAATCATATTATCAACACTTATAATAGCTCCCAATTTTAGATTTTAGTTAGGGTATATCATGGGAACATGTTGTTTACAATTGAAAATTTTGAAATTGGCCAAGTTGTATGATATAGACACACATTTATGGTAACATTCTATACATTTATATTGTTATTATACCTAGATTTTATCTTGAGACATTTATGAGTTGTATATCCCATGCAAAATATCACCTTAAATTACAAAATCAAATCACATTTCATATTTTAAATACTTTTATGTACTTTAGAATACACCAAGATGGACTATTATAGACTATTATTGAGTGAATCTACTATAGTAGTTGAATCCCTTTTGGCAAGGTTAAGTTGATTAAATCACTCAATCCTACCAAGTTTGTAGGATGGATTGATTAAACCATCCACCCTCACTATATTTATAGTGTGAGTTGACTCGGATCACTCATGTTCACTAGGTTATAGGTATGATTTCATTTCATGATTGAGATAATCTCAACTGTCAGGTGGTAACTCCCATTTTTATAAGGTTGGGGAAAATTTATACCCTAATATTATATTCACTTATAGGTTTTCAAATTTCCCTAATATTAGCTCCAATACTTCAAAATCAAATTTCCAAAAGGCAAGATGGTTACATAGATACATAGGTGTACTCCTAACCTTACTCTCTTTACTTTTGAGAATTTCAAATTATTTCAATTATAAGTTATATGAATTGATTATATATTGTAACATGTTCTTGGTTTTAGTTCAATCACCAGAAAAGCACTCAAGTTGGACACACAAAGGCAAGGTGTGTTATACACACCTAATTATGTATTTATTTTAGTTTAAACTAGTAATTTCATTACTTTATTAAAAGGGGGAAAATGTAGACACTAAATATGAATTATATAACATTGTAGTCTTGAATAATTGGAAATTACTTCTCATGTTTATACCTTTTAGTTTTTATACATTCCCACTATTGAAAGGATTGCCTCCATAATCTCTTGTGCCTATTGCTTATATCTTAGTTTGACCATATGTTTTTATAATAACAAGGCCTTTTATGCTGCTAAAAATTCTATAAACCTACTTATTATCATCATCTACAAGTTTTAGACCTTTACCTATTTTCTAGCTTCTTATACACTGACATCCTAGCCAGATGCCTACACTGATGAAAGTTTTATGTGCCAAACTACATGTCCAATGCCCTAAAGTCATAAAATTTGAAATTTTAACATGTCCTTATGGTCATACTAAGTGATTTAATATGAGATATTTCCTAAAGTGATTAGCATATATATAAGATAAATCCTCATTCATTCCTCACTTCAAATATACCTAGTAACACACAAGATGACTTACCAAAGGCATTCAACCAAAAATTTAAGTGAGCAAAGCTTCCATATTATTTCCTATTTAAATATTAATCATAGGTACAACCCATCTATAGGTCTGAAGTTACAAGCTAGGTCACTCTATGTACTTACTACACATTGCATCCTTATGCACACACAAGCCAACATGTATGGGATGACTAAATAGGTCTAAGGCACTCTTAATATTATTGGTTATGTAGGTAATTCCCATTAACAAAGGGTTATTTTGGGTAACTTGAAACCATGTTCCCACTAATATATTTTTTCCATAATCACTCCAAGGGTGAGGAAGTTAGGATTTGATCATTTGACAAAGAGAAATAACCTATGCATGAGATATAAACACACCAGAGCAAAAGTGATTAAAAACTTAGAAGGTTTTAGGTGGTCATATCCAAATCCATTACCTATTACATTATAAATACCTACATCTAACTCAAAAAATAACATCAATGTAACTATCTAGATTCGATGCAAGCATCTGAGGCCACAAAATACAAATGTTTATAATGTGATAATTGTTATAGAATCTATAACCCATTCTATGTCCAACCTATCATGTATCATATATGCATGTGCACAGTAAACTAGATAATTACTCTTATTCTCCATTTACCACAATATCAATAAATAACTATACTTTTTATTTTTAGCATATTCCAATATTATAAATTTAGGATATTTTTTAATCATAATTTGTAATTAATTGGCCTATTGTATTTATATTTGTCATCATTTTTCCTTATTCATTTCTATATGCTTAACCCTATACTATATTTACCCATCTCAATTTAGGATTAAATAGAAACTAAAAATGACAATAACCTCCCATTCAATGGATAATAAAAATGTATGAAAAATAAGCCTTAGAAATAATATAATATTGGTTACTGGTAGAAACAATATCCCCAATAAGCTTTGATACCCTAATAACCCTACATAACCACCCCTTAAGTATCACAATAACCTAATCAACCTACACCAAACCCTAATATCAAAATGGATTAACCACTATACAATAATGAAATGGTGACATATACAACTTACTAATTAGATTTTAATGATGTAAACATCCATCTAATGAAGGTAGTAAAATACTCCACCATACCCATAATAACAAAACCCCCTTAGGAGGTTTATGAGACCACAACTAACCAACCACCACCACCATCAAGTAATTATTTAATCCTTAAACTAATTCCATTAAAAATAAATCTATACCACCCATTACTCATTTTCCTAAATGTTTTAGACATTAATGAGATGACCCTGATATAGAGTTTGAATTTTTAAGAGAAATAAATAATGTATATGCTTGAATCCCATTTTTATAATCTATAAAATATGTACCCATATACACATAAGAGTTATAAGATCTATGCTTAAGGAAGACTGGTCATAAGAGGAAAGATCCTTAAATTATATAATTAATTAGATGGATAATGTTGGGAAATATTTTTCCTCCCAAACAATACAACACAAGCAGCCATGTTGCTAATGTGCACATAGTTTTACTACTCACTACAAAAACTTTTTAAGATTCAAGAGTAGTTATTAATGTGATGACCAAAGATACCATTAAATTATTTAAGCTTATAAGCATTTTAAAAACCCCCGTTCTCCTTCAAATAGAAGATAGATCAACTATAAGACCTAGGGGATTATAGTGGACCTTATTATTTTAATGGATTAATGGTAATACCCTATAGATTTTATGATCTTGCAGCCTAAGGATAACTTTATAGGGTATCCCCTCATCTTAGGGAGACTCTTTTCTTCCTTAAAAAATACATACATTAGTTTTAAACTAGTGAACATGATCGTTTAAAATAATAACCACACAAATAATAATGTTATATCAACCCACATAGCCCTCACTAGACACTAAATAACCTTCTCTATCTAGAAATAAAATAAAATGATCAAGATCGTAGCCAACCTATCATCAACATTTATTAAAATATTATCCATGAAATAGCTAGATGAGTATTATAGATAAATAAATTAATATTTAAGCTACAATAGTGCACTTGTGACAACTCTTTTGACACACTTATCTCATGACCTATTCTAAGGCCTTTTGACCACTTCCTTCACTCTCCATGTGATAAATCACTCCAAGAAACCAAAATCAGTCCATAATGTCCCTATTTAGATTATTTAGCAACCTAATCTCTCTAGTGGAGTGAACATACCTTTATATTTGCATTTTTCCCTCTAGGATAGTAGTGCCCTTATGGGACAATAGGGCACCCTATTATTGTTTTATCCTACCACTAATGTCTTACCAATTAATGACTATTTTCAAAAATTAAAAAGTTGTATAAGGTTTGTCACACAATTTTAGGAAGTTCCATATTAAGGAATTACAAAAATAACACTATAAAAGCACTTTTTAAACAAATTTCACACATGAGGCTTCCATACTAAAAAATATTAGAATTATAATTACACATTGAGATAAAATACCCTATTTATCCATTTTTTATTATATTAACACTAGTAGTTTTGATCTAAATTCTAAACATACCTCCAAGGTCACAAGTCATGGTTGAATCACTTAATCACATTAGGATTGCACCAACATCTAACATTTTGCACTAGTTTCACACACACCACCATAGTATGGGAGAACTACATGGAGTTTGATCCCTCTTTAGAGTATTGGTATGTATGTAGTGCTCAACATAGGGCATTTTTAGGTCAATCATAACTTTAATTACTGACCCCTTTTTACTTTATGATATGCATATTTCCCTCTAATCTAATGAGTTAGGGTTTTAAGTGGGAAACAAGTTACACAATGATCCATGCATTAGGTTATAATATTACACAAAATAAATAGGTAAAGGAAAACATAACCCATAAATATTATAGCCCTATTGTCTATCAGACAAGGCCACCTTATTTAAATAGTAGTGTCCCCCCCACTATTATCCAAATGTAATACAATTATTTATGAACCATGTTACCTACTATTATGGGTCAAAAATTAGTCAACATAGTATGTCAATCAGTCTCATATCCAAAAATAGTCAGTCGACATAGTATACTAATCAAATATCATATCCAAAAATAGTTAGCATCTCAATTTTTTAGTTAAGTTTATATTTTTGTTTTACACTTTCCATATTTAGAAAGTTTCAAATTAGTTTTTAGCATTTATTGCATAGTTTTAGTAGTTTTATCTTACATAATGGTTTATCATATTAGGTAATCTATTTCCCTAATTTACCAAAATATGATATAATGTATTGGTGAACCCACTTATTGTTTAACATTATCAACCCTAGCTTTCCATAGATACTTCTTATAAAAATAATCCCTCATAGGGTTTCAATTAAATTTTGATTTCCTTATCATTTTTGATATATTTTAACATTACCTTTTATCTCTTATCTTGTTTTCATTTTATTCTTTGTAAAATTTAAAATGGCTAAAAATGAATCTCTTCCTCCTAACCCTCAAGAAGGTGATAACTACTTTCACTCTAACTAGGTCCATGTTATCACTACTCCAAGGGGTAAGGTATCCCATCCTATAGTGTTTAAATAACGTCACCAATGTAACCTTACTCAAATCCCTCCACCTCCCACATCTCCTCTAGATGGTGTATGCATATATATTCAATTTTAAGTACCTCTTCTAAAGCCCTAAATGATAAAATCATCAATATTAGAAGGATAATATAAGAGTTAAAAAATCAAAATAATTATTTCAGTTCAAAGATCATATCATTTTATAATTATTTCATATATGTCAAGAATCCATAATTTACTAGTGTTAATCATGCATTTGTATTTTCATCTTGAAATTTTGTGCCTAACAATGTCATATCAAAATGAGAAGCTACATCAAAATAAATCTACAAAAAGTGATTCAAAAATTATAAAAAAGGATAATAAGAGTTAAATTGAGATTATAAGGTAAATGTTTATAAATAAGTTAATCAAACTACCTCTTATACATCTTCTAGTGAGATCAAAATACTATTATGTATATCATATAATGCATAGGCATCATACAGATAGTTATTTGGATTTAAAGAAGAAACTACAAATTTTTTTGTAATGGTGATCCTATAGTAAATACATCAATCAAAAAACCCACAATGGAATAAGTGGAGGTAAAATAAGTGGAAAAATCAAATTTTGTATGAAAAGATCAAGGACAATAATCATAGATATGAAAGGACAATTCAAAGAAAGAAAATGTTCAAAATATAAAATTAGAGAAAGAAATATTTAAAAAGGTGCCAAATGAAAAAGAACAATTACAAAATGAATAGTTTGAAAATAAAAGGCTACAAAAGGAATAGTTTGAAAATAAATGACTACAAAAGTTACAACACAAAAAAGTGCAATTACTAAATAAAAAGTTACAAAATCAAATTTGTGATAAGAAAATTAGATTTCTTAAAAGAGTGGTTCTAAAAAAAGAGTTTCCAAATAAATATATACCTAAAAAGTTAAATTTTAAAATGTGGTTTCAAAGGGGGAAATTACAAGTCTCTCTTCATATAAAGATCCTTTCATTATCATCACTCATACAGATGTAAACAATTTTTAGATGTCAAGGTTATGGACTATCAGGAAATCAATTTTTGTTCTATGTCATGTCTTATATCTCTTAAAAATAAGAATCAACACTTAGATCAAATTATTACATATACATGTATGGAATCAATTAAGTTAATAATTGAACTTGATTCAAAAGAGTGATATCTTATTTTTTGTGTTATTTCAAATCCAAGTGCATAAAATGTTTTTATTGGAGGATCATGATTACAATAAATAGGAGAAATGATTGATAAAAGAAAGTTGAATATCATATTTTCATTAAGTAAAGGTCACATCCTTTTACAAATAAGGAAAAAAATTAGAGCAAACACCACAGAAATTAAGCATATCTTCAACTAGTATACAAATAGATACGAGTAATGGAATGTCAATAGAAGAAAATGGCATGGTACACATGGAAAAAGAGAAATAAAAAAGGTCAATATAATAGTATGGTGAAATTTATTATTTTTATATAGATACAAAACAAGACCATAATGGCATATCACAATCAAAATCATAATCTCAAAATGTGGTTCTCTCTTGTGATGATATTGATTATGTAGAATACGAATGGAATGACATGAATAATCTATAGGATGAATATAAAAATACAATTAAATATTATATCTCATTTTAAATAAGGCCTACATATAAACATACCATTGATAACATATTGTATTTTAATATCACCATTCCTTGTGCAAACAAACTTTGTTAATCATACTATTATGCTAAAAATTACCAAAATAATAAAACATTCAAAAAATATGACTTATTATTTATTATGTTCACTTAATTTACATTATTATTTTTTTGCATAGTATTAAATACTTATTTATATCAATTTTTTATATTTTATATGCTTCATGAGTGAAATTGGGTGATTATAAAGCATAAAAGTTACCATAACCAAACCCAGATCCATGTTATTTATTATCTCAAACTCAAAATTATATTTAGATAGTAGCTATATAACCATATAGTAGTGCACTAAACTGTTGTCTTGTTGCCCCATTATTGTCTTAGTTATATCAGTCTATCATTTCTTAGATCTAAACCACATAGGTATTCTACAACTTGTACACAGATCAAAAATATCACTAGGGGAATATCATAGATAGATTTTATCTTTTGTTATCTATCATTTATTTATCATAACTTAGTTATTTACGTATAATTACATATATTTATATTTATCACTTATTAACAAATTTTTATCTTAATGGTTGCATTAGTTGTTGAATCTACTAGTGTTAAAATTACTCATGTTGATCAATTACATATGTCATATAAGTTTTTCATGTTTATTTTCCTACTTCATGTCTTATGTGTATTATTTATTTATCTTGGGGACATTTAAAGATGTCCTTATGTCTGTATCTAAGCCTTCATTATATGTTTTTATGAATGTGACTACATTTGAACATGTCCTTGGGTGTATTTCTATACTAAGGACATTTGAATGTGTCCTTATGTGTGGCTTTGAGCCTTAATTTATTTTTATGTATATGAGTGACATTTGAAAATGTCACTTTCATGTGTTCCCTTGGGCTTCTATTGAATTATTCATGTGTTTTGAGTGTATTCTATATTTGTTTATGTCATGCCCAGGACACATGCTTTTTTATTTGATCATATTTTAATGCCATGATGGACATCATGCATCCTCCAAATTTTTAATCTCATAAAGGATATCATGCATCACTCCCCAAGTAGTTCTATTTCATATTTTGATATTTAATTATGATAATTTATCTATGTATGTAATTGATCACATCTATATTGTCATCATTATGTATGCTTGTTTCTACATGCATCCAACATTAATATTATGTTGAATTTTATCTATAAGAGTGTGCCATGATTCTCCATGTTATCATTATTACTCATATTTACCTATTTTACATAACATTTATTACATATTGTTTTCTTTTGAGTTAAGGTACTAAGCAAGATCAAAAACTCACCTAAAATAGGGGCATACATAGTAGCTTGTCTTAGAGACCAATCCATCAAAGTATAGTGCACATACATGGTTTTTTATTCTTCACATAGTGAATCACATATCACAACCAAAAATTATTCTAAAGGTTAGTTTAGATATAATCACTCCACTTGGATAGAATCAATCCCCACTATTTTCCAAATAGGGTGTTATTGTCCAAAAATGTAGAAAATAATCATTTCTAAAATCTATCAAAGTCTCAAGTAGTTTAGTATAGTTCCAACATGTTCATAGTTTTAGTTTCTAAAAACTATTTAGATTTTATCAATTTGGGGGCATCATGCATAACATGTTTTTTAGATTAACATTTTTTTTGCTCAAAATTATACTTTTTGTTACTCAATCTCAAAATCCATATGCACCAAATATCATATCAAGAGAATGTGTGTAGCATATGACTTCTTACTTACTCAATATTTACACTAATTTCATAGATGGAATGGAAATGTTTGTCACTATCCATGTTTTATACACCAAACTCATATCATACCAAATTTTTACATTAGTTTTACACTAGTTTTACACAAAAAATGAGCCTTATTCCATCTAAAACATTTGGTTCACATTTTTCACTAGTTTTTTCACTAAAACAATCTAAATAGATTCATACAGGGATTTAAAACTACTTCCCTACTCTAAGTATGTAATGATGGAGTCAATCACACCTTGATATCTTAATCACACTCACCTATAAGTGAGGATTAGGGAATGAAAATTATAATCCAATATTTTTAATGAAATTAAAATCTCCAAGGATCTTACCATCTATAGTCACTAGTTTTGCACTAGTGTTTGTGATTTGAACCCATGATATCTCTTCTCTTTACTTTATTATTTTAGTAGTTGTTATCAATGCATATGCTTTATAATTCATCTAGTGAACATTTTGTTTTATCCCACATTCATGGGAATTAGTAGTTTCTTATATTAGAATTCATATATAAGTAAGTGTTCAGGCCATTAAAGGCATCCACGAACTATTTGTATTGAACTTGCTCAAAGGAGGTTGCCCCTCGAAGTGGTCTATGATCAATATAATCTATTTAGTGCTTCTATTCATTTTTTAATTTTATTATTTCATGCATTTTTATCAAATTAATATAGAAGGATCCTCTCATCTAGTATTAGAGTGCTTTCTAGGGCCAAATTTTTTTATAGAAAGTCTTCACTCTATTTTTCTACATTATACTTTTTCAAAAATAATTTTATTCTAATTCATAATTTATTTCAATATTTTCTATTAACACAATAATCCATTTTGGATCAAGGTAAAAATTTGACCTCATAATTGTGGGAAGTACTTGGGTGAAGTCCCTAAAACTCATTATGAGGAGTACCATTGGAACCTCAAAGTAGTTGGCCCATTAAGAGGACTTGCCATCAAAATGGCCAATATCCCCTTCCTGATTGAGTAGTTCCCATCCATGAGGAAAACCAAGAGCTGTCACAAAGAGATAAATACATGGCCAAAAAATTTATGGAGAGTAGTACTCGCTTAGATGGTATTGGTGGCTAAAGTGAAAATTTTAAAATCCTCAAGTAGCCATTGAAACTTGGGACCCATTTCTATCAATTTTTGAATAACTTTTAGCAAACTCAAAATAATCAATCAACAAAGTATTTGTAGACTATCAAAGGACTTATAGGTAGATATTTGAAAGAACCTAGAATCTAAAAACTATTCGTAGAGTCTCAGTAGACTTCCAAAGGACTTATCGCTAGATAGAAAACTAGAAAATTAAAAAACAAAACATTTTTTTGCAATATCTTTCCATTCGTAGCCCCACTTATCCTCAAACTTTATAAAGACACTTGAAATTTCATTCCCTACATTTTATTCATTGAGGTCTCATATCCCAATCCCATTCCTAATTCCCACAAATTGAAATTTTCCCTTTTTTTGGTTTTGCCATAACTTTTATTTGTCCATTGGCCTTGAAATTTTTCCACTGTGTTCATCATCTTTCTACTCCTTTGTCTCTCTTTGACCAATTTTATAGTTTTTTTCATTTTCACTCCTAAAATTTCCCTCATCTTCATCAATCATACTCCATCTATGGAAAAAAATAATTACCCCTTCCATTTTTGCCCAAATAAAAAACCTTCCTTACTAAACATGTCTTAACTCTAGTTTTCCTATCCATTTCAAAAAAAAATCTATTATTCAGGTCATGGTAGTAACCTGAACAGGGACAAAAAACATGGAGGATGAAATTTCTACCCTTAAGACCCACATCAAAGATCTTGATGAAAAAATTCATGACCTCAGTCTTAAACATACCACCATGAACAATAGATGGCATCTTGAGTCTTCTTCAGACACTACATTTTCTTCTTCTGACAATTATCATGGATCAAAGCTTAATTTTCTTTGATTCAATGTTATAGATCCAACTAGATGGATCTATTAGGTAGAACAATATTTTAGATTGCATAATACTTTTGATGCCAATAAGGTTCCACTTGCATCCTTTCACTTGGAATTTGAATCCCTTTAATGGTATCATTGGTATACTAAGGCTCATGATGAACCCATATAGACTAATTTTTGCACTCTCATTTTTCAATGGTTTGGCCCTACTACTTTTGATGAATTCACTAGAGTACTCACTAAACTTCACCAAATAAGAATAGTGATAGAATATCAAATTGAATTTGAAAAACTAGCCAGTCACATAAAGGGATTGTCTGATGAATTATTTAGGAGTTATTTTTTTAGTGGAATAAAGGATGCAATTCAATCTAAGGTCAAAATTTTCTATCCTAACACAATGATAGAAGCCTTAGGTTTGGCTAAGTTGGTCAAGTAAAAGATCACAACTCAACAACAATTCAAATCTAATTTTACTCCATTCAAAAATATAGATCCATAATACTCTCAAACAATGATAGCTCCTAGAACCACTCCTATCAAACATTTGATTGAAGTAGAGATGCAAGCCCATAGAGAAAAAGGACTATGTTATAACCATGATGATAAATTCACTCAAGGACATCGATGTGTCGAGTAAAATCTCTACCTATTAGATGTGAACTCTCCACCTAAACCTAAAGATTGGGAAGATGTTCAAGATACAATAGATGATCCAAAAGAAGCTCAGCCAATTATGGAACCTACTTCTCAAAAAGACCAACTGGAGATCTCTCTCCATACCTTAACTAGAGTCACTACCCCAAAAACCATGTGGATCAAGGGTTACTTCAAGACTCTCCCTTTCACAATACTCATTGATTCAAGTATCACTCATAACTTCATTAACCCTTAGATCACCAATTAGGCTAATTATTTTATCCATCCTTGCTCCAAATTTGAATTCATGGTTGCTAATGGGGTCACATTATCTTGAAAAGAGAAGTGTCACAATGTGTGTATCTCTATTAAAAATTATAACTTGCACCCCAACATGTTTTCCTTACACTTAGGTGGATGTGATGTTGTTTTGGGATCCCAACAATTATGCACACTTGGACCCATCTTATGGGATTTTGTTGAACTTTGGATGTAGTTTTTAGATGATGGGAAAAAACACACATTAAAAGGATTACAACCCAAATATATTAACATCAAAAGTTCAAATTGTATGGAAAATCTTCTTAAGAAGAATTCACATGGCATCATTATTGAACTCCATTCCATTTAAATTCAACCATAAATAGTATCCACTACTCCTTTTGACCTACAAACCATTCTATAATGGTATGCACATGTCTTTGTTGAGCCAGTGTGATTTCCACCTTCATGGCTAGAGGACCATTGTATTCATCTCCTTCTAAGAAGCATTCCTCCCAACATTAGGACTTATCACTACCCATTTTAGTAAAAGACTGAGATCAAGATGCTCATTTTAGACCTATTATAGTAAGGCATTATTTGCCCCAATACTAGCCCATATTCTTCCCTAGTTATCCTTGTTTGGAAAAAAGATAGGTCATGGTGTCTCTACATTGATTTTCATACACTTAATCACCTCCCAATCAAGGATAAGTTCCCAATCCTTTTTATTAATGAGCTTCTTGATGAACTTCATGGCACTCATTTTTTCTCCAAATTGGATCTCCACTCTAGATATCACCAGATCTAACTTCATGAGGATGATATCCCTAAGATAACTTTTCACACACATGATGGCCACTATGAGTTCTTGGTCATGCCCTTTGGCCTCACTAATACTTCTTCAACATTCTAGGCATTGATGAATAAAATATTTTGGCCCTACTTATGGAAATTCATTCTAGTCTTCTTCGATGATATACTCATCTATATTAAAACATGGTCAGAGTATCTCCAACATCTAGATATTACACTATAACTTCTCTCTGACCATCATCTTTGTGAAAAATAGTCCAAATGTACTTTTGGATAGGATGAAGTGGAGTATCTTGGAAATTTTTTTTAGCCTAAGGGGTTTAGGTGGATCTTAAAAAATATTTGATATGACAAATTAGCCACATCCTCAAACACTCAAAAGTCACCATGGTTTTATTAGGGCTCACTAGATACTATCAAAATTTTATCAAGGATTATGGGAAGATTGTAGCTCCATTGATAACTATGTTTAAAAAGATGCTTTTACTTGGACACAAGCTATTGATTGTGTATTTTAAGTATTGATACAAGCTACGTGTATTACACATGTTCTAGGTATGCCAAATTTTGCCAATACATGATGGCCATTTTATATGTCATATAGAAGTGGTGGCCATACCTATTAGGTAATCATTCTTTCATCAAAATTGATCACCAAAGTCTGAAATATTTATTAGAATAATGGGTCTCTACCCCATCACAACAAAAATGGGTTATTAAACTCATGGGTTATGACTATGAGATAACTTATAATAAGGGTAAATATAATATTATGGTTGATGCTTTATCTCACACATTTGTGGATCAAGCTTCCCTTTCAGCTATTTCCATGCCTATTAAATATTGGTTGGACACTGTATAGCAAGGGTATGCCAGTGACTCATTATCTCAAATCCTTTAATAGTTAGCCACTAACCCCTTATCTATACCACATTATTCTTAGGATGGTGCTTCTCTATGATACAAGGGCCATTTTGTGCTTCCCCAGAGCATAGATCTATAGTAGGTTATATTCTATGAACTCCATTCTTTTCCCTCTACAGGGAACTTAGGGTTTCTCAAAAATTATGAGTGAGCATGATGCAACTTCTCTTAGAAGGGAATGAAAAAGGAAATTTAATAGATGGTGGTTGAATGTGATACTTGCCAATGTAACAAGGGTGAAATAACACTCATCCCTAGGTTACTCAAACCCTTGCCCATCCCTATCAAGATTTGGATAGATATATCTATGGATTTCATTAAATGGATCCCTAAATCTATATGGACAATATTGATCTTGGTTATGGTTAATTTCCTCTCCAAATATAGTAATTTTTGTGCCCTCAGCCACCCCTATACTACCTCCATAGTTGCACAAATTTTCTACGACCATTTTTTTTGTCTTCATTGCATTCATTCATCCATTATCTCAAATCATGATGCAACCCTCACCAACCATTTTTTGGATAGAACTATTTTGATTGACTATCACTTAGTTGAAGATGAGTTGTGGGTATCAACCACAAATGGATGGCTAGACTAAAATTGTTAACAAATGCTTGGAAACTTTCCTCTATTGCTTCACCTCAAAACAAAAACATTAGTGGTAAAAGTGGCTCCCTCTCACTAAATGGTGGTATGATACCTCCTATTGCACTTCAAAAAAATGACTCCATATGAATTAGTCTATGGTCAAGCACCATCAAATATCATTCCATACAACCTAAATAGTTCATCAATTTAAGTGATTGACACAATCCTCTAAACCTAGGATCATACCCTTAATACCCTATAGGAAAATCTTCATATGGCACAAAATTAAATGAAACAATAGGTAGATAAGCACCTTTTTTAGCATTATTTTTAAGTAGGTGATATGTTTTTTCTTTACCTACATCCCTATAAGCAATCCTCCCTAAAATTCAAAGGGTGTCATAATCTAGCACCCAAGTTCTATGGGCCCTATAAGGTTCTTCAGAAGGTTGGGTCAATTTATTATAAGTTGGATCTCCCACTTTCTTCTTGAGTTCACCCTATATTTCATGTCTCTTGTCTAAAGAAATTTCTTGGCACAAACATTAGAGTGCAAACTATTTTACCCAAACTTGATAATGAAGGATCCATTCTTCTAGAGTTGGAAGAAATCTTAAATAGGTGCACATGCCAACTTCACTTATGTTTTATCATTGAGGTTTTAATTCAATGATAGGAAATGCAACCAAAGGATGCAACATGAGAACTATTATTTTAGATTCAACACCAATTCCCATATCTAAATCTTTGAGGATAAATATTTCTTTAAGAGAGAGGGGATGTTATGAACCAGTGATATCTCTTCTCTTTACTTTTTTAGTTTAGTAGTTTCTATGGATGCATATGATTTTTAAGTCAACCCATGAGTATTTTGTTTTATCCCACATTCATGGTAAGTAGTAGTTATTTAGATTAGAATTCATATATAAGTGTTGAGGCCATTGAAGGCATCCATTAATTATTTTTATTGAGCTTGCTCAAAGGAGGTTGTCCCCTTGAAGTGGTTTGTGATCAATATAATCTATTCAGTGTTGCTATTCATTTTGTAATTCTATTATTTCATGCATTTTTATTGAATTGTTGCAGGAGGATCCTCTTAGTTTGGACCATAAAAACACAATGGTTTATGTACTTATTTATGTGTATTTATTCCTTGTTATTATATATATGAGTTTTCTTTTATTTACTTCTTAATATTCATCTTAATTAAGGACAAATTTTACAAATGTTTCACTATAGATTTGCATGAAACATAGTTTAATGTTGTGGCCTACATTCAATATTACACTTCATAGATAAGTTTAAGTACACACTTTTACTTTTAATCTAGTAATTTTGATTTCATACATTAATATAATAAAAATGGGGCAAATTTAGACACATAAATTAACATTTAATATGCAACAATGCACTTGTGACCATTATTTTGACACACTTATTTCATGACATGTTTTAGGGACTTTTGACCACTTCCGTTGCTCTCCACGTGAAAACTCATTTCTTTAGTTTGTTAATCAGTCTTAGATATAGAAAAACTTTGCATATATATATATATATATATATATATATATATATATATATATATATATATATATATATATATATATATATATATATACACTAAAATCTAATTTTATGTAGTACCTCACTATTGTACACTTGGAAAATACCTATCATGATTGTCCTTTCGATTCTATACCTACCCACTTCCAAAAGGATCACATTCACTATCTCTTTATGACTAATTAATTATCTCTTGGTTTGACCTTTATTATATTGATTTCAAAACCTTTTATACTATGTAAGAATATATATGCCTTATTATCATTCATGACTAGTTCTAAGCATGCACCTATTTTCTAACTTCCTAAATACTTGTGTCTCAGACATACACTTACATCAACATAAGAGTCCACTTTTCTTAAAAAGTTCTTAGTGACAAATAGTCATCCAATTTACAAAAATAACATATCATATATGTCATCCTAAGTGATTAAGTATGATACATTTATAAAATATATTGGGGTATATAAGATCAACCCTTATTCATTCCTCACCTAGAAAACACTTGAAACAAATAAGGCAATATACCAAAAAGCACTCAATCAAACATTAAAGTGAGAAAATTTGAAATATTCATCTATATTATATATTATTAATAGGAGTAGTATTTCCATAGGTCTGAAGCATTCCATAATTAGTTCATGATCCATATTTTCCAAGTTTCAAGTTGGGTCATTGCATGTCTTTACTTATCACATAATGCATCCTTGTACACACACAAGCCAACATGTATGGAATAACTACATAATTATAAGGACCTATTTATAGTATTATCTATATAGGTAGTTCCCATTGATAGAGGCGTACCTGGGGTAGCTTAACATTATGAGCCCACTAACCCATTTTTCCCATAATCACTCCAAGAGTGAAGATTTAGGGTTTGATAATTTCACAAAAATTAATAACCTATACATGAAATTTGAATACATCATAATAAAGGTGACAAAAACCCAAAACCCTCTAGTTGGTTGAATTTATATCTAATTAGTATTTTATATAGGACACCTAAATCAAATTTAGATACATGTGTTGATGTAATAGTCTAAATCTAACAAAAGCATCCAAAGCCATAGAAATAAAATTTATAGAATTTTATGACTATTATAGGATCATATTCTATTCCAATTCTAACCTATTCTAGATCAGATCTACATGCACACATTAAACTAGCAAGGTATAATTTCTTTTTATTTCATTCTTATATCTATCAATACTTGTACTTTACTATTTTTATCAATATTAGTTGTATAAATTTAGGATACTATTTGTCTGAGTTTTTATATTAATTGGCTTGCTTATTAGGTTAGTTCACCATCCTTGTGTAAAATCTAATATAATAACCCTTAACCCTAGGTAACCACACATATATAAATTTAGGATTAAAACACTTGGTGAGCCTAACCTCTGAGTCTTCCTTTAAAAACCTAGCCTTATCTAAGGTTTCCAACCTCCTAAGGTTTTTGATGTGATTGATTTTTAGATCTAAAAATTTATCTTAGGGTATTACACTCATCTGGTTACTAGAGTTTCATGTGCATACACTTGAAATTTTATCTTCCTTGATTAATAGTTTAGATTCCAAACATCTCACTTGTAAAATTCCTCATAATTCTTTTCTTCTTAGGGTGGTATACTAAAAAAACTCTTTTTGTTTGACCTGATTCTGTATAAATTTTTCAATTTTTACAATTTACAAATTTTAATAAATACTGACATACAATATGAATGGTGTACCTATTTTCAAATTTGTATATGGGTTCATCAAAATTAATATTTTATTCAAAAATATATCTTATATCTCATAAAAATATTACTAATTTATATAAAATGTGGATTCTTTATTGAGAATATTATATGGTTTTACTTGTGAAACATCTCACATTGTTTAGCTCATTTTTAATTCATAATAACTTATTTTTAAAATTCCTTAGAGGTTTTTTCAAAATATGTTGTAATAATAAACCTCTTTTTTTTCAAAATTATCTATGTAATTTAAAAAATATTAAATTTACTATTTTTAGTACATCTTGATATACAATGCGAAAGGGATACCTATTTTAACCTTTTTTAGGTTTTGCATATTTATTTTATTTTATTAAAAAAAATTATTATATTCATAAAAAACATCCAATCTCTAAAATTCATACATTATTATTATGAAAAAAATTACTAAGTTTCCCTAGAGGGTTTCAAATTTATAGGGTTTCATAGTATTACATTTATTTTTGCCAAAACTAATTTTTTATGTGGGAAAAATATAGGTGATTACTTTTATACATGTTTCCATGGACTTTGTGCTCTTTCTTTTGGGTGTGTTTATAAATTTTCATATGAGCAAAAAAATAATCTCTTATTTCTCCTAACCCAAAGGAGGGTGATAACTACCATCCCTCTAACCAGGTCCATGTTATCAATACTCTAAGGGGTAAGGTGGCCCATCCTATTATACTTATCATTTATTAAACCCATTCATATCCTACATCTCCTTTAAATGATGTGTGTATGCATATTCAATCTAAATTACCTAGGGTTTGTGCTTATAAGGCCCTAAAAGATACAAACATCACTATGAACAAGTTAATATAAGATTTACAAAAGTGAATTTAGTATTTCAATTAAAATATCACATCATTGGAAAATTAGATTACATACATGCAAAATCTAAAATATGTTAGTGTCAATCATGCGTTTGCATCTTGATCTATCAATGCTATACCCAATAAGGTTTTTTTATCAAAATGAAATGTTAAAAAAATACATCAAAACAAGTGCAAAAAGGTAAAAAAGGCTAATAATATTCCAAGTGAAATCCTAAGATAAATTATTTGAAACAAAGTGATCCATTTACCTACTATATATCCTCTTAAAGGTCAAAGTGTTATTGTGCATATCATAAAATACATAGAAATCATATAATTATTGTCTCACCTTGAAGGAAAAAACACAAAAGATAAATCATAGTGGTGATCATACCATTGATACATTAATCAAGGAAATCACTCACATTATGATTACCTATCCCAAAACACAAATTTAAAAAGAACAAATATGAGTACCAAATAATAATTTAGATCAAAAATAATTGTAAATTCAAAACCTAGAGCAATAAAAGATTCAAAAATAAAAGTCAGGCCCAAAAAAGGATATAAATCTACCTCTCAATAATTATACTTAGATTTCAAGGTTTTGAAAAAAATATTTACAAAATTTCATTTATCAGGGCTAAGGATTAGGAAAACATGCATAAGGCATCACTTGTCCTATGTCTACATTTGATCATAATGATCAACAAGGCTTGGGATATAGTGGAAATACTAATAGAAATTAGTCAAGGTATATTTTTTAAATGTAAAATATCAAGAACCTAAAAATGAGAATGAGTAAAAGTATAAATCACAAATATAAAATGTAGTTTTACAAAAAGAGCGATGGTCACATCGAATACTTAAAACTTGATTTATAATAAAAGAGTTTAAAAACCAAGAGACACTTTCCAATCCAATGTTTCAAATATGGATATAAATGAGGAAACTAAATCCTTTATTCAATTCATTACTCATAGAAATTGTAAACAATCTCGAGATCAAAAAATTAGCAAACTATGTTCTGATCTACTCAATAACTTACCACATTATCGATTCATACTTTAAGGACCTATTACCTATCGATTGAATACATCACCAAAAAAGAGAAATTGAATTCATACAAATGTAAACCAAATATACCAAGTAAAAAATTACCATAATAACATGATACACTATCTTATTTTTCTATGAACACATATGGCATATCTTATCTGGGAAAAGTTATACATCTTCCACTCTTCATAGATTCTCATCCTCATCTTAAGATCATTGGATATATTATGCATCTTCAAATAATCCAAAGTAAATAAACATGTTATTACTAATTCTACTTCAAAAAAACCTAATAACACAAAAAATCATTCATTTAACCAATACATCAACTACTTTTACTCCACAACCTTATACTCCTACGAGGGATACACATAGTGTTACCAGTTCTCTGATTTTAGATATGACACATATATATTATCATTGATACCATCACCATTTTCATACACCATATTCATAGTTTAGATCACTTCAATATGATCATCACTTAGATGGGATACTTATCTAGACTTTTCCTTCTTCAAAATAAAATCAAAATCAAATATTCCAAAATTAAAAAAATAATAAAAAAATCAAAAATACCAAAAATATTCAGCATGTTCTTAGTTGTACTATTTATTATACACATGTTATTTTATCCATGTTAGTCTATATCATATCATTCCTTTTTTATTTACATAGATGTTTCACACTTCATTTTGTTATGATATATGCATACCCAGGTACATGATATATGCATAATAGATGTTTGGTCTTCCCTCCACTCACATCATAAGTACATTGTAGGCATATTATTCTTTGATCATAATACACCTAGGTTATATTATTATATGATGATAACTTTCCATTATCATGTTTGAGATTTTATAATTACACATGCCTATATCCATGCTTATACCTTTCACATTGTACTTGATATGTTATGTACTTCACATTGATTTCAATGCATATGTTTAAGAACTAATATGTTATGTTCATCTTGGTTACCTATATTATTTATATTAATTTAAGTATTTATTTGAGTGTAGTAATTATTTTTTATTGTATTTTATTTTATTTCCTCTTTGCACTTTTTAATATGTTCCATTTATTTAGCCCTCATGAATTTGCTTGCCTAATTAGACATGTGAATATGTCACTCTATGTTATATGTGGACATCTGAATATGTCATTCTATTATTTTTGCTCATTTTAGTAAGTCATGTCCCTTAAATTACATGGAATTTAAACATGCCTCTTGTATGATGACCCCTAAGACCATTTTATTTATTTTTAAATTTTGAGTGCTCTTGTGTGTGTGCTTGATTGATTGTTGATCTTGTATTGTTATTCTCTAAACATTGTCATGATCTACACGATGCATCTTAGGACTCAATGTGATAACATATTATGTGCCTCAATACTCTACCTATACGTGTTATCCATATATGCTACATGATCAATACACAACTTATACATTTATATTATCCTTTTGAGGTAAGGTAACTACTAGATTCTACTTCCCCTCGCCTAAAAAGTGGGGAATATCAGTGAGGGCATTTCATATAGGAATTAATTTCACATTTTAATAGTTATAAATTATAATGGGGGAATGTCATAAATACATGACCTCCATACTTATTCAATACTTAGTATCTCTAGATTATAATGGAGGCATGTTATGGAAACATGTTCTCCACATTTATACTAGTTCTCAGATTCTCTAGATTACAATGGGGGGGGCATGTTATACAAACATGCTCTCCACACTTGCACCAATTTTTTAGATTTTATAGATTAAATAGAGGAATGTCATAGAAATATGTCCTCCACACTTTCACCAATTTTAAATTCAACATGTTTTCATATTTAAATATTCAAACACACATTTTTTGCATCATTCTAAACATTGGTAATGTTATTATACCCAGATTTCATCTTGAGACATATATACTTGGCATATATGCCATACAAAGGGCACCTAAAATTATAAAATCAAATTAATTTATAGTTTTTTAAATACTATTATGGACTATTATCATACCCAAGATGGACTTTCATAGATTGTTATCAATCTAATCTAATGCAGTAGTTGGTTCACCTTTGGAAGGTTGAGTTGATTAAATCACTCAATATTACCAAAAATATAATTTAAATATTATTAAATCATATAAATTTACCATAATTATAGTTTTTATTTTATAAATCATCTAACCTCACCATATATACAATGTGAGTTTATTGAATCATTCACATCACTAGATTAAACACATATATGGGTTACACGATTAAGATGAACAAGCTCAATAGTTGGGTTTCAATAAATCTTTAAACTAAGGTTGAGGCCATGTGTCCCCCAATGTGTGTGTGTGTGTGTGTGTGTGTGTGTGTGTGTGTGTGTGTGTGTGTGTGTGTGTGTGTCATTTGATAAGAAATCAGTTTGAATACAAGGAATGGGAGAAATAGGGATAAAAATAGAAGTATTAAACTTAATTTATTCTTTAATAACATCATAATAATCATTTTAATTCCATGGTTCATCAAAATCAGAGTTTAATTTTTGTGTGTGTGTGTGTATTTTAGCATTTGAAATATCATTTGATAAGAAATCAGTTTGAATACAATGAATGGGAGAAATAGGGAGAAAAATAAAAGTATTAAACTTAATTTATTCTTTAATAACATAAACACACACACCCACACACACACACACACACACACACATACACACACACTTTTAAGTTCATAATTTTCCTAATCTTAGCTTCAATTCTTCATAATGAGGCATCCTCTCAAATCAAATTACCAAAAATAAAGATGGTTGCATTGACATACAAGTGTATTCATAACCTTGCTCTTCTTAATTTAAATAATTTCAAATTATTCCTATTTTATATTTCATACATTGATTTTATACTGTAACATGATTTTGTTTTCAGGTCAATCACTATAAAATCACTCAAGTTGGGCTCACACAAAGACAAGGTGTGTTATATACACCTAGGTATGCATTTCCTTCATTTAAACTAGAAATTTCATTACTAGATAAAATGGGGAAATGTAGATACTAAAATATGATTTTATGTAGTACCTAAGTCTTATACACTTGTAAAATACCTATCATGGATATACCTTTAAATTATAGACTTAATTATCATTAAAAATATTATGTTCACTATCTCTTTATGCCTAATTATTTATCTCTTATTCTAACCATTGTTATCATGATGATCAAGGCTTTTATACTATGAAAAATATCTAAACCTAATTATTATCCTTCACTACCAATTATATACATGTACTCATTTTTATCTTCTTAGACACTTTCATCCCAAAAAAACACCTTACTTTTATGCAAGTGTCTATTTTTCATACAAAGTGTTATATAAAAAAATTAGAAGGCTCTAATTGGTTGCATCCATTTAATATTACGTACAAGACACCATAAAATTTATAAACTTTCATAAATAAAATATTCCATCTCTTATTCAATCATTTAAATCCACAAAAAGAACATTTATAAAATCCAATGACTATTCTAGGATCATCTTCCAATCCACTTCCAGCTTGTTCTAGATTAGACTTGCATGTGCATAGTAAACTAGTAAAGTATCATTTATTTATAGTTCATTAAAATATATATCAATAATTTTATTTTAATATTTTTATCAATCTTAAATATATAAATTCATAATACTATTTTTCTAAGTTGTTTTATTAATTGCCATGCCCATTAGCTTATTTCACCATCATTGTGTAAAAGCTAATCTAATACCCCTTAACCCCAGATAACCACACATCTAAATTTAGGACTAAAAACCATCTATATTTTATATATAATTTTATATCTCTATTTTACTTTCTATATTTAGTACATTTCTATATCTAGTAAGTTTTAAATCAGTTTGTAGCATTTATTACATATCTATAATAGTCTAATTTTTCATAACAATTGATCATATTAGGTAGTTTATTTCCTTAGTTTTCTAAATTTTGACAAAAAAAGGTACTTATTTATCTCTAATTTTTTACAAAAATTATATAAACTAAATTTATTTAGCATTGTTCCTATGTTGAAGTTTGGCATTGATGTTGTCATTGATGTCAATGGTTCTTAAGAAAGTTGTTTATGAGGTCATTAAATAATGCTCTTGTTTGAAGGAATAATTGATAGGTATTAAATTATTTTAGGATAATTTAATTAATTTTATCAAGGTGTATAATAATCAAGGAGTTTCTTAAGATCAATTATCAAGTTTCAAGTGCTTGAGAAACCCAGTCATGGCACTAATCTTGACATATAAAGTCCTAGTGAGAAGGGTCGAGCATGTTGTCTTGGTGAGATAAGTGAATAGAGGAATAAAAGGATATATTAGGTTTATTTATAATGAATATGATACATTATATCACTCATGAAAGTTTAAAGGTGAGCCTACATGGGTAAAACCTTAAGTTTGAGTCTACAACTAGACTAGTTCTAGACCTTGTCTGACCTAATGAGGTGTCATGAGGTGTTTTCAAAGCATATAAAGGATTTATGGTATTTTTTTTGAATTATAAAATGTTATATTTCATGTAAATTAGGTTTTTAGATCATTGAAAGAGGCTTTAATGTCAGTTTCAAGGCCTAATGTGGTTTATAGGGCAAGGTCTAAGCAAGAAAAGAAAGAGATGGTGTCCAAATGAGGTGTGAGATTTAGATTTCAAAATAAGAATGAGAATGTCATAATTTTTAGTTGTGTGATATATTTTACTATGTTTTTTACCAATTCTAAGGTCAAAGTTTGTAATAAAAGGCATGAAAGGTGGTTTTGAGGTCTCTCAAGTGCACAGAATGAAGGGTTCTCAACCCAAGGACTTTCAATTGTTTATTGGAATGTGTAAATTTTACATTGGAACATAAAATATTTAGGAGAGATATGTAAGTGTCCTATATAATATCTCTAGGAATTATTTTTGGAAATGAGGGGTAGTCCTTTATGAACAATCATTAACACCAAAATTAGTGCTAACCCTCTCTAAAACCCTAACATTGACCTGATGTGAAAGATATTATTCCAAATTTATCAAAATGGACTAGTATGGATATTTAAGTGATTTTATTTTTTATTTAATGATTTTAGGTACATCTAGGTGTGATTAGTTTATTAGGTTACTGAGTAGACCTTATAGTAAAGGCCTTGTTTCTTAGAGATTTATTGTATAAATTAGAGCTGACCAAGTCAAAGTTTATAAATAGATGGAGGAAAAATATTGAGAATTTTATTTTATTTCCATGGTGGTTTTTTATCAATTTATATCCCTAAAGTGTGTTAAACTATTCATCCATACAACCTATTGCTAACAAGCCTAATGGTGCATATAGTGATAAACCCAGGGAGAAGTGAGAAGGTGATTAGGGATGTGTTATCATGGATTAGGTATGAATAAAAATGAATGGAGACATTTTTAAATACCTATAATAAATTTTATTTTTGGATATAATATTTTTATATCATTGTATATATCAAAAAGTTGCTCTCAAGTTGACTTTTCTAGATCAATAAGATTTGTATATAGTGAGGTCATGAGATTGGTTTGTAAGACCAATATTGCCATTAAATATTATGATATTTTTATTGGAGGTTACTATAAGTATGTTTTAGGGTATTTTTAATGAATTTTAATTCCTTGATTATGTTATTTCATGTGTCATAAGGTCAAATTTTCATGAATATGTTTTGAGGGTAGTTGACAATTTTGAGTGGGCTACTTGTAGAGAAGGGATTGAGTACTTTTGACCTGAGTTTTGAAGTATAAATCACATGGTGATGAAAATAAATTCATATATATATATATATATATATATATATATATATATATATATATATATATTATGTTATTTATTTCTTTTTTTTTGAAAAAATTGTGTTTTTTTCCTTATTTATTTAAGACAGACTTTATAGGTATGCATAGGCCTAATTGTGAACAGTGCTAATGGCATGCTTCAAGTGGTGATTAGAGATAAAAGGTGTCATGGACATAATATGAGATTATTATAGGTATATTTAAATTACATATTATATTTTGTTTCCATGTTATAATATTGAGAGTGTTCTAAGGATTTTAAAGGGTAAGGTGTGTTAATGAAGGCCTAATTGAATTAGGTATCCTTAAGGCCTAAAAAGGGTTTTGGTCAATATATGAAATAAATGACCTATTTTAATGTTTTATTAATTTTTTGGAATGTAAAAAGTCTTATAATATTTAAAATAAAATTTGGAAAGTTTGTATGGCTAACCAAGAGGTGTATGACCAAGAGCCTAGTATAAGAACATGGCCTAATAGGCCTAATTGACTAGTTAGAGAATGAGTGAATTGAAGCAAAAGATATATCACTTTGAAGATATAAATGAGGTAATTTATACCATAATAATTTTGAATATAAACTATCATGAAGATATAATATGGTTACTATAGATGAATTTCAAAGTCAAATGACCTAATCTATCTTGAAGAGACCTAGTTGAGTGAAGGAGCCTAAAAGGCAGTTTGACAGGGATAAGAGTGTGAAGAGATGAAGAAGTGGTAATCATCATTTTGTTGAGAAATTTTTTTATCATGGTCATTTATGTATTATTTTTTCATTAATTTCAAATATAGCATGTGTTACTAATGCATTAATGATAAAGTGATCAGACTAATGGTTTGGAGAGATATGGCACATTTGCAAGTCTATAAGGACAAAGAAGAAGCTGTGATGCAGTCATATATGTATTAGTGAAGTTTTGGTGTGTAAATCTATCATTTATAATTATAAATATGACTTTTATAGCTTAATATAATCCAAAACATCACTTCACATCATGGAGATATGTATGAACCATCAAGTTTGTGCATTTAATGTAAGTACTTATAAAGTCAATCAAAGTCAAAGGATTTCATGGAGATGTTGTCTATAGTGCCAAGAAGTTACCCTAAAGATTTGGAATCCTGAATTATTTTCTAGATAAATTTATAAGCCTTTAAATTTGTTCTTTTAAACTATGATGGGCCATAGACCATCAAGTTTAACTACAGTGAAGACTGAGGTCACTAGTTAGTAGATCTAATGGTGAGTGTTCATCATCTAGATTATGATCTAATGGTGCATGTGAAGTCAGATTGTAAAGGTTATTGAGATAAAATTCACCATTGACAATTGTCTCTATCTTTTTGAATTAACATTATATTAATGATACGTAGGTGTTTGTATAGATAGATATCGATGGTGTAGGTTGAATCAAAGAGTTAAATGTGCAGAAAGCATTAGAGTTTCCAAGTGGCAAAATCATAGGAGCTTAGATTGAAGATCAATAATTATCATTTAAATATAAATTATAGGATAATTATGAGGATATTGATGTTATTTATTTGATTTATCTTCTATGAATCATGAGATGAGTTTAAAGTACTAGATGTTTGGTGTCTTAATAGTGATCGTTGGAATTTGAATATTCAAATTAATGAGGGAGAAATATTGCTTAGTTTTTTAGTTATATATTTTTATAAAAGATGAATTTTTTGATGTAGTAAAAATAAAAATTTTAAAGGAATTCAAGTCACATCCATATATACTAGTTATAATGTCTGAATATTTGTACAGTTAAAGTTATGGATCTTCAAAGTTGACTATTTGCTCATTCATGGTGCTATTGTGTATATAATATTATTCAAGCAATTTGTGATTTAGTAGAAGAGTTTATTATGTTATTAATCACTTAAATATGTCTTATAGGTCATATAAAGTATACCCATGTATTTTAAAAAGATCTTGTGTTCTTAATTTTCTAGATGAATTGATAAATGGGTGAATAGGTCTCTATGAGACCTATAAAGGCTACTAAGGCCTATTTAAAAGGCATAAATACTTAAGTGTGACCTATAGATGCTATGGATGACCTATGAAAATGTATTTGAGATATTTATTAGCATGATAGATGTATTAAGGGTTAATACAAGTCTTATGGCCAACCAATAAGTTGATATTCATGAAGACTCTATAAATATTAAAAACCAAGGAAATGATTTCCAGACTTGTATGTGAATGTGTTGAGAGAAAAAAAGATATAGATGAAGGAAAGAGATTAGAGGGAGAGTTATCAGTGGATGGACTAAAGTACAAAATAGATTGAGGATGAATGAAGAATACTAGAAAGATCTAAATAGGTGCACTGCTTATATGAACAAGTTTTAGTATGTGTGAAGAGTTTGAAAGAGAGTTGTTATACATTATTTCTCCAATTAGATTGAAATTATATAAAATTTATGGGTTTATTGACTTCATAGGTTTTGTGTGGGTTCTCAACATATAAAAAAAGTGGGTGCTTGTTCATACTTAGGGGTGGGTGCTTTTTGTGAAGTGGGTGCTTCACTAAAATGTGTCTTGTTTGTGATATTCTTAAGGACAAGTAGTCCATGTCTTTTTAGGATTGAGAGTGGGTTTTATTCCCAAAGAGGGTTTCCCATATATATTTATGTTATGGGTGTGATCTTTAAATATATTACTTATTCATTATTATGAACATCTTGTATGCTTTATGAATGTTGATGGTCATTGGTTAAAAGTTTGAAAGGATTATAATTGAAGTTTGAAATATATTGCATCATTGATTCACCCCCCTCTCAATGATTGTACCTATAAACAAATAATGTGTCTTGAAGATGATCAAAGAAATTAGGTGGATTATTTAGTGTTGAGTTATCTAGGGGTTTGGTGCCTCCTTTCAAGTTGGTTCTTGCTAAACCCTAGTCAAGTGGGTGTTTGGCTAGTTGGGGTTAGTGTTTCATGTGAATTTGGTGCTTCAATAAATCTTGATGTTTATCTTATAGCACTATAGTCAATTTGTATATATCAATGGGTTTTCTTCCCCTTTAGTTTTTCCCACTCAAATAAGTGTTCTATGTGTTATGCTCTTATCTCATGGTTCTTGATGTGTTGCTAGTTCACTATATTACTTTGATAGTTCAACAATGATAAAGTAAATTTGTTAAAGTTTTGAAGATTGATTCAACCCCCCTATCTTAGTAACTGTGATTCTAATAGTTGTTATTAGATTATGTTGATTTGAAACAAGTATAAATAGATTAAAGGTGATATTAAGAAGTAAAAGAATGTCTTGTGGTCAACAAGAAAAATACATGTATGATGAAGAAGTATACTATGATAGTGAAGAAGTAGGAGCTTAGTATACCTTGAAGCTGAGCTCATAAGTGACCTTAATGGTTTGAAGCATAAAAATAAGACTATCAAGGATCTCAAGAGTCAGTTAGAAGGTGTCAAAATAAGGTTTAAGCTAAAGGAAGTTGATTATGACTAGTTGAAGGTAGATTTAGATTCCTTTAAGGTTGAGAATGTGTAGCTCATATAAAAAATGAGTAAGTGTGAGAGAGAGAATGAGAAGTCAAAACATGTCAAGAGTATCAACATGAAAAGACTAATCAGGTATACCAATGTAATAAAGGATAAGTCATCATGGGATTATGGGAAAAGGAGTAATCATTCAAGATGTAAGTATAGAAATGTTGCTTACTATATCTATCACAATATAAGACACATATCAAGAATAATCTAATAAATTTATAAATCCCTTAATATTAAATAAGACAAATGAAGATCTTACAATGCATGAAAAGGATAAAATGTTAGTATGGAAGCCAAAGCAAGTTAGGACAGATCATAGTGAGCTTAAGAGTCAAAATGGACTATTTACCAAGGAGGAACAAAAGACCAAATAGGATTTTATGCTAGCTCATACTGTCTTTCACATTTAAGATGGATGCATGAAATGATGTATAGATAGTGGTTTCTTAGGCCACATGATATATTATAGAGATAAGTTTATCTCATTGAAGAGTAATGTTGTAGGAACAGTGAGGTTTAGAAACAACATAATTGCCAAAATAGTTGGTAAGGGTGTATTGACTTTGGATAATGGTACGACCAAGACATAAAATGTGTTTTATGTGGAATTTTTGAAACATAACCTACTTAATTTAAGTTAAATGTGAAATCAAGGATGCACACTAACATTTCGTGACAAAGGGTGTGAGATAAGGAGAGACAAATTAAGAAGGCTAATTATAAATTCTAAGAGGACTAAGAAAATTCTATATGTCTTGAATGAGATCAAGAAGGAGAGATATTTCATGATCAAGATAAATGAAATTTGGCTATGACATAGAAGGTTAGGTCACCTAAACTATGATAATCTAGTCAAGATTAACACTAAGAAGTCTACAAAGAACATGCCTAAGATAACCAAACCTACAAACATAATTTTTAAGGATTGTTAACATGGTAAGTAAACTAGAAGAATTCAAAGCATTCAAGGAGATATCTACTTTATGTTACTCATATATGATTACACAATAATGACTTGGGTTGCATTCTTGAAAGAAAAGTCAAAATATCTTGACAAGTTTAAGTTATTCAAGGCTCTTATTGAGAATGAGAAGAATGGGAAGATCAAGTGCCTAGGATCTGATAGATAAGGAGAGATTTTTCCTAATTTATTTAATGAATACTTTGAGGTTCATGGAATAGTAAGATAATTCTCAGTACCTAGGACACCTCAACAAAATGGGGTAATGGAATGGAAGAATATAATAGTTCAAGAGATGGCTATAACTATGCTAAATGAGTCTATATTATCATATGGATATTGGAGATAGGTATTAAGAACTCTTTTTTAAATTTTAAATAGAGGATATATAAGGAATAATGGTAACAAGACTCCTTATGAACTATGGAAGGGTAGACCAACCAATGTGGAACACTTTAAAGTGTTTGAGAGAAAATGTTTCATCAAAAGAGATGATGAAGACTTGGGCAAGTTTGATTTTAGATCTAATGAAGGAATATTCTTAGGAGATTAATCAATGATCTCATCCTATAAATTTTATAAAAAAGGATACAAAAGATAGTGGAAAGTGTTAATGTGAAGATTGATGAGACAAGGAATCACACTCATAGTCAAAGGACACTTAAGAGAATCTGGGCTTCAAAATTGAATAAGAGACTATACAAGTTTATGAGGAAAAATAAGAAGTTTAAGAGAAATAGGACTCAAAATGACCCTCAATAAAAATTCAAAGAGATCACCCTGAATCTCAAATCATTGGCAATAAGAATGTAGGTATGAAAATAAGGAGAAGACTACTAATTAATCTAAATCAAGATAATATTTTTCTATTATCCAAGATTAAACCTAAGAGTATTATATATTAAATAAAATATAAATTTTTTATAGGTGATATGAATGAGGAGTTAGACCAAATAGAGAATGAGACTTGGGAACTAGTTCTTAGGCCTAAAGACAATAATGTCATTGGCATGAAATGGGTGTTTACAAACAAATTGAATAAAGATGAATAAATCACTAGAAATAAGGATAGCTTGGTATGCAAGGGATATGCACAAGTTAAAGGGGTAGAATTTGAGGAGACCTTTCCACTATTATAAATATTAGAGGCCATCATATTGTTTCTATCTTATGCAGGATTCAAGGTATACCAGATGGATGTCAAATCTACCTTTTTGAATGGGAATTTAGAGGAGGAAGTGTATATTGAGTAACCTAATGGTTTCTCACTATCATATGACAAAGACTATCTTTGAAAATTAAAAAAAGCTCTTTATGATATAAATCAAGCTCCTATATCTTGTTATGCTAGGTTGGATAGGTATCTATTAGATCAAGGATTTAAAATAGGAGTTGTAGATAGTAATCTATACATTAAGATAGAAAATGACCATCAGTTTATAATGGCTGTCTATGTGGATGACATCATATTTGGTGGAAATAATGAGAACATGACCAAGGCCTATACATAGGTGATTAAGAAAGAGTTTGAGATCTCCACTATAAGATAGCTATCATTATTTATTGGGTTGTAAATCAATCAATTTGAAAAAGGTATATTCATCTCACAAGCCAAGTACATAAGAGAAATGTTGTAGTAGTTTGAGACGAAAGATTTAAATTAAGTTAGTGCACCTTTGATCATAGGGTGTAATTTAAGAATCAAAATGAATCTTAAAAATTCAATTAGACATCATATAGGTCAATGATTGGAAGTTTGTTATACACCATAGCCTCTATGCCTAATATCATACAAGCAGTAGGTATTATGAGAAGGTTTCAAGAAGATCTAAAGGAGAATCATATAAAATTAGTCAAAAGGATACTAATGTATCTTAAGGTGACTATATATGATGTATTATGGTATTCGAGAAGGAAGGAGTTAAATTTGATATCCTACATAGATGTAGATTGGCAAAGAAGTATAGATGATAGGAAGAGTACCAGTGGAGGAACATTCTTCCTAGGTGGGTGCTTAGTTTCATGGATAAGCAATAATCAACCATAATTATCATTATATAATTATGTGAATAATTAAATTTCATCATATTCATGTTACACTTAGGTACTATAGATGAGATAGACCCTAAAATACTACAAGGTGGAGTATGATGGTCCTATCCCTATCTAGTATGATAATACAAGTCTTATAAGTGTCTCAAATAACCTTGTAATGCACTCAAGGTCCAAGCACATTCATATAGAGTATCATTTTATAAGAGATTAGGTAAGTTAAAAAAGGTCTCAAAATTGAATATTTTTCTACATAAGATCAGATTGTAGACATATTGACCAAACCACGTCGAATGATAACTTTTGAACACCTAAGACAAGAATTGGGTGTAATTCCTAGCAATATAAATCATTAAATAATCCAAGTACTTAGGGGGAGATAATCATGATAATTATCTCAAATAATATGTGAGTTGTTCTAATAATTTATTCATGTAGATAGGGGAGCATGATTATATTATGTCTCATGAACTCATACGTCTTGTGTATTGAGTATTTTCATTTCAAGGAGTTGCAAACATCACTTTGTCATTTATGTCAAAGATGGAGAAATCACAGAATGGGGAGATAAAAATGATAAATATACAATATGTTTTTTTTCATAAATGACAAAGGGGTAGATTGTTGATCATTGTTCTTATTTTTGAAGTTTGGCATTGATGTTATAATTGATGTTAAAGGTTATTGGAAAAGGTGTTGATGAGTTAATTGAAGAATGTTATTGTTTTATATAATCATTGAGATGTATTAAATTATTTTAAGAGTATTTAAATCATGTGAACATGGTGTGGAATCATCAATAAATGTTTCAAGGTCAACTGTCAAGTTTCAAGTGCTTGAGAAACCCAGTCATAGCACTAGTCATAGAATGTAAAGTCATAGTGAGAAGGTTTATACATGGTGGCTTGGTGAGATAAGTGCATATATTCATAAAATTATGTATTATGTTTTTTTATCATGCATATGATACATTATATCACTCACAAAATTTTAAAGGTGAGCCTACAGAGGTAAAACCTTAAGTCTAAGTCTGCAACTAGACTAATTCTAAACCCTACCTGACCTAATGAGGTGTCATGAGGTGTTGTCAAGTCATATGAAGGATGTAAGATATTTTTTGAGAATGATAATATTATTTATGTAACTTTCATGAGGTTTTTAGAGCATTAAAAGAGGCTTGAAGGTCAGTTTCAAGGCCTAACTTAGTTTGTAGGTCAAGGTATAAGCAAGTAAAAAGAGAGATGGTGGTCAAATGAGGTATGAGATTTAGATTTAAAGATAATAATGAGAATGTGATAATTTTAAATGGTGTGATATATTTTTGCAAGTGTGTTGAAAATTTTGAGTTCAAATTTTTCAATAAAAGGCATGAAAAGTGGTTTTGAGGTCTCTTAAGTACATAGAATGAAGGGTTCTCGACTTGAGAAGGAATTTCAAGTGTTCATTGGCACATGTAATATTTGAATGGGAAAATAATATATTTATGAGATATTGGTAAGACTCATAGGTAATATCTATAGGCATTAGTTTTGTAAATGAGGAGTAGTCCTTTATGAATAGTCATTAACACCAAAAATAATATTAATGCTATCTAAAACTCTAAAACTAACCCAATGTGAAAGATATTATTCAAAAGTGATTATAATGGATTGGTATGGATATTTAAGTTATTTTATGCTATATTAAATTCTACCAATCACCTTCAGGTGTGATTGGTTTGTCAAGTGACTGAGTGGACCCTACAAGAAAGGCCTTATTTCTTAAAGATTTATTGTAGCAATGAGAGTTGACCAAGTCAAAGTTTATAAATGGATCAAGGAAAAATATACATAATTTTATTTTATTTACATTTTTTTTATGAGAAGTTTATATCCCTTATGTGTGTTAAACTAGTCATCCAAGACAACCTATTACCAACAAGCCTAATGGTGTAAATAATGAGAAATCTAGGTAGAAGTGAGAAGGTGATTAAGGATGTGTTATCATGTATTAGGGATAAATCCAAGTTCATGGAGACATTTTCATTTTAATTTTGGGTATAATATTTTAATATCATTGTGTATAGTAAAAAATTTCTCTTAAGTTGACTTGTCTAGATTAGTAAGGTCTATGTATAGTGAGGTCATAAGATTAGTCTACAAGACCAATATTGCCATTAGAGCTTATGATTTTTTCTTTGAGGTTATTATGAGTATGTTTTATGATATTATTAATTCATTTTAATTCATTTATTTTTTTCTTTTAGGTGTCATAATTTCAAATTTTCATGACTATGTTTTGAGGTTAGTTGGTAATTCTAAGTGGGCTACTTGTAGAGAAGGGTTTGAATACTTTTTCCCTAAGTTATGAAGTCTAAATCACATGGTTATTACCATAAGGTTGTTTATATTATGTATATTTTATTTTTTTCCATGGTTTTTTATCAAAATTTTTGTTTTTACCTCAATTGTTCATGACAAACTTTCTAGGTATGCACAAGCCTAATTATGAATAGTGTTAATGGCATGCTTCAAGTGGTGATTGGAGATAAAAGGTTTAATTGACATAATATTATATTATTATATGTATTTTTTAGTGAAATATTATATTTTAATTTTTTTTAGAAGCTTTAGAGTGTTCCAAGGAGTTTAAAGGGTAATGCGTGTTATTGAAGGCCTAATTAAATTAGGTCTCCTTAAGGCCTAAAAGGGGTTTCGGTCCTATATGATATGATTAACCTATTATAATATTTTATTAATGTTTTTATAATGTAATAAGGCCTATTTTATTTAAAATATAAGTGTAAAAGTATGTATGGCTGACCAAGAGGTGTACAAGCAAGATCCTAATATAATAACAAGGCCTAATAGGCCTAACGGACTAGTTAAAGAATGAGTGGGTGAAAGTGGAAGATATATAACCTTGAAGAGATAAATAAGGTATTTTAAACCATTATAATGGTGAATATAAAATATCATGAAGATATAAATTGGGTATTATATATGACTATCAAATTCAAATGACCTAATCTATCTTGAAGAGACCTAGTTGAGCGAAGGAGCTTAGAAGGCAATTTGAGAGGGCTAAGAGTGTGAAGAGTTAAATAAGTGGTCATAATAAGTTGGTTAAGAAACAAGTTTTCCTAAATTTTATCACATAAATTATGTGTGTAACTTTATATTGAGTCATCTAGGGGTTCGGTGCCTCCTTATAAGTTGGTGTTTGTTAAATCATAGTCAAGTGGGTACTTGGCTAGTTGGGGTTATCACTCCATGTGAAGTTGGTACTTCACTAAATATTTATGTTTATATTATATTAATATATTAAATTTTAATATATCAATGATTTTTCTTCCTCTTGAGGGTTTCCCACTCAATTAAGTGTTCTATGTGTTATGCTCTTGTCTCATCGTTCTTGATGTGTTGCTAGATCACTATATTACTTTGATAGTTCATGAATGATAAAATAAAGTTTTTAAATTTTTGAAGATTTATTAAATCCCACCCCATATTATTAATTATGATTCCAAAAAATTCAAAATATAAATAACTTCATTCAGTAAATTGACTACCCACTTATTAATATCCTCCTAATTATGGGTTCATCCAATAGATTCTATCACATTAATTTATCATTACCAACTTATTGGGTAACACTAAATCCATGTATTCACTTTTAAAAATGGTTGACATCTTTATTTTATGATACATCAACATGATAAACCACTTAGAACAAAAATGACAATATGAATTATTATATATGATTCAAAAACTCACAAATTATTTTTCATGTGACTATCATAACATGAGTGGAATTCACCTAGAATTATGCACCCACCACATATATATAAAATATGAGTACAAACCCATTTAGAAACCATAGATACAAATTAATCTTATTTTGAGAAATATTACAAATATTGAATTGCAAAAAATCCAAAATGTTGGATTCATCTATATTATTTATGATTGCAGTGCCCTAACACACACACCCCATTTTAAAAAACTTAAACAAGGACCCATTATTGTTGATAATATTTATTTAGGGTCCTATAAACCTTATAAATACATTATATGAATTTATTCATGCAAAATTACATTGTTTTCTTAATAATCCTAAACTTACAAAAGTTTGAAATTTGAAAATCAAAGCTTGAATAGATATTTTAAGTCATTTTAAACCTTATGTTTTCATATTTCCCTTCAAATAGTTGGCAGTTTGATTTATATACTAATTTTTTCATCCTAGTGTTTCATATGTGTTATATTTCCATAAGAATATTAATAATAACTTACCAAGTATTCACAGGTTGGGTCTTGCTTTATTATAGTTGAGATTAATATAGGTGGCATTCATTCATTGCACAGATCCTTATACCTTTAAATAAATTTATAAGTGTTCAAAATATTTTATCTCTAAGTACAAGTCATGTATCACATTTATAGTAACCTATAGACACATTTAAAATTTAATTTAATTAACCAATGATTTGATCTTTCATTGTATCTCAACTTGACAAGAGACCCTTTTTTTCTAAATTGGAACCACAGAGGCATTAAACAAGTCTAAATAATCTTGAGGCATTGGGGTCTAATACCTCTAAGATCTAAGCTAGAAAATCAAATATATGTATAAGCCACATGCATGATATATATTTTTCCTTTGATTTTATTTTCAAACAAGGCTTATATGTACATGTCTAATTTTTATTTAATGGCTAATTAGGATGACATGTTTTGGATTTTAGGTAGGTCTTTGAATTTTTCATGTCCTAAAAAGGTTATTTTGTACTTAATCATCTCCTAATCCCTCTTGAATTTTATTTTATCTTTCCACATGACATCATTTCACTCACTTGTATCCCAAGTTAAAAGAATGCAAGTGGCATGATGATGATGATGATGATGATGATGATGATGATAGTAAAAATATTTATATGGAAAGCCGTAAATGAGTGGAATAGTGAGATCCATCAATGTGTCATCATAAAATTAGCCTATAGGTAATATTACCATAGACCTTTGTATGAAAATTCTTAGGAAAATAGAGTAATGAGATTCATCCATGTGTCATCATCTTGGAAGTCTAATCATGATGTCAACATGGACCTTTTATAGAAAGTCCTAGGTGAGTAGAGTAGTGAGATTAATCCATGTGTTTTCATCTTAGTAGCTTAGTATCTTAGTGATGATGTCAACATTGAGAATTATATGGACAATACCAAGCAAGTAGATCATTAGGATCTCACCAAGTGTCATCATCTTATTAGCCTATAGCCAAAGAAACAAAGCACACCAAGATATAGCTTGGCTAAGAATAGAATAATGGCATATAAATACATATCTTTTGAAGCCATTTAATAAAGAAAAAAATATATAAAAACCAAGTTATGGATCAGTGAGAATTATCCTAGTGTTGTGATATTGGTATCTTAGATATGATGTTAGTAAATATACTTATAAGGAGAGTCCTAGGTAAGAAGATAATTAGGATCTCACCAAGTGTCACTATCCTTCTATCTCATGGCTATAATAACAAAGTAAATCAAACATCAAATCAAATATGACTATAATAGAGACACACCTACACATGTCCTTCAAATCCATGAAGGCAAATAGTGGGATGCCAATGTTAATCCTAAAATATCATAAAATATAAATCTATATTATGATGACTAAGAATTTAGGAACAAGTATAAAAGGTCATAGGGTAATCAAAGTCATGGAAACTAGTTTTATGAAATTCAAATGAAAGGCTAGATGGAAAAATATCAAAATTCATTACAGCCATTAATTCACATGAAGTAGCTAATTAATACATTCAATCCTCAAGGTTAATGCAATTAAATCAATATATTTTGAAGTGCCATATTCAATCTAGTCACATTTCCTTCAAGCTATCAACTTTCAAACTATGAATTCAATCTCCTTTGTAACCAAGTGATTACATAATTCTCATAAAACAAATCACATACAAACTAGAGATTCAATGGCTTCCACTTCTCATATTCTAGTTCCCTATACATTCTCAATTATATTTATAAGAGAATATGCTGACATAGCATTTGATTTAATGGCCTTAAACTATGAGTTTAAACATTATTCAAATATTTGGGATGAGGTTGAGGAAGTTGAAATTTACAAACTAGAATATTTGCTTTCCATTTTCATGAAAAGATACAGGGATGATTTTCTAATAATCAAAGTAGTTGGTCTCCACAATGTAGTGTTCAAACCTAAGGCAATTCCCTACATTGACCTATTGTATTATTTATTCCTAAATGGAAAATTTATTGGGAAGATATTTCATTTTAGATTATATAGTACACTAGTTGTATATATCATTGGAAATGTTTTTTAGAGGTACTATAGGCTTCCCATACCAAAAATGACATACAAGTAGGACATAGATAATTCATGTCTCCTTTCTAATAATTTCATTAAAAAATTATAGGGATGGGCTAGAAATCCAAATAACCTCACAGTCTAAGGCCCTACCTCTACCATTCCCATTATAACCTTCAGACCATGGGTGAGAATTGTTATGGCCTTTTTCAATAGAATATATAGTTTCTCAACCATTTATTTTGTTAATGAGATATGGGTCCCTTTACTAGACATGATTTTAACTTCTAACAATATTATAACAATTGGAAAAATTATATCTCCAATTTGATCTAAAGAATAACAAATCCTAGAATTTCACTAGATGGTAACTTCTATATAATGTCATATGTGGTGGACATTGTGACTACAAATGTGCACCCATCATATGGTGATCCCTATTAACCATCCATAAGTACCCAAATAATATGATATGTGATGAATTTAATATCTTCCATGTGCACAAGTTATTGAAAAAATATGAAAAGGATAATTAAATCATTTAATCCAATGGTATATTAAGATATATATGGGAAGAATATGCCTAGGTTGTTGGATACTATAAAAAAATACCATTCATAAGATGGTGATTATTGATTATACCCAAAATACATAGTAATCAAAATTGAAGCCACAAAAGCACACCCTTTATACCTACCAAGGATTGTGTAAGACAAGGTTGTTAAGTAGGAAATTATTACTTAATTATTTAATAGTTTCGATATTAATTTGAGAAATTCAAATCAAGCATCTCTCCATCCAACCCATATTCGCATTGATAGAATACACTATACAAGATGGGAGCACCTCCAATCTATTAGGAAAATCATGGTAAATTATGGTTTCAAATGGGCACATTTTAGATTTTGGGATCAAAGGGAAAATGTAAGAGATCACCTCAAGAAGTATGAGAGGAAAACAAGGATCGACTATGGAAACTAGGCTTATGACCATGATATCATATTCACGAATGTTGAGGATGATTCTGAAGTGGAAATAAGAATATGAAGGTATAACATGTTAATGATTGTCACATAAAAGATCCAATATGATCTTACCATCACTAGGGATGATGCTAAGAGGATTGATAAATAGGAATGGGTTTCCAAACTTGTCTATAGACCTGTTACTCAGATAGAAGAATAAATGTAGGCATAGGCTAGCCCATCTAAGTAAGCTTATATTTAAGAGGAATTTAAGGCTGATCCAAGCTTTGCTTCTCATATAATTATTGTTGTTTCTCCATAACACATAATTGAAGATGAGAGACTTACAAGTCCCAACACATTATCTGGATTATTTTCCATGTTTCCTTTACCTCTTCTCATAATAGCATATCAAATAAGTCTTGATTCTTTAATTTCTATTATATATATTGATTCTCCTCATTTATCTCCACCAATAGTTATACCCCAGTCTATTGGGTAAACTTCCTCACTACCTATTTTGACCGTGTCTCTAATGGTAATTCCCCATTATCTTAAGAAACCATCATCACCACCTATCATTCCAATAATGGCGACTACCCTTTTCCCTCCATAACCATCTACCACCAATTCAATTCTTTCATCTTCCACTCCACTTCAGCTAGGCTAGCCTCCATGGTTGTAAATTTAATAATGACTTACATAATGAATCCTAAGACCCCTCATATCTCACCCCAAAAGGTGGAAGTGCAAGATAAAAAAGAAAAAATCATTTGGGAGAGGGAAGATAAAATAAGGGATACAATAAGGTCATATCCTATCTTAATCTATGATAGTGATGAAGAGGATAAAATATGGAAAATTGAGGATGAATGGATGTCAGGACCTAACACTAAGGAATCATTTTCAATTAGTGAGATAATAGAATCAGATGAGGAAGATGAATGGTTAACTAAAAGGAGTACTCAGTCAGAAAGAATTGATTCATAATCAAATATATAAGGAGGAATGGATAAATATGTAGGGTTTAAATTTTAGGCATCTATGCAATAGGTAACATCAACCACACCTACAACTATTTTTCCTCAAATTTTATTAGGCACCCCAATGACCTATTCATTCTTTAGTCAGACTATCTTCAATTAAAAACACCAAAAAGAGGGGTACAAGTTGATAACTTAGTTTTTAATTCTATTTTTATGCATAGATTACCCCTCCCATGCCATCTACACAAATAGAAATGCCCATTAGTTGTACTACAAAAATAGAGACACCTATAATTTTAGTTCAAAGAGTAATGAGTAAAACAAAATATATCATATATACACCCATCCAAAATTAGGTTATTGGTTGGAGGAAGGAAATATCTCATTTTCCTACATTAGAGACATATTTTACCACATATATGCTTCCCCTTGGGTAAACCTATTTAGATAATCTTATGGATCAAGTAGAGTAGACAAAACAACAAATTGCCCAAAACATCCCTTCATGGGTTAGGAAACTAAAACAAGAAGAATAAATAGGGAGGTAAATCCTTATAATAATAGAGCATATCATAATCAATTTTCACTTTGATATATGAACTAACACTATGATAAAATTCAAGAGGAAAACTATGGTTATAGAAGGGTAATATATAAATATGGAGTAGAGATAACATATATTCTCTCTAACTAAGAGAAGAAAGGTCAATCCTTTATACCTAGATAGATGTAGACAAGACCCTTAAAAAATTTATATGCCATGAGAGGGGCTATATAGGATATTTTTATAATTTTTAATCAAGAAACTCAAAAGACACTAGAAAGGATTACAATCTAATCTCCTAAATAAATTATGGATAACTTACAGTGAACTACTAGGAAGTTATATGATACAAAATAGCTAATAAGGTATGTAAAGGCCACATCAAAACCAAAATGGTGGGACATATTTTATTTTTTCAATAAAATAAAGGAAATTTATGGTAAGTTTCAATTCTTGATCCAAGATACCATAAATAAAGCATATGCCTAATTGAACTTAATAACAACATTTGAGGTTGCATGGGAATCATTCACCATTTTACCAATCAAGAAAGAGAGGCAATGTTAATTTTGAAGGATATAAGAGTCACTAAGGTAGGAATCAATTAGGGGAAATTGGTATCTAATCCTATTTTTGAAAACTTACTCATAATTTCAGCCAATGAATTTTGATTTGAGAATGAAGGCATAATTTTTATAACAAATGATGAAAATATGTAGCTAGTCAATTTTTATAAGGACCACATTATAGGATTTAATAAATTTCATGTATGAGTCAAATATTCATTTTTTCACACCAAAAATTTATGAAAAATCTTCCATAATTTCTTAATATTTCATTGCTTGATTATGAGACCATTGACATAGACTTCCAAGCAATCTATACATTATATCTTTAACTATAAGTGGCCAAACAAACAAATTCAATAATAGGTAAATAATAAATACCTCTTTAGATAACTTAGTCTCCTAAATACACATGGGTCTAGACAAACTAGGCCTACTTACATTCCACTCCAAGTTTATTTGGTTACAACTACAATGACTACTATATTTCCTCCATCTATCACTTTTTCATCTTCTTCAACTAGTGATGCCACATTAGCACCTATCTAAATATAAATATGTACTTTCATGTTTTTGGTAAGTCAAAAATTTGCTTTAAAGTATTCATTGCATGTATATATTGTATTTTTAGCCATGAAATTTTATTATGGGTTGATTATTGTACATGATTCCTTTACATAAAATTTGGATACAAGTCCTATTTTTATAATTATATTATTATAATTTACTTGAGAGATGAGGCCTTCCACATTCCAGACTATTTATACTTATATCCTCTTAGTCTCAAAGGGATGATAATTTTGGCTATTAATATTAATAGGAAATTCTGAGAAGTTCTAAAATTTTGGTCTTGATGTGCAAATCTTGATTATTCTCCCATTTATGGATGGTGTAAGAAGTTCTATCATTATATTTTTTTAGTCTTTGGTTGTGTATGAATTATTTATTTTATATGTATTCATTCATGTTAATATATATCTAATTTGAATACCTTTTACATATAAATCATAATCCCCCATTGTATATGTGTTATTATAGTCTAACAAAGATGGTAACTTTTGATTTCATGTGTTTAAGTATGTTGCATTTTACCTCCTTTTGACTCCTAAAGATGTTTGATTATTGGTGTGCTACAATATATTACATCAAGCATTATTTTTGATCTATTATCCAACCTGTAGTCCAATTTATAGTCTTCAAAGGTTTCATTTAGTGTGGTCCACAAGCCTCCTTTTCTACAATACATTTCCCTCTTTTTTTTAGTATCTTTTGAATTCCTAGTCACCTTAGGTTAGAACCATAATTATTACATTGATATCAATTATATTTAAATTCATCCATATCCAACCCATCCATGGTAAATAATCTATTTCACTCATTATTATTCCATCAATAGGTTGTTTACAAGACCCAATAACCTGTAACTTGTGCCTTGGAGTGAATATTTTTCATCAATCCTAAAATGTTAGAGGCTACCTCATATAATTTTATGTCATGTGCCTAAAACCAACATCAACAATGACAATTAATGATTATCACATCTCATCATTTTACCTAAAAAGGGTGAAAATGGTGTATTTTTTTAGAATAAACAGATCTTAACAACTCTAATTTGAGATACCATTTTTCTCTACCATTTAATGATCAGGACCTTGTCACATTTTCTATTATTAAATATTTTTCTTTCCTTAATGATTTCAGTGGCTACACCCAAATCATAATTTCACACTAATACCAAGATAAAACCATTATGCATTCCCTTTAGTAACATAAACATATTGTGTCCTTCCCTTTGGGTTACGTAATGCTCCATCTACCTTTAAAAGGGTTGTTTTGAGAATATTTTATGATTTATCCCATGAATTTATAAATATCTACATGGATGACTTTACTATCTATGGAGGTTATTATGAATAATCCATCTTCAACTTAAAAAAAATCCTTCAATGCTTACAAAACATTAGCCTCTTGTTAATCCATGATAATTTATACATGCTCGTAAATGAAGGCATTGTGTTAGGCCACCATGTCTCACCTAGAGGATTAGAAGTAGACCTAGCTAATATTGAAGTGATAAACAACATGCCCACACCATAAAATTTAAATTATGTTATAATTTTATTTAAGACATGCAAGTTAATACTAAATATTTATTAAATAATTTAACAAAATTTCATCTCCATTATTATTGTTTTTATCTAAAGATATTGATTTTGTTTAGACCAACACATGTCAATAAGCTTTTTAGGATTTTAAGGACATCCTAGTATTAAAACTTGTTCTGAAAGATACATATTCAAATTTTATTTTCCACGGCCATACAGATGCATTTGACATAGCACTAATAAATTCCATTAGTCAAAAATATGAAAAGTTGAACTATGTCATAGATTTTATAATCACAACCCTTTTAGGCAAAGAACTCACTTATGCAATAACTGAAAAGGAATTCATTTTTTTAATTTATATTATAAGTACATTTTTCTATTATATTATTGGTTATCATGTTTTTATACATATATATCCTTTAACTATAAATAATTTAATGAAAAAAAAAGTAATTAATTAATTATATAATAATGTGATGGCTATTACTAGTTTAGGAATTTTTTTATATAATATTAGATAAACCTACGAAATATAACATTGTTATTGACTTTATTTTATGTCTAACATATAATGAATAAAAACCACATGTAGATGATTCATTTGTTTATGAACACCTTATTTTTATTTATGTGAAATCTCCTAGGTTTTAAAATATAACTAACTATTTAGATGTAAGTAATTTTCCCCAATATTTATCACTAATGGAGAAGCATAATTTGGTAACCCATCGTAGACCCTTTTATTGTTTGTTTGATTATCTCTTTCATAGTAGGCATAACTTGGTCATGCATTAGCATGTAAAAGAGGATGAGGTATTTCATATCCTTTGAGCCTGTCATGATGAACCATAGGAGGTCATTTTTCAAAAAAGAGTAACCCACGAAGATCTTTACTAGAAGGTATTATTGACCCACTTTGCATATAATTACCAAATAATATACCATCTAGTGCAAAAAAATTATAATGTATGAAGAATCTTGAACATTATTATGATATGCATGTTCATCCAAAAATTATTTTTTTGTGTTACCAAGTACAAATATTAGGTATTAATATGTGTCTCCCATTACCAGATCACACTATTTTTTTATTATTTAGAAATATTTTCCTATCATAGACAAAATTATTTGGTACAATATAGTAAATAAATGGGACTAAAAACATTTATTAAATCTCTTACTTGTGCCACATGTACCTTGTTTCTCACCCCAAAGTATGTCCAACACAATTAGGGGTTCAAAATTGGGCCATAAATTATCAAACAAAATAGAAATTCTACAAACTAGTACAAGAATAAACTATTAATTCTAATAAATATTCATTTTGATTATTATTTTATTAAAAAACTTTTCAATATGTTCCATGGAAAATAAATACCAATAACAAGTGGTACATCCTCTATGATAGTATTGAGATCTTTATAGTTTGCCTTTGTAATTAGTGTTATTAATAAGTTGGTAGATCAATGTCTAAACATGGAGGGAAACTAAATTAGGGTATATATATCTAAAATGTCCTCATTTAAATCTAAAAATGTAGCCTTCATGACTTTATGCTAAGAATATATTAGATAAATTGATTCCCTCATGAGGATTTTGGGGTATGCAAGAAATGTATTCTCACATTAGAGACTACCATTTTTTAGCCTTTCCTTCCAACCAAAAATAATATATCCTAATTTCCACATATTATCTTACCAAATGGGTGGAGATAAAGTCTTAGAAACACATAAGATATGATAAATTAGTTGAATCATTATATGAATAGCTCTTCACAAGGTTTTGAGTTCCATGTGAGATAGTTATAGATACAGGATCATAATGCACATTAGATTTGGTTTCAACACTTGACTATGAAAATGATATTTCCCACCATAATTATAATCCATATAAACCATAATACAATGGATAAATGGAAGTCACTGATAGTGAACTAGAGAATATATTGACCAAGATAGTACACGTATACCATTATGATTGGTCACACCACCTTTTGGAGGATGTTTGGGCTTTAAAAACTACATGGAAAAAAACTACAAGGTTCATACTCTATGATATGGTCTATGGTAATTGTTGAATTAATTATTCCATTGGTATAAAAATTGTTAGGCTATCTTAATAAGTAACTCAAAATACAAAATCTTTTACAAATAATAATAGATCTTAGAAGTAGCTAAAGAAAGGTTTATGAGGTCAACAAATGCAGAGGATTTTTGGTTCAAATTCAATCAAGATTTATATGATTAAAAATAATATAAGTGTGCTTTAGAAAATATATCTTATTATTTATGCCTTAGTTGATTCAAAATAATTAAACTTATAAGCTCATCAATAATTGGCTTGGATAAAAATAAATATTTCTAGAGGGAATCTCATGCCATTGGAGCTTCTTTATTCTAATGGTGTAATCTAATTAATGTAAATTGGATTATGTTATTAGTAAAAAAACCATCATGATATCAAGTTAAGGATATTTTTTATCATTAATCTCTAATATTTAGATCTAATTAATTAATATTAAAGATTAAAATCTATGTAAGTTGAGACCTAAAAAGGATCTAAAATGTAAAGGAGACATGTGTAAAACTTGAGATGATGAAGATCTTAAACATTGATGCCATGTCATTGTATCATATCCATGGTTCTAATCTCTAATATTTTGATCCATATAGATCAAAAATTATATAATTATCCAAGGTATCTAGAATTAAAGGCTTCTATTAGTGATCTCAAACCATCCAACTAGGCAAGATCAATGACATGAGTTATGTTAAGAATGAGTAGGGATATCAAGCCATTACATTATCAAGGATAGAATAAGGTGGTATAATTTTTTAAAATGTGATGATGCTTTCAAGGAAAAGTGACTCACACCATCAAATCAAGTCACTCAACATTAATCACATACCTTATAATGAAGCATAAAAAAATAATGAGTAAATACAAAGAGTTATTTATAAATTTATATATCTTCCTACAATTATTGATCCTCTCTGATATATATCCTAGTTTAAATATCTTTTTAATATATCTCATACTCAAGTAAATTTTGATTAATGAAGTATTTACCTATTATAATTTGATAAATTCACTTGGAGTTACACCCATTTAGTAGGTACAAAACATATTTACCAGCCTAGATCAGAGTGTCAAAATATTATGGTATTTATGGGAGAAATAATAGTGTTTAGTCAAGGAGAAAAGAATGCCAATTTCTATTTTGAAAAACAATGTGAGATTGAGACAAGGGAGATAATGTCATAAAGTTAGCATGAGCTATAAACTAGTTGGTATGAAAAATGATGTAATACGACCATACTGATCTCGTATAAGGACTAGTATGAAGAGATAAAACATAAGAGATATTGAACATTTATTCAAGATACTTAATAAAACTATTAAAAGGAGATGAGCAAGTAAGGATCTTCCTCTACTCTTGTCCTTATTAGTAGAGAGTTTTTAATGCCTCTCTTGCTTTCTTACTCATAAATTGTAAAGGGATCATTGAGAAAGTTGTTGAATCTTTGAAATTCATCACAATTCCCTATTGTGTGTAGTATTTATCCTCTACTATCTTTTATGTATGATTATTTTGATCCTTATTATTGAAATTAAATAATCTATGCATAATTTATATAATTGATGAAAGCTATTATGGTTGTTATTTATATGTTCCTTGGATATTATCTTTTTGATACAACTCCATGCTCACATTCAAGTTGTTTCTTTCCCCTTGAATTTATTTTTCAAGTTATGTTCATTCCCTTCTTGTATAAATTTTTGATATATATTTATTAAGATAAAGAATAACACCACTTCTATTTTATGTATCTCTCTAACCCTTTTAATTAATAAATTTCCATTTTTGATTTAGTTTTGGTAGATTATTATTAGATTAGGAAGCAAAATTTTTTAACTTTGGAGGTTTGCATTTAATATCAATCCCACCCTACCAAGAGTTCCCATGTTATGACTATTGTGCAGGTGTAACCAATAAAATCTAATGGACCATTAATATTATTTTTCACACCCAATGGGAATATTTATTATTTTTTATTTTATAATCTTATGAAAATCCTTTTAAATTATATTAAAATATAATATGTTAGTGAGAATATTATATTTATTTTATTTTTGAAGAGATTTTCCTTTAACTAGAAACTCCACTAGTCAAATATCCCATTTAAAGCAAACAAACATTGCCCATTTGATAATTATTTTAATATTGAGATGAAATTTCAATATTATGGCTAATCTAAGAAATTTAGCTTTTTTTCTTAGAACTATCCTAGTCCTATAAATTTGAATCAATGGAATGATATTCCTAAATTTACCTTGAAAACCCTTCCTTATTTTAATGGAGATGGATCTATTACTCAAATAAACCATATTATATATGTAGCATGTGTTTTAATAATCCATCATGTCACAAAGCTTAATTTAGCCCTCAATTTGCTTACTTGTTCTCTAAAAGGAAAAACTCAAGACTAGTTTAGAGTTTTTCCTATAACTCTTTTCAACATGAGATGAGTTAGGTTAAAATTTAAGAAATCAATTCACATAAAAGGGTGGGTTTTCTATATCTAATTAGTCATCTAACTACAATCAATAGGGTTGAATTAGAGCATATTTCTTACTTTAACCTCTGATTTGAAAGGACATGTGAGAAGATACCTATAAAGGTTAATCCATCATCATGTTTGGATTTTTTATAATTATTAAAGTATTTTTATTTTTATTTGGATATAATGATACAAATATTATGAGATATAAATCTTCCATAATCTTTGGTTTTTCTTATAATTGCTAAAAAACTCTTATAAATACTAGGAGAATAGTTGTATACCTATTATATCTATGTTCCTTTAATCTCACCAATATACCCATATTCAAATCATAAACCTATCACACACACCACCTAATAATTTTTTTTATCCCAATGGAATATTTGTGGTCAAAATCCTTACACGTGAATTTTATAATGAGTTTACGGCCTTTAAAAGTCATTATTTTCTAAATTTGCCAAAATTAGCTTTTTATCCAAAGACCTCATGTAATAATTAAAATTTATGTTCCAAGTGTTCCCACATACCCTATGTGGTCCATAAAATCATTTTTTTATAAAAATTCATTTTTTTATTAGCCTCAAAACCCCCAAAACTGAAGAGAAATCAAGAGAAAGTTAAAAAATGCTAGTCTATTTTCTAATCAATGAAGTGATGAATAATGGGGTTTTCCTTCTACATGAAAAAAGAATATAAATTATAGTAGAGGCTAATATGGTTTATTTTATATAAATATCACACCTTCTATAGTTTTTTTACCTTAAAATTCATCCAAATTTAAAATATTTTGAAACACATGGGTTGACACATTTATCTCGTTTAACCCTTACATGAGACATTTTCAAAAAGTGTGGTATAAATACAAATCAAATCCTACTCATTATCTATATATAAAATACCAAAAAAAAAACCAATATCATATCATTAAATTTATTTTAAAACTAATTTTTACTTTCCTATTATTCCCTGTTTTTATATAAGTCATAGGAGTAGTTATAATATAGGTCTAGTGCATTCAAAGAATTACCTGTGAGTAGTATTTGTTAATTTACAAGATATATCATTACATGCCCTTGAATTTATCATATTACATCATTTTTTACACATAATACTACACTAAAGTGATAACTACATATATTTTAGGACTTAGTCATAGTATTTTGTATGTATGTAGCACTTGTTGATAAATGGGTCCTTGAGGTCATCTCAACTTCATCAACCCACTAACCCATTTTTGGTAAGATGACATGACATAATGTGAATAAACTAGGGTTTAAGATATATATAATCATACAAATACTATGTGCATGATCTAGGTATATATATAGAAAGGTGACATAAAATCCTAACAAGTAGTGGTTGCTTCTAAATACAACTAATATTTTATACAAAATAGAAGCATTGAGACATAAATAAAAACATCAATAGTAGTGTCCATAGGTTTATGGTAGTATATAGTCATACATAAATAGTATTTATATAATATAAATATGCGATTATAGGCATTAGTTTGCCTATTTATATACCTATACATCTCAAATTTTTCTATGCTTTTGAAAACAAACTAAGTATTATCTCTTCTTTGTGTTGCAATTATCAAAATATCAATTGGCATTATACTTTATATATTTGGTAATTTTCCAAATTAATTAATTATATTATTTTAATTAATTTAATTTACCTAATTTAGCATATTTTTATTCATTCATTTGATTAGGCTATTCTAACCCCTTAACCCTTATCTATCTAAAACACTTAAAAAGGGTTAAATAACAAACAATATTTAAACCCAATATTTATGAAAATAAATATAGGCATGTTTGTGTAAGACATTGTGGAGATGAATACATATAGGTGGGAACCCAAAAATTACCCTCCCCCACCCAATATTTTTTTTGATCTTTCACATAGAAGAGGTTTTAAGACCTAAAGTGGCACCATTTCCAAGATATGATACTTTTATCCTAGAAGACCATTTTAGACATTTTTAATGGTTGCAGGATCTTAGAATCCCTAAGATGAGTGGACCCAAAAGGGAACACACATTATTTTTCTATCCCCTTCTACATGAACTAAAAATTAAATTTTAGTATTGATAAATTAAAATAACCTTTGTCTTAAACCTTAATAGTGGCCATTAATGTCTATAAAGGATCTTGAAGCTCTCAAATAGCCATTTCAATAATGTGAGAGTTTTAGACCACCTAGATAATTTATGTTGATCTAGGTACCTAAAAATAAATCCCACATAAGTTTGTATCATTGAAAAAAAATTAAAATGAAATAAGTCTAATTCTATTAAAATCTTGGAGACCCAATTACTGGTAGTAATCATTGGGTGAGAAAGGTGGAGAGGGATGACTATGGATAAAACACTCTTTAGCACTTATTCCCCCTTTGCTAAATTTGATTTTAAACCTAAAATGAGGTGGTTATCAAAATTTATGAGACCCCATAAGTATTCCTAGGGTTTGTATACCATGTCATTATCCAACAGTTGAGTCTAATCAAATACAATGATGGAGATGGATTGCTTAATTTTGAGGGGGATTAGTTGATATATATTAGACCCTTTGGATTTAATATGATACTATATTATTTTTGGTTGAGAACTTTCCATTATGTTGACTTAATATGAAAATATATTTCAATTATTACTTAAGTTCAAACTAAGCATGTGATTAGCTAAAATTGCCTGAAGACATTTCTGAGCACCATAAAGATTTAGACAAAATCATTCAAACTAGTTTTATTTGAATCCACCTCACCTTATTTGAACATATTTTTTAGGCCTTGGGTTCGTTGGGCATGACATGTCAACTTAAAGAGGGTTAAGCTTATTGAGAGCCTATAGGCCGATTTGATCGAGTGGGGATAACATGGTTATGTAAGTTACCATGAAACCACATGTGCATTGCAATATGTGTCATTTAGGTATGTGTGCTTGTTACATTACATTATGTTTCTTATGTCATGTAGTTGGAAAAATGTCAGAAATATGGGAGAGTAGAATGTGCTTTGGACATTCTAAAAAAATTGGTCTATTTTTGTGTGTGTTTAATCATGTTTGACATTTTTTAGGCATGACACAAGTCATGTATGTTAAGGACTGGTCAAAACTTACATTTTCAAGCATCTAATACCACATTTATCTATATACATAAAATCCTATATCATTAGGTTATTCAATATCATTAGTTGATATTGACATGATTTGGTTGGTACCAACCCACTTCCAATAATGGATATTTTATAATATAAAACCTCTCCTTAGGATCAGCCTATTTTTCTAGTGTGTTTTTAGCATGAAAAACTATATAATTTGATCCACATATAAACATATAAAGGTCTCATTCAAAATGTACTTGTCACTTATATAAAAAACATTTATACACTATTACACATTGAGAAAATTTTCCATGTTCTTCCCAAGTTTCTAATCTATCACTATAAGCAATCATAATCCAAGTATAAATCACTCTAAATCCAAGAAAATATAATCATTCATCCCTTTGTTTTGCCTAATATATTTATCATATGTCAATTATCAAATTGGAAAAATCAATCTCAGTATTTTACATTCAAATGTATTCTTGAATGCAATATCTTAATATCTAAATTACATTACAAAGCTTTATATTAATTAGATTAAGTAATCCACTTTAATATAAATTATGTTAAAACATATTGGTAAACCTATACACATCAAATTGTGCAAAACCCTAAGTTTACTTTAGGGCTTCATCCTTCTAAGGCTTCAAATTTTTTATCATAGGGTTTCAAGTCTCATTTATAATCTCCTCACACATAGAAATTTGTCTCATATTTTTTGTCCTAGTATTTCATCCATCTAAATTTTTATTTCCATATAAAAAATATCTTTTCACCTTTGGATCTAGATCTTCATTAGGGTTTTATATTTTAGCCTATTTTTAGACCTAATTTATGACTATTCCCAAATAATGCAAATTAATCATGACCATGTTGAATTAACATTATTGGTTATCACAAGTAATGAAGTTACTCTTTTCATATTGTTATACATGGATATTATATCTTATTTGGATCAATAGGTAATAAAATGAGTAATAAATATCAAATCTAAGAACACTAATAAGGTTAGGATTACCAATAAACAATCTCAAACCTCCCTCCACTCCTATTACTGTAATATTCAATCTGATATGCCTAGTGTTACTATAATATTCCAAATTTAGTGTAATACTCCATTTTTTACTCCTCTTAATATACATCAAGGTTTTATTAGATACCATCCCACCCCCATTATTTTACCATGGATTATTTTGGATTCCACAATCCATGTTTTAAATATTAGATGAGGTAGGGGGACCCATCATGTACATCAAAATTAAGGTATTTAAGATGTTCCTCCTCAACCCCTTTCACTTCCTACAAGTAAATCTAAAAAAATTAAAGGATATGACATCCTCGGTTAACTAAACAATACCCATGTTAATATTTCTATGTTAGAGTTACTCAATAGATCAATGATCTATAAACACATTTTAAATAAAGCACTATAAAAAAAACCTACTAAATGACACACAACATGCATAATTTACTTTCATTATGAATACATTCCAGGGTAATAATAAATTTATCACTTTTTACAAGGAATACTTACCCAAAAAACACATAATATAATAATTTTTTTCAATTATTCATTTAAGTTAAAGTACAAAACAACTTGATCAAGTGTGTATTGGTAGATAATGATCATAGATTGAACATTTGTAATATTAACTTATTCCATATATTGGGATCATTATTGATATTATTAAAAATCAATATAAAATAATAAAAGGATTCAATAATATTCCATATCAAATAATTAGAACCATCTCATTGGATGTGATACTAGATCCCAATATATTACCTGCTACTTTCCATGTTATGCCTAATAAATTACATTAAAATTTACTTTTGGGATAACCATATATACATGTTATGTAATCAATACCATCAACATTAAATATATTTATAAAATGTATGCATGAATTATAATCTTATTCAGAACTAACAAATGAGGATCCTTTCATAGATTGAAAAATATCCAAATCTACTAATGAGAATTAATCATAATCATATTTGGAAGATCATAGTATTGTTTCTCCATCACAACAAATTCTAATATCTCACATGAATACATATGAGGTGGGTGAATGAAGTACATAAAATGGCAAGGAAATAATTATAACACACCAATTAGTTTCATATCATGAACCACAAGCTAGTATGGAGCAATCACAACCTATTTGTGATCTTCCTTTACTAGTGAACTCGAAATATCAAGATGGCATAGTTATAAATTATTATTATAGTGATTAAAAATATATCAACATGATAGATATGACAATGGATCATATACAAAATTAAACTTCAATACTTTAGAATAATACTTATCTCACACCCTATTCACTCCTATTAGAGTGGGATAATATTGAGATGATTCATATACAATAAAAAATATAAAATTTTATATTCATGAACAATCTTCTTAGGGAAAAGGAAATACAATAATGATAGATCATGAGTACATCCTAAATGTGAAAAATGGATACAATACTATCACACACCAAGCATAGGCAATATTAAAGACAAACAAGACTTTGAAAAATAAGAAATCATATATCTCAATAAATAATGTGAATATGATAGATTTTAAGACTCCAACACCATTGCAACTAAAAAATATTTAGGATAGACCAAGAATAATATTGTAGCTATTACTTGATCATAATATCATCACATTACCATCTACTTGGCATTGAGTTATGGGACATCTTTAACATCAAATATGCAAGGCATATTTAGTTTATTATAGAAGCATAAGATGTGATACATATCATTAAAAATCATTAAAAAACTAGATTAATAAATACAAGGATGAAGGCATGATCAAAGTAGTATAAAACCAACAGGAATAATCCACATCAAGCCCCATAAAGGCATCATCTCCAATTATAATGACCAAAAAGCATCCTTGACAAGAGTTTTTAGCCATTACCATTTTTATGGAAGGTACCTATTACGATAATGTTAAAATTTATGATAATAGAAAACACACCATATGAAATGTTATAGGCTTGAAATAATTGGGACATGACATTACAAAAATACAACCTATCACATAATGGCCACAACTCCTTGGATATATCATTTTACCAATAGCTTGTTGCCAAAAGTGATTAACACATGAATATGAGTCATGCCTTTTAAATGTAGAGTACAATCACATTAGGATATTTATGTTTACAACAAATACAAGCTTTAGTAAATTCAAAAAATTAGTATCTCACTTTCTCAAATTAAGGAAGAATAATCATGATTCAACATGATAGTAATATTTACCGTAAAATAACACAATCTTCAAATAAAACATAAAATAAAAAAATTAAATAATTAAAACTAGAAGATGAATAAGAATCAATGTGATTGAATAATATCAAGGAAAAGTTGGGATATATCAATTTAAATCTTGATGAGTATGACCTAACTTTCATACTCAAGCCCAAATTTCAAATATTCTTAAAATACAAAAAATTAAAAATAATCAAAAAATAAAAAACACTCAAATATTCAAAAAATCCAAAATTAGGATTAAAGCATGACATGATTATTATATTACACTATGTAAATATGTTATTTATCATGTGTTGGTAGATGTAATATTATTCACATACACATGCATTTCACAGTATGTGAATGATATGCAATACATAAGGGTTACACACTTATACAAATGTTGAACTTTACTCTACCCAGTGGTCATGCCAATATTTGGGATTTTTTTTTACACAAATTTCACTATTATAAGTTATATATTCTATGATATTAATACCATGTTGAGCTACCTATATGTTTTACACATGACTTGATAATTACTCATATCTTATATAGTGATATATAGACATGCCATTATACTATGATGTGACATTGATACATATGGATAATGTATATTTGTTTATTTTTTATATGTTTTATTGATGTTTTTATTCTTTTACATGATAAGATACTTTATGATTTACTATTGTGTGTGGCCTCTAGGACTTGATTTATGTGACAAATTTTATATCCCTTATTTGTGACACTTTTATATCCCCTTATGTGTGGTGATTGGCCTTGTTGGTTTCAACATTTTTATGTTCCTTGTATGTGTCCCTTGGCCTTATGTGTGACACTAAAAAAGTCACTTATTGAGATTTCTAAAATTTATTGGTGATATGATCTATATCATGCACTTTTACTCATAGTCTTACTCATTTATAATTATACTAAATCCTTCATTGATACATATATGTAGACGTAAAACTTACATTCCCTACATTACATTAGTTAGATAATGCCATGATCAAAACATACATTACTATGATGACATATTCTATGATATTAAATGATGTTATCTTTATAAATGACATGATATAATTAATTATTATTTTGATATGAATGAATTATAGGATACATCCCTCATCCCAAAATGGGGCATTAGAGTGGGATTATCATAAAGACATAATCCTCCATGAGTATAAAATTATATCAAAGTAAAAAATTTAGATATCAAATGGTTTACATATATGACAAATATTGGCACATTTATATATATTAAAAGGGCATATTCTATTCATATGCACTCACTTTACATAGATTTGACTATAGTTCTTAGACACTTAGGTGCATATGCTTGTGAATATGCACACCCTTTATACTAATGAATAATTGCATGCTTTCATATGCATATCATTGAGTTATAGGTTATTAAATTTAGCATATAAATGCACAACATTCTTATCAACTGGCATAGATTTAGGGGGCATGATATTAGTTCATGCACATATAAACATTTTTATATTCTTGAGAAATGAGATTTATCCATGAACATACCATATAAAATGTAACATCAACTAATCTACTCATTCTCCTATCATGAATATAAATGTGGAATCATACCAATCTAATTATATGGACCTAGGACTAAAAAATTAGTTGAAATGCTTTTAAAAAGGTATTTTTAAAAGGTTAAGTATACTAGGTTTTAATAATATTAAAGACTTAACTAAATTATGGGTATAATTATTAGTTAAAGTGAAATATACTATTAAAATTTCTCTGGCACAATGGACATTAGACTGGATCAAGAAAACCAAAATTTAAATGAATCACTAAACATTTATTATAATTACCAATATTTAAAATTCAAATAAATAGATATTATCCTATATTATCATTCTTGTCTAACAGAGCAAAACCTATTGATAAAATAATCTCTTAGAGGATTGAATGTCATGAATAAATGAATCATGTTTCTCTATATGAGAAAACTTCTTCATGATCACTTTCCTTATTATAATTATAATTTTATGTATGATTCACAATAAATTAAAAATCAAATGGTAACCAATAAAAATAAATAAAGAACAAAAAAGAAACTAGCTAAAAAACAAGGTTAAACTAACAAGTGAAATAAAGAAGCTTAGTAAAGATCAAATATTATAAAAATTATTAATTAATATGTTTGAATATGGTTAGATATTATAGTTAAGGATACATATAAAAATAAGGATGAAATAAACTAACAAAATAAAGAGAAAGAGAACTAACTAAAGAATTAAAAATGTGACAAAAAGATAGAGATTGATAAAGACAATAGAAATAAAAATAATAATATAATAAATGGAAAAAAAGTGTTAATAAAGAGAATCTAAACTAGATTAAATAAAGATACCAAAGTAGAGTAACAAAAGGAACACAATGAGTGAAATCATATTTGAAAAGAGAATCATTTTTATTGAAAAATAATAAACTTCATAATTGATTTAAATAATTTCTAAGAATATAGTGATAAATAATTAAAACTCATTAAATTTCCACGTAATATGTGAAGTATTGTTTATTATTAGATAAAAGTAAAAATGTAATATGTGCATATGACTATATTATTTTGTAGTCATCAAATGGTTAAGAATATTGGACATATTTAGATAAATGATTTATAAATCAAATAATCAAATTGGATATACCTGAATGTACCAAGAAGTATACTTCACCATCAGAGAATGTGTTGCTTATCCTTCATGTAAGTAATAATCAATCTCAAATATTTATCTTAAAGGACAAAAGGTAGTATGAAATTTGAACTATAAAATATTTTGTACCTATGTATGTTTCTCCCCTCTTGAATGATGTCTTCAAGTCATTTTAATGTCTTCATTTGAAATTTAATTACTCATTTAAGCTATAACTAACCTTTAGTTAACTTAAAATAAAGATGAATATTTAATTATACCCTTTTAAATAATTTAATAAAGTAAACATATTTAAGCTCAAAAGTGAATTTATTGAGACTTAAGACATTAATAATTTGATAAGATAGGGCACAAGGACTTGGTGTATTAGTGAGTTAAAAATATTTTTTACTCATCAATCCAAGTTCCATTCCCATTGAGCCCATGAGTTACAAATATATGCCCCTTATCTTGTTTATAATATAAGTGGTGGAGAATAATCACATTTTATTGTTAATTCTTTGAATAATTGGTGTGATCACAAAGGTATATTCTTAGGATCTCAAGATTATTTTTTGCATGAAGGTGTCCTCTGGAGGAGGAAAAAAAGAAAATTAGTAATTGGAAGAGTAATTAATTAAAGAGCTCAGAGAACTATTTAATTAATACAATGTGAGGAATTGATTATTAGACTAAAACTAAAAAGGAAAATGTGATTAAATAGGGAAGGGAAAATTATTGAATTGGTCAGACAAGAGGAACTTAATTGGAGAAATTGAACAAAATGATAATTGAATAGAGAAATTGATAGTTAAATAGAGAATTAAAATTGAATAGATAACTTAATAAGATTGATAATTTAATAAAGAAATTGATAATTAAATAATGAATGAGAATTGAATAAAGAACTTGATAATTGAACATATCTAATATGTTGAGTTTTCCATACTTTGAGATGCCCAAACTTGAGTTCAAATGCATATATTAGATGAATAGATGACTTCATGGTAGATCATGTGAAATTAAAAGTTATTCTATTTTGTAATTTGACATGGAAGTGATAAAATTAGAGTGTCTACATTTTCCCATGTTTTATAAGGCATTACAAGATGTAGACGAAGTAATGGATTTTCAAAGAATAAAAAGTCATAAAACTTATCATAGAATAAAATTGATGGATATTAGTTTTGATGAAATTTTCTAAAAAAACTATAAAAATGGTTCAATGCATCCCAAATCAATGTTCAATAAACTTTGGATTCCCCCTCAAAGGGATAGTAGACAAAAATTTGGATAATTTGACCCTAGAAATGATGATAGAAAGGTGTAAAAATGATAGTCTAGGAGGGAAAAAAAAGTGATAGGCAAAGACAAGACAAAAAATGGACATTGAGGCAAAAAATAAGCCCCCAAAGAAGAAAAATAGTGCAATGGGGGGAAATTATTTCAAATAAAGGATTAAATATTAAGCCTAGGGTATAAAAATAATTAATTTTCACCCTCCTATTTTAAATTTTACATATGAAACTATGTGCATGAGTAACCTTCATAAAATACCTCACTAAGCATGACCTTGATCACTTCTAGACCGTGTTCGAGAGTTCAAATCACCAAGAAGAATGAGGCCACTAGTAGGTACCCTTATTATATTGTTACTTTCACATTTATTGTCATTTATTATTTTTTAAATCTAAATGAAACATGAAATTATCATTTTTGGATTAGTGAATTCATTTATGCAAAAGGAGAATTCATATACACAAATGGTGATTTGGTCCCTATTTTAGTGAAAATGGTACTCAATTTTGGTGATTTCATTCATGAAAATGGTGAAATCACTAATTAGTGAAATGACATAGAGACCATTTTCCAAATAGTTATTTTTTCAAACTAATCAATGAATTAGTTCATGTGAATGTCAACTTTGTCTAGTTAGATGATGAAAACATCTAAAACCTTAGGGCTAGTCCAACTGTAAAATGGAAAATAAGACCAGTGAAAAGGTCTAAGCTATCGATGAAATCATCAAGATTTTGATGAAATGGTCTAAAATCCTCTAGAAAAATGAATGGTGATTTTGAATAAAGAAAATGGCAAAAATGACCACATCATCAGTGAAATCATCAATATTTTGATGAAATGGTTGAGAAATTTATTCAATGGAAAACTCATTACATCAATGGTGAAATTACCCTATCAAATGGTGAATTTGCATCAAAAATAGTGAAATCATCATAATGGAATAGTTTACTAAAATATGAATAAAGAAAGACATAAAATGATCTATGAGATTAATAAAATTAGATGTCATGATTTTTTTAGACAAGTATATATGATTAGATTATATAAATGTGATCTATAAAAGTAGAAATAGATAAGTAATTAGAGTGATTTGGATTGGATTGTAAGAGTGAGTGGGGGTAATTATATCTCAAGAGGGATAGTCACACATTATACATCATCCTAGTATATGGATAGGTGATGTGTTAGTGTTCTTAGATGTGATTGGTTTGATACACATAGTGAGGATACCAAGTATTAGAGATTTGTGATCTTTACAAAGTGATTTAGTAGAACATTGGAAGTTAAATATGTTGAACTTTTGACTACCTACAAGGGGGATCATAGTCATATTAGGATATGTATAGAATATAATGTGGATTCCTATTAGAGGTCATCCCCTATATTGGTTGTCCTTGAGGGACAGACATGAGGTCTTGAAGGAGTTAATTGGATAGTTAGACATTGAGATGGTACAGGGGATGTATGGACATCAATGAGATAAATATAGTGTTGGATATTCCCTAAGAAAATAAAATTGAATATGTCCTTGCACCTATGATATTTTACTAAGTTGTGCTTGTCCTCATGTATTTTTTTAGTGGCATTATATTTCTTGACAAAAAAGGTGAGTTCTTCCATATGGGTATGGTAGGGGTACTAAGGAATATGGTGAGAGATATAGTTATATTTTCCTAGGGTCTAATAATATTAGCATATCTATGCCATGATCTTCATTACATGGTTTATTGTCACAGATAGAGTATCATCCCATCTGCGTTGCTTCAGGTGTGGGCATGTGATCATGTAGCCATTGATTATGTAATTGGTATGTGATAATAGAGTGCCCAAAATGATCCCATATCATATGGATGATATAAAAAAAATTAGGACATAGGATCCACTTTAAAGAGATTTGATACTATAGATAATTCATTTATGAGATGACCGAGGTTGAGTGACATATGTCAATAGAATGTGAATTCTCTATATTTTCAAAAATCTGTTAAGAGCTCAAAAAAGTGATATAAATTATGAAATACACACACCTAGGACCTTATGATCTCAAAAAAAAGACTAAAATGCTTGGTAGATTCAAAAAAATATAGTGCAAACCTTCATTATAGCTTGTCTTTATTGGGATGCAGCTCAGATGTAGCTTGCAATGGTCTTTATCAATGCCAATTGGAATTAAACACCTCCATTAAAGATATGGATCATGTTTATTTGACCAAATAATATAATATTGATGCACAAAATAAACTTAATGATTTGATAGCACTTTGTCATATATCTTGCAAAGAGATATATTATACAAATCTAGATCAAGGAGTACCCTTCATCTTGGAATAAATATGAATGGTTACAAAAGAGTCTTCAAGAATGAAAATGAATACAACACATGGATAAATGATGTGATCCCTTAATCTCAATCAAGATGAATGGTGGAAGATGATCTTAGAAAATATCAGTGATGGATGAATATAATCCCTTCATCTTGTTTCCAATATGAATGTTGGAGGCTACCCCTTGTAAATATCAAATATGAATTGATGTGGACCCTTCATCTTGTTTCCAATATGAATGGTGGAACATCCCCTCCAATAAATCATATGGATCTAAAATTTGGGACCCTTATCTTGTTTCCAAGATGAGGGATGGATAATAATCCCCTTTTATTGCCAATTCTTTAAATAATTAGTGTGATCATAAATGTATATTCATAGGATATAAAGATTCCTATTAGCAACCAAATTTTCACCCTACTAAATTATATTACTTATATCTCCTTCAAACCTAAACTAACATTGATTTGTTCTATAGGTTATGGGATACATGTACTTAGATCAAACCTCTAGATTATGAGGCTAGTTCCTTTGATATTTCAAATTTTATTAGTTTACTAAAATGTAATTTGTTTTGGGGGTGAAAAGAGTTATAAATATAACTAAAAAGAGAAAACATATACTATTGATGGTGATTTACCTAATATAATCATTCATCCACTCAATTTTAACTCCAACTAACACTAATGAACCAAAAATAGACTTAAACATTATCTCTAAAACTTGTAAGAAACAATATTTCATATGAAGGTCTTGATATATGACTATGACTTAGAGGTGAAGGATGAGAGGATTTTACTAGAACACTTTCAACTAGATAACACTTCAAGCATGATCATCAAATGTTGATACTTCATACAGCTTGCATAAGACAACTAACTAGAATATAGGTATGATAAGGACATGTTAAAGGAAGATTTATACCACTTATAAACATCTTAAAAATCATAAACACACTATAATCTAGTAATGGAGTAGATAAAATAGTTTTTTATTAATTAAAGAGGTTACAAAACTCAATCTTGGTAGAGTTTCATCATGCTCAATAGAGGGATCTTGAAAAAGGCCTAAAAGCATAAATATATAGAATAATGAGAATAAGATAAGAATAATGGCATAGAGGAGAAGAAAATATAATTAATATCCACATTAAATCCCCATTACTAAAATTACAACTAGATACAAATAGGCCTCCAAATATCTCTCTTTATTTAATGTTCTTGCATGCTCTTTGAATGAGTTGTTTGCGCATTGGAATGAGGCCGTTAAGGATGTAGTTGACTAACTCCACCTTATCTTTTATAATTATATGATTTTACATGTCAAATATATTTTTCACCTTACCATTTATAGGTGGTTTAACTCATGTATTGACACTCAAGATGATTTATGCATGTGATTGTTAGTTGTAGACAAGTTATGCATGGAATTGCCATTTGAAGACCAATTAACTCATCATTAGCCACTTAAGTATGTATTATTCATGTTATACACATTTAATATTAGTTATTTTACATGTGTTTACTTTTTATTAACTCATCCATCATCCCTTATATGCCATTCTTCATTTTACTTGCTTGACCAAGTAGGTCTACTGGGACAATTAGGCCTAGTAGCCTTAGTACTTGATTGCCATGAAATTGTATGAAACCTTATAAATGTATGAAAAAGTTATATTAAATCATGAATTGATTACACATGCCATGAGATATGTATCCTTGAGCAAGAAACACCTAAAACTTAGCTAAATGAGGTGACTAGGTCACCTTATCCTTCAATCTTGTAGACTAGCTAATAAGAAGAGAGTTGTAGAGGAATTTACAAGCATAGTTTTGAGCATGTTTGCTTGAGAAGGTGAAATAAGTGTCAATATTCTCTCTTCATTGATTTTCACTTTCTTAAACTAACTTTTACCTCTTTTTATACACTTTTTCCTCTCAAAATCCTATTTTCTAATAGGTGCATATGCCATCCATATAAAAAAATGACATGGACATGAAGTTATCATAGTCTATTAGATGGTCCAAGTGGTAGTTAGGTGATTTTAGTCTATTTGGGTGCCTTTTATTGCAATTCTTCTTAATCAGGTCTATAGTAGTGTTTTAGGAGGATTTAAGAGTACTCATAACTCTTATTAATGATTCATAAAGCTTGGGCATTTAGTTTCTAAACCAATTCCAAAAAACATTATTATATTAGTCCCTCTACCTCCCAAAGTCCTCAACCTCCTATGCAAAATCTTTATACCATGGTGATCATCTGAATTCAAGTCTCTAGTAAGAAATAATCTTTCTAAGCAATGTTTAGTATCTTAAAGATAAAATGATCAGTCATGCCACCTTTCTTACACATAAAATATGACATACACCTCTCTTAAAACATGATTATGATGTTTAGACTTGGAGTACCCTCATGACCTTAATTTACCTCTTGTTACCACTTCTTGATAGCATTATTCAATGATGTTAAGAGATAAACATAGGTGTATGCAGGGTTCTTCATGATCCTTACCTTATTGTGAGTGTTAGGTATAATATACATTGTATATAACATTGATAAATTGTAGAGGATCTTTTATATCCATGGTATTGGCTTGATCAAGCCATTCACTCTTTTTTTGCATGCACACAACTCTCTATTTGAATAATCATACCTATCTTCCTATGTAAATGATCATAAAAACCCCTATAGATGGTTTTTGTATGGTTATTTAGAAATTTTTAGACCCCATTTCCCTTATAAAACTCATTAAATGTGTAATTACCTTTCATTTCCTTGCTTATAGGATCAAAATAGCCTTCTTTAGGCTAGTATATATAGTATGGATTATGCACATGCCAACCAATATGATATGGAGATGATTATTATAGTTTATAAGACCATCAACATCATTTCACAACTCAATAACTTCATTATAATGCACATCTAGGCATATTTACTCCATCAGGTATGTTTCAAGGTTTTGTAAGGGTTTTAGGGGTCTTAAACTTCTTATCAATAGTTCATATCATACATACCCCTTACTTAAAACCTCTTACCATATATTTCAATTATATTGACCCCTTGAACTACCCTAACTTGATCAAACTCCCATGTAAAATATTACTCAAGATGTGTACGTGGTGAAGTCGTACTTCGATGGTTGTCTTATATTGTGCAAGTAGAAAGGAGGTTCAAGATTTAAAAATTGACAAGTATATTATATTATATCAACTAAAACACCTCCCTAATTATTTTACATTAATTTACACATTATTATAAATCTCATTAATGTGAAATAAAGCCCATGGATCAGTTAAACATGGTGGTAGGGTTTCATAAGGGTTTATGGCATGTTTGCCTATACTAGCCCTCAAGCACATAATTTCATGAAATTTTGATAATGATCACTATCAATAGTTATTTTTATATTAAAAACCTCCCTCATCTACTTCACAAACCCTCACATGAGGTTAAAACCCCCTATATGATCCTTTATCCCTCTAAACAATCTTCTTAGCTCCATTTTTTACTATCAATAGACAAACCTATGACTGTGACCAAATAGTGGATGCTTCCACTAATAATGTGACCCTAAAAATAACATGTATATTTATAACCACTTATACCAAGTTTCATAGTTATATCATGCCTATAGAGGCCTTAAAACTCATTTTTCCCAAAATCAGTCAGTGGGTTGCCTATGTTTTTAATGTTTCATAAGTTCATGACTAAGCTTACTTCTTTCACTTTGTCACTATGGAATTAGAGTGTAAATAAGTATTTTTAAATTATATTATAACCTTATTTATATAGTATTTATCCTTCATTAGTCACTTTTTAACCCTATGCAACCTATGCCACACCATATCTCTTTATAAACCTCAATGTAACTACCTCTACCAACACTATTATAGGTGTTGATTAGGTAATTATAAGTGATTGACATTAATTCCACCATAAATTATCAATTTGATACATACAAATTAATTTTAATCCTACTTATTACCTCTTTCTTTAGTATATTTTATCTTCAATGGTGTTTTTAAGTTCTCACAATCCCAATTCCATACACAAGCTTGTGTATTATACTTTCATGAGTTAGCAGTAGAGGTCATATGATCTTGGTGAATATCTAAAGATATCAATTTACCATTTTAATACATTTATTAATTGACAAGCTTCCTTCTTTAATATATTTCATCTTGAATTGTAATTGTCTAGGGTATATGGATATGTCAATATAATTGACCCTAGTATAGTTGTAGGTGAGCATTTCAAGGTTGATCTTAGAGAGAAACTTGATTAGGAAAATAATATTCATAACATGTACTATTTAAAATATTCATAATTATCATGAATCTTCCATTTTATCATGTAAATCGTCCATACACATTATTCTCCCAACCCTTTACAACTTGGAGATAGGATTGTCTTGGCAAGACTGTAGGTGATAGTTGATTGTGTGTATGGATTGGGACAGATTTTTGAAATTTGGACCTGATGACTTGTCATTATTTACCATATTGATTTACTCTCAAAATTTGGGAGGAAACTTCAAAGAACTTAAAGGCATAGCAACACCTTCCTCACAATCTTGATTTAATCTAGTATAGGCATGCTTCAAGAGGCATTCAAACCTTTTTTTAGGTGGAGATACATAAGAAAACAGGTCCTAATTTGAGTTTGATTCATCCATAATTTTTGCCTTTGATCCAAGTTTCATGTGCATCACTTTACTACACTATGTTCTCTGACTCATTGCTCTCCCTTTTTAATTATAGAACTTTCTTCACTATAAGCTTAACTGTGTATGAAACTTAGGCCCTTGTATGGACTAAGCATAGTTTTAGGTCTTAAAAAAACAATTAAAAATCTCCAAAATCAATTGTAACCTTTTCCTTTTATTGAATTTATTTAATTATTCTAACTCTCTCCTCACAATCCTGATTTGATCCAAGTTTGCATCTTTGATTTCAAATCTTCTTAGCATAGCTCTAAGTGGAGATTCTTATGTTGGTTATATGAACTGTGGAAAAAAGTGATCTTGAGAAGATAAAATATATATTTTTGAACTTATAATATATCCATTAATAATTTATGAGATTATTCAAATAAATAACTTTAATGAAACATCATTTAGTCTCTTCTTTCATTGTACTTCCATGAAAAATTCTTAACTATGTTTGTTTTGGATATAAATGGACATTATTCTTTGTTTAGCATTGTGTATAGTAACATAAACATTGATTCATGACCATTATGACTTATATCATCCTTGACTCCTCAAAATATTGAATAAATGAGGTGGAAGTGGATGGATTGGTGGTATGATGACATGGACATGGAAATGAGAATGGAGATGGAGTGGAAAGCTTGCAATAGTGTCAAAACGGTAATGTGAAGACTATGTTTGGGGATGACACATGATGGAGTGAAAAAAAAATTGAATCCAATCTCTAGGTAGTCATGAATACCAGGAAGGGATCATAAACATACATACTAATTAGACATACCAATTTAGAGGTATTTGACAAGCATATACCTCTAAAAATGGAAACCTAGGAATCATCAAATACCTTAAGGAATGATAACTTTCCTTAACCTTTGCTAAATTGTGACTATGAAGAGGTTGAGGGTGATTGATGGATTATTTTATGTGGTACCTTGAATAATATTTTGTAAATTTTAAATAACAACATATGAACATGAAAGAGACTTGAAAACCAAGTTTTTAAAGAATCTTGCCATTTTAAGATTTCTCATGAACCATACAACCTCTATAAACTATCTACAGACTATAGATTATCTGTGTATACTTTCTTGAGATAAATGTACCCTCATGCATGTGGAAATAATTTTAATACTATCATGGGAAGGTGTTTCATACTCCTAAAAATCTCTAGAAACTTCCATCTTTTTGTCATGATGCCTAGATGAGGAGAAATATCAGAAAACTAGTTGCTTGCTTGAATGAAGAAAATTTGTTGAGTGCCTTAACTTGAAAAGGATTATTAATAAAAGAGAGTAAAATTTATAAATAATTTAAAAATATGGAAGATCTTTCATACCCCTTCATCTACCCAAAATTGTAGATCTTGATTTTCTCTCTCATGGCTATACCATCTAAAAACATGAAGGTCTCTCTTAATGCGCAAAGGATCTTAGTGGTGGAAGAGAAATTGTTTTGAGAATGTTTTAAATATTTTTTCCTTGAATATCTTTTGGAACACCCATCATGACTCCAAATTCAATATCATTATCTTTGTTGTATAGAAAAATTTGTATAAATCTGTACTCCTGGTATAAAACTCATGAAAGTAGACTTTGTTTTACATATTCTCCAAACTTAAACACTTGAAACACAAATTTAGGGAAAGATAATGAAAATCATGAGCTAAGTTACATGTTAAAATAATAATTAAGTATTTTAATATATTTATGGCTCCAAAACTATGCTTAGACTTGCATGAAGAAATGGTTCCAAAGCATAAGACGTTTGAATTAAGCAATGACATGAATATGAAGGTATTTAAAGGCATTATTATTGATTTAATGTCTCTTTAACTCAAAATTTATAATTTAATGATCTAAAACCTCCACTTCTAGTCAACATACATATAGTAGACTACCATGTAGAGGCTTAGATCAGTGATATGAAAAGTTTCAAGTTATAGGGGTTGGAATTTAGCCTTGGTAGGCAAAATTTCCAACATTTTTGGAAACTCATAGGGGTTGAATAGCTTGATGATAAAGATAACCTATTGAATTTTCATGATAATGATAGTCTAAACATGACAACATGATTTTGATGACTACCTTGGACTACCAACTATATTTTGTACTTTGTGACACCTCTTCTTGACTACAACAATAACAAGACTAAAATAAAAACACAAGAACACACCTAAACTAAGAATCAAACACAATAACCTAAGGAAATAAAAACAACAAGAAAGCAAAATACAACTTATGTTAACCACTTATTAAAACAAAACAAACTAAAACAATTAACCTAAAGTCAAAAGCTATCCTCCAAGGTCAAATGGAAAACTTTATTGACCACTATGATGCCATGAAGTATTATTTTCACATCTTAATAGCTCTATCTTGTAGCTAGACTCATTAACACATTCATGGCCTCTTAGGGAAAGAGCTAGGCCCTCTAGTTCTACTCTTTGGTATATGGATTGTACATGTGAGTCCAAGACTGATTTATAATCCTCCCATATCCAAATTTATTAAATGATTAGCCTTATCTCTATCTTATTCATAGGTTATTCTTGATTTATCATGATTTCATCTAATGATTGTATTGGTAACTCAACTAGTAGCCTTTGATTGGTGTCTTCATTCTACTCAAGAGACTAAAAATGATCAAAATTTGATCTTGAATCATGATGTTGATCACACATTTCTAACTCTTTGATAGATTCATAGTAAGTCTCTTGATTTGCTGCAACCTAATCATCCTCATCTTCAATAGAGAATAGCATTTCATCTATCCACTCAAGGTCCAACTCATCTTTTCTTGGTGTCTCTAGACTTGTATTACCTTCATCAAGATCCAAAACATTGGTGGTGTCTTCATGTGATACTCTATTCTACTATTTTATTCTATCATCCAAATCTACCATATTTAGTTCTTCAATCTCACTCGAGAAATCATGGTATAACTACTACCAATGGTCATCAACTTCAAGAATGTTCACAACCTCAATAATGGTTCCATGTGAGTTATCTTCATGTCCTAGAGAAATAGTTATTTATATCTCATCTTTATCATATTCAAGATCTTATAACTCATCATCATTGGTATTCTAAATGATTGAATCATACCTATCCTTTCCAAGGGTCATCCCAAAGGTGATGTCCTCCTCTTTCTCACTCAAGTCACTTTCATTACCTATCACCTCAGATGAAATTTATTCATTTATCTCACAAAAGAGAGGCTCTTTTTTAATAATTAGATTGGAAAGTCCCTAAAAATGCTCAAGAAGATGAGACAAATCTAAAGGTGTTGCCATGTAAACTTGATTTTGATCATAGGGCTACTCAATTTTGACAACCATCACTTCCTCTCTTTGCTACATATTTTCTTGAACAGACTTCCATTAGGGGAAAACCTTGGGATTTTAAGGAGGGAAGAGTGGGGTTTGAATGGTTTCTTGCTTGTCCTTAACCTCAACATCCTAGCTTTTACTTGACTATTATTCTCTCTCCCTTGACTATTTCATTTGTTTCTAGGTCATAAACTTGGGTTTAGGGACCTCCTATATCGCACTTGTTATGAACATGGGTATGAATGGAGGAGCTTGCTATTGAGATTGTGCTGATTTTGTAGCTACTATTAACTGATGTATATGTTGGTTTGCAAGCTCAATTTTTTTACAAGGTGAGCTTCAAAGTATAACAACATCTCATTGGAGATCTCCCCCTAATGATCAGAAGATGAAGTACCTTGTATGATCTATTGTGAAACATGTAAATCAGCTTACTCAAAACACACTTCTTACACCTTTTAAGATCTCTCTTGGATAGACTTCTAAGTATGAAAATTTGGTAAGGTTTGAGAGGAATTTTGAGGGTTATGGTACACATTTGTTTGATATTATTGATATGGAAAGGAAATTCAATAGAGAACTGATGTGGAATGATGGAAAGCACATGTTACCAGTAGGATTGGACTTGTTGTCTCTCATGAACTACCAACTTCTATTCAATGCCTTCAATTAAACCACCTATGTCAATAACATCACCACTAAATTTTGAAAGGCCTTATCTTATGAAAGATGCTAACACTTAATTATCTTTTTTTAATGAACCTCTCATACTCTTAATCACATGCCTAGGGATCTCCTATTTATATCTATTTTATGTGTTAATGTTCACCATGTGTTTCATATAGACAAACAAGGTCTATTTAAATATTGATATGGATTGTTTTAAAACTTGGTTGAGCTGATCAGGAATGTCATGTGATTTCCATGACTAATTAGATTGATAATCAGACTGCTAAGGAAGTGAATGAGGTTCACAAGGATCGTAGGCATGATAATGACTCATATTATTTATCGGGGTGAATATAGATCATATTGGAATTTTGATGGATCATAGGACTATTAATAAGGAGGTATATGATAGAATCCTTCCCCATATGTTACCATCATTAACCATAAGACACATGAAAAATCAATGAATTTATGAACATGAGTTTCTCTTTAGACCTTTGAAATGATTACCCAGATGAGTGCTTAAAGCTGATTTTGATGACCAAAATGTTGATGTGAATGATCCAATATCTAAATTTGGGTCCCACTAGGCATGTTATAACTATTAGCAACCTAAATTTCACCCTCTTGAAATATATTTCTCATATCTCCTTCAAACTTGGACTAACATTACATTGGTCTATAGGTTATGCGATACTTGTACTTAGACCAAACCTATATATTATGAGGATAAATCCTTTTATATATAAACTTTGATCAATTTACTAAAAATTACTTTGATATGGGGGTGAAAATATTTATAAAGATAAATAAAAATGTAAAACCTATAATGGTGATATTTATGCACCTAATATAATCATTCATCCACTTAATTTGAACTCCAACTAACACTGATGACCCAAAAATAGATTGAAACATTATCTCAAAAGATCCTAAGCAACAATGTTTCATATGAAGGTATTGATGGTTGACTATGAATTTAAAGTGAAGGATGAGTGGCTTCTCTTAAAATACTTTCAACCAGAAAAAACTTCAAGCATGATCATCAAACTTTGACACTTCATACAGCCTGCATAAGATAAATAATCAACATATAGGTGTTATAAAGACATTTTCAGGGAATTATTATACCACTTATATATATATATATATATATATACTCCATTACTAGATTATAGTGTGTTTATGATTTTATATATATATATATATATATAATCATAAACACACTATAATCTAGTAATGGAGTATCTTCAATAGTTTATTTATTAATTCAAGAGGCTACAAAGCTTAGTCTTGGTAGAGTTTCATCATGCCTAAGAGAGGGATCTTGAAAAAAGGCCTAAAAGCCTAAATATTTAGAATAATAAGAAGAAGAGAAGAAACATGGAATAGAGGAAAATAAAAGATCATTAATATCCACATTAACTCGCCATTACTTTAGTTACAACTAGTTACAAATAGTCCTCTAAATATCTCTCTTTGTTTGATGTTCTTACATGTTCCTTGAATGAATTGTTTGGGCATTGGAATGAGGTAGTTAAGGATGTATTTGAAAAAATCCACCTTATATTGAATAATTATACACTTTTACATGTCAAATATCTTATTTACCTTTCCACTTATAGGTGATTTACCTCATGGATTGATACTCAAGATGAGTTATGCATGTGATTAGTAGTTGTAGACTAATTATGCTTAGAATTTCCACTTGAAGACCATGTAACTCATCATAAACCACTTAAGGATATATTATGCATGTGATTTACACTTAATATAATTTATTTGGTGTTAATTTCCTTGTAATTAACTCATCAATTATCCCTTCTACATCATTCTTCATTTTACTTGCTTGACCAAGTAGGTCTACTAGGCAAATTAGGCCTAGTAGCTTAATTCTTACTACTTGATAGATATGAAATTATATTAAACCTTATAAAACTATGAATAAGCTATATTTATTCTTAAATAAATTCCACATGCCATGATATATGTCTCCTTGTGTAATAAACACTTAAAAATTCGTCAAACTAGGTGACTAGGTCACCTTGTCCTTCAATCTTATAGACTGGCTGATTAGAAGAGAGTTGCAGAGTCATTTTCAAGCATATTTTTGATCATTTGTTAGATTTATAAGGTTAAAAAAGTGTTATTATTCACTCTCCATAAATTTTCACTTTCTTAAACTACATTGTACCTCTCTTTCTATAGCTTTTCCTCTCAAAATCCTTTTTTTATAGGTTTATACACCATCCATACAAAAAAATGACATGAAAATGAAGATCTCAGAGTTTACTAGATGATCTAGGTGGTAGTCAGGGGATTTTAGTCTATCTAGGTGCATTTTCTTTCAATTAATCTCAATCAAATCTGTAATAGAGTTTTGGGAGGGTTTAAGAGTACTTGGGACTCTTAATGATGATTCATAAAGCTTGGGCATTGAATGTCTAAACCAATTCCATGAAACATTAGTTTATTGGGCCCTCTACCTCTCCCAAATTTATCATCCTCCCATTCAAAATATTTGTACCATGGTGAGCATGAAAATTCACCTCTCTAGTAAGCAACAAGTTTTTTATTGAGTGTTTAGTATCTTAAATCCAAAATGATCAATCATGTCACCTTTCCTACAACTCAAATCCTACATACACCTATCTTAAAACATTATGATATTCATTAAGGCTTGGATTTCCCTCATGAACTTACTTTGTCTCATATTACTCCTTAATAGCATTGTTTAATGATGTTAATAGAGTATAGGTGTATTTAGGGTTCTTTAGGATCCTAACCTTATTGTGAGTTTTAGGGATCATATACAATTATATAACATGAATAGCCTAGAGAAGATCCTTTAGAGCCATGGCATTGGATTGATCAATCCATTCACTCTCTATTTACATGTAAAAACTATCTAATTAAACAACTAGACCTATATGCCTATGAAAATGATCACAAATACCCATATAGATGGTTTTTGTATGGTTATTTATGAATTATAAGACCTCATATCCCTTATAAAACTCATTTAATATGCAATTACCTTTCATTTCCTTAATTACAGGCTCAAAACATCCATATTTAGCCTATGCCATATAGTATGAATCATGTACATTCTAACCAATAAGTTGTGGAGATGATAAAGATATTTAAAATACCATAAATATCATTTCATAACTCAATCACTTCATTTTCATGCACATCTAGGCATATTTACTCCATCAGGTATGTTTCAAGGTTTTGTAAGGTTTTTAGGGGTCTTAAACTTCTTAGAAATAGTTTATAGTGTATGTAAAAATAATTTAAAACTTCTTTCCATAGATTTAAATTATATTAACCCCTTTAAATACCCTAAATATCTTGATCTCACATGCAAAATATTACTCAAGATGTGTACGTGGTGAAGTGGTGTTTTGATGGTTATATTATACTATGCAAGTAGAAAGGAGGTTCAAGAGTCAAAAATTGACAAGTATGTTGTATTATATCCACTCCAAAACCTCCCTAATCATTTTACATGACTCTCAAAACTATTATACATCTAATCAATGTGAAATAAATCCCATAGATCAGTTGAACATGATGGTAGGGTATCATAAGGGTTTATGGCTTGTTTACCTCTACTAGCCCTCAAGGGCATAATTTCATAAAATTTTGAATAATATCACTCTCAAAATGTGTGTTAAGAATAAAAATCACCCTTATATACTTCACCAACCCTCACATGAGGTTGAAACCCCGTGTATGATCCTTTATCCCTCTAAACAGTCTTCTTAGATCCATTGTTGCCTATCAACAAATAAGCATATAAATATGGCCAAATAGTTGATTATTCCACTAATCATGTGACCCTAAAAATACCATGGATATTTATAACCACTAATTACCACCACTTCTACCAATTTTAGTAATTAGATCATACCTATTGAGTCCTTAAAACTCATTTTTTTATAAAATTAGCTAGTGGGTTGCCTATGTTTTCAATGTTTCATATGTTCATGATTGAGTTTTCTTATTTTCACCTTATCACTATGGAATTATAATGTCAAAAATTATTTTTAAATTATATTATAACCTTTTTTAAATATGCATTATCCTTCATTGGTCACTTTTCAACCTTATGCAACCTATGCCACACCATATCTCTTCATAGATCTCATTGTAACTACCTCTACCAACACTATTTTAGGTGTTGATTAGGGATTTATAAGTTATCTACATTTATTCCACCATATCTTATAAATTTTATACCTAAAATATAATTTTAAACCTTCTTCTTGCCTCTTTCTTTAGTATATTTACTCTTCAAGGGTGTTTTTAGGTTCTCATAGTCCTAATTTCACACACAAGCATGTGTACTATACTTTCATGAGTTTTTATCAGAGTCCATATGATATTGGTAAAGGTATAAATATATCAATTTACCATTTTAATACATATATGACTTCATAAGCTTCCTTTTTGATTGAATTTCATCTTGAATTGCAACTATCTAAGGTATATGGATATGTCAATACAATTGGCCCTAGTATAGTTGTAGGTGAACATTTCAAGGTTGATATTAGAGGGGAAATTGATTAGTAAAATATTCATACACTTAAATATTTTAAATTTTCATCATTCTCATGAATCTTCCATTTGATCGTGGAACTCTTCCATAGACAATCTTCTCCCATCCCTTTACAACTTAGAGATAGGCTTGTCTTGGAAAGGTTGTAGATGATAATTGATCGTGTGTACAAATTGAGACAACTTTTTTCAATTTTGACCTGATTACTTGTCATTATTTAACATATTAAGTTACTCTTAACCTTTGGGTAGAAACTTCAATGAACATAAATGCATAGCAATGCCTTCCTCATAGTCTTGATTTGATCTAGTATGGGCATGCTTTAATAGGCATTCAAAACCTATTATAGGTGGAGTTCCACATGAAAATAGATCCTAAATTTATTTTTATTCATCCCTATGTTTTTCCTTTGAGACAATTTTCATTTGCATCACTTTACTACACTATGTTCTCGGACTCATTTCTCTACCTTTTAAATCATAGAACTTTATTCACTATAAGCTTGATTGTGTATGAAAATTAAGCCCTTGTAGGGATTGAACATAATTTTAGGTCTTGAAACAACACCATTAGACCTCCAAATTCACTTTAAACCTTTATCTTTCCTCAAAGTTCTTTAATGAGTCCAAATCTCTCCTCAAAGTCTTGATTTGATCCAAGTTTGTATCCTTGATCTCACATCTTCTTAACATGGTTTTAAATGGATATTCTTGTGTTGCTTATATAGATTACATTATAAAGTGATCTTGGAAATATCAAATACATATTCATTAACTTCTCATATATCCATTCTAATGTGATGAGATGATTTTAAAAAATACCTTCAATGAAACATCTCTAGTCTCTCCTTTCATTATAATTCCATGAAAAGTTATTAACTATGTTTTTTTTGTTGTAGATGGACATTATTCTCTATTTATCACTATTTAGGGAAGCATAATCATTTCTTCAAGACCATAATGCTTTCTAACATCATTAGTTCCTTAAAATAGTAAATCTATGAAGTGGAAGTGGATAGATAGGTGGTATGATTACATGGACATGGAAATGATAATGGAGATGGAGTGGAAAGCCTACAACAATGGCAAAATGGTAGTGTAAAAACTATGTTTGGGGATGAAACATGATAGAGTGAAAATAACATTTAATCCAATCTCTAGGTAGTCTTGAAGACCATGAATGGATCATATGCATATAGACCAGTCAAACATACTAATTTAGAGGTCTTTTCCAAGCATATACTTCTAAAAATGGAAACCTAGGAATCATTAAATACCCTAAGGAATGATAACTTTCCTTAACCATTGTTAAACTATGAATATGAAGAGGTTTAAGGATGATTTATGACTTATTTTCTATGTTACATTAAATAAACTTTGATAAAATTAAAATAAGAACATATTAACATGAAAGAGACCTAAGAACCAAGTTTTTAAAGAATCTTGACCTTCTTGGATTTCTCATGAACCATACAATCTCTCCAAACTATCTATATACTATAGAATAATTATGTATGATTTATTAAGATCTATGTACCCTCACACATGTGTAAAAAAGTTGATGACTATCATGGGAAATTAGTTCATACTCTTGACAAGCTCAAAAAACTTCAATTTTTTTGTCATATGTCCAGATGAGGAGAAATCTTAGAAAATTGGTTGCTTGCTTGAATGAAGAACATCTAATGAGTACTTTAACTTGTAAATGATTTTTCATAAAAGAAAAATAATAAATATTAGAACCAATTACCAAATATGGAAGATCGCTCAGACCCATTCCTCTTCCCAAAATTCTATATCTTAATTTTCTCTTTCATGGCCATACCATCTAAAAACCTGAAGGGCTCTCTTGATGTGTAAAAAATCTTAGTGGTGGAAGAGAACTATTTTTAAGCCTACTTTAAATCTTTTTGAATTGAATCTCTTCTAGAACACCCATCATGAATCCACCATCAAGCTCATGATCTCTTATATATGAAATATTCCATACAAATCCATACTCCTTGCATGAAACTCATGAAAATAGCCTTTCTTTTGCATATTCTCCAAACTTAAATCCTTGTAATGTTAATTTATGGAAATATAATGAAAATAATGAGTCAAAGGACATGTTAAAATAAGAATTTAGTCTTTTGATATATTTATGGGGACAAATTTCACACATGAAATCCTTTTGGAGAGTAAAAATAAGATTAGACTTGTATGAAGAGTTTGTTCCAAAGCCTAAGTAATGTAGAGAAAGATTCTATACTCTGCATATACCTCTATCTCATACCTACAGTCACAAACCTTTCCTTTGAAACCTTCATCTTATTTAACACTTATGTCAAATCTATCTCTTCACTAATTTTATTCTCTTCTCAATCTTATTGACTAGGATTTTTGAGTTGCCTTATCTTCATTTATCACTTCCAAACAACTCACACTACATCATTCAACTCTTCTTTCTATTCATCCATACCCCTTTTCATGTTATTATAATCCCTATATTTTACACCATATTGACACTTCATTAAAACAAGACATAGGTTCCTTGACACAAATTAATGTTATTGGGTCATCTCAATGCTAAGTCTATCCCAATTTTATCTTCATATCAAAATACAAAACTATCAAACTCAACCTTTCAAAGCCTTACTATTTCTTGTCCTTACTCTACATTTTTAGTAGCCTTTCTCTTTTTTATTTTACATAGTACATATTGGTACCAATAAATTTTTAAAATCCAAATGTATTTTATGCCACTCTTTATCACCAATGACCTTTGCATAAAGTTCTAGGCTTTAATTCATCTTCTAGATACCTCTTTTTGCTTCTATAGAGACCTAATTAGGTCTCTCTATGTTTTCTTCACACACAGGGTATAAAATCCATATGTACAAAGTCTTGACATGTATAAAACCTTTATAATCTCTTTTTCCACACTAATATCTTTCATATTACTCATTTTGGTGAATTTTCACTCACTATAACTCATTTTATTCATCTTTTTGTTTTCTAGCTGTAGCTTAGGGTTTTCTACACTATGATAAGTTGAGAGGGATAAAATATATTTCAAAGGATTATTATGGGATTTAACATGTTCAAATTTACATAATTGGGTCTGTCTATCCCTAATACAACTATCCAAGCCTCAAACTCTACTCAACTACCTTTCATGCACATACCACTCTTTGATTTTGCAATTTTCTTGGTCATTGTCTATCTGTGTATACCCAAGAGGGCTTAGAAAGGATTTAAAAAATCTTGTGCCTCTTTCAAAAATTTTAAATACCAAAATAATATTTTAACAACATGATTAATCCTTTTCCCAATCTTTAATTACCCTTTAACTAATACTATCATGTTTATAACATGTATTATGCAGAACTCTATCTATTCAGACTTGTCTATTATGAGAAAGTACATGGGTTTCAATCTATTTACTATTATCTAAAGCTATGAAATGTTATTTCAACCTTCCTTGGTGATATTTTGTCTTCCCCAAATAATTTTCAATCCTTATTAACTATCACCATACTTGTAATGGAAGTGATTCATAGAGTTCTTAATCATGGCACATAAATAAGGCACACAGTCTACCTGTATTGAGTCTTGAATCTATGGAAACTGATCACACATGTGTATACCTAAATACATAACATAAATGGGTTCTTGGCTCTATAAGTTGACTTTATACACCCTACACACCATTTGACTATCTATAAGTTGACTTTATACACCCTACACACCATTTGACTATCCTATTAGTTACATGCCTCTTGGCTTCAATAAATAAATATAGAACTTGACACAATTATACCCCTTTACAAATGACACCACAAAAAATTACTTCTCAATGGTCTTTAATACTTTCAAAATATCAAACAATCAGGAGATGATTTCAATACACACATAATACATTACTTTATGATATTTCCCTATTCTTTATCCTATAGTTCTCAGTGGTCATGTATAAAAATCTAAAAGGCATTCATGTAGACGTCTATTCTCCATCACTTCAAACTTCAAAAATAATGTATCAAAGTGATTTAACTATTTTTGGAATATTGGAGTCTTATTCCTAATTTAGTTAAAGTTATAAGTTGAATAATTAGTAAATAATATTACAATAATTTAACCAGTGATTTGTATAAATTATTTAACCTTCATAGATTTCTAAAAATAGTAATGAAAAGGGAGAAACATAACTTATCTTAAAATTGGGCTGATACAACTAAGACAGAGGCTGACATTAGCTATGCAAGACTAGGAGAGTGTCATGAATATAGGTATATCTTTATTTTAATGAAAGTATAGGAGCACTAAAAATAAGACACTTTAAGGTCTGATGCTATAGTCTAGGTCTTATCACTATTGTCTAAACTAATCATAGAGACTTGAGTTTTTTGGGTTTCGTTTGTTATCCCTATGTGAGCTTGCCTATGAAATTTAAAGTTTTTAATGACAATTAATATGTTTTTTTATTATATTTAATATTAAAACCCTAGACTTTCATTTTTCTTGAATGAAACTTGAGAAAGATAGGGGGTTAGTATGTGTAAGATGTATTGAATGTGTATCCACACCCCTTGTGTGGGAACATTATCTACATACCACTACTTCAAAGAGAAATCAAGTCATATGTAGTTCTCCCACTTGATGTGCTTTGTGAAATAGTGTTATGTGGATGAAAAAATTTTAAACTATATGTGTTTTAGGTGGCTAGGTATTGGTGTGAGGGTTTGAATATGCTAGTCACTGTATTGGATGGTTGTATGTAGAGAATAGGGAAATTTGCCTTAGTGGTTTTACTTGTATTCTTACTTTCTTGATAAGTATTTTCCAACCCCTTCTAAATTAAATTTTAATGGGATTTTATAGAGATATATTGGTCATGGTTTAAATTTATTCACATTAAGTCAACCCAATGAAGAAGAGGAATCAGGACAAAATAATCATCTAGGATCAAAATGTGATTGAATAGGAGTGTTGGAAATAGGACACCCTAGGGTCCAATGCTATAGTCCAAGTTGGGTGATATTATCTTATAGGTACTAGACCTAGGGGGTGGAATTAGCTTGGAAAAAGTATCCTAGCTAAGTGAGAATTAGATATCAAAAGTCTACATGTGGCTAGAAATAAGTAAAAAGGTGTCTAGAAGGGTCATGAGAGCATGAAAGAGGGATCTATAGGTTGGGTGTCACAAGCCACACTCAATATACCAATTTTGACATTTTATATGACTACATTCCCCCCCACCTTTATTTTGGTGATGTAGTAAAGCCAAATACTAGGATAAAGGAAAAGTAGAAAGTATACCTAAACTTAGCTGAAAGGGTGAAGCCTATGAAGCTATGTGATGTTCATTGTGTATAGAGAGAACATTATTAAGTTTAAATATACAAGAGAAAATAAAAATTAGATCAATTATTAATAGATATTTTATATCTAAAATAAGAACATACAAAAGTTGGGTAAGAGAGAGGAAGAGAAAAGAATGAATACACCTTACTAGGTATGTGAACCAATAAAAAACATGTTGTGATGCTGAGTAATGCTAGATGATGTTGGATATGGTAGATATAGGTTGTACCAAGAGTAATATCATGAATAGAGCTAAGTGATCAATTCCTTAAGAGTGGCTCAAGAATGTAAAGTCTGGCCATTTGGTTCCATTATTACCTACTAAATGAAACTATGTAATCATGAATGTTTTAATCGATGTTTAGACTATGTGTCCAATCCCTCTGAGTAGGTGGCTAATGAATATAAAGGCTAGCTAGTAATTTATCTCCATCATTTCCAAGTAAGTAAAGATATGAACTAATATTGGTATGAATGTGTGTCATATGAGATGGCTCTTGAAGCCCATGAATGCTCTTTAATTTGACAATGTGTCATTGATAGTTGAATGTGTACTAGAAACTAGGCCAATATTGGAAAAATATAGGAGGAGATTAGGATTGTATGAAATCCACTCCAAAACTAGAAAATAGGCTTATGTAGAAGCCACTTAGGAATGTGGAGGTTAGGCTTGTATGAAATCCACTCTGAATTGATGCCAAATACCTGTAGATGGAATACGGCATGCAACTACTAAGAATGCCTGGGTAATATATTGAACTCAAAAAGAAAATAAGTCAAACATGTTGCACACATTTCCCCCAATCACTAGTGTCTATAAAATTGATTCTAATCTAGAAGTTATACCAACTTCCCAATTTAAAACAAGAAGTGAAAGCCATCATGCCACACATGATGCCCCCTATATCTAGATTCTCTAAGAAAAAATATACTAAAACTACTAAATCTATGTTGATCTATATCTGACAAAACTATAGCTAAGCTAACCTTTCTACCTATTTATATAAAATATGGGTTTTTTATTGTTTGGACAAGAGCACCAAAAATAAGACACCCTATTATCTAATGTTGTTGTCCATGTTTGACACTGTTGTCCTTTATTGAAACTAATGATTGTTCTATAATTGTCACTATTTTTTAGTTTGTTCTATCTAATTTAACCTTTGATTATTGTTTTGAGTGTTCTAAAATTAATTTTTTTACTGGTTAGTAGTTCTAATCTCTATGACAAAATAGTTATTTGTTGTCCCCTTTTTTGATGGTAGGAATAAAGACCTTGCAATGACCACCCTTAGAATAAAGAGACATGTAAGTGTGTTATGATACAAAATACATGATATAATAATGACAATCAAAATGATGTCTCAAAACATAGCATAGTTTGTATTGGAGATTGTTAGATCAATAGGGGTATGCTTAGATGGATATAATAATGTAATAGTATGTGTAGTATATGAATTAAAACTAAAAATGTTAGTTCTTAGTTTTCAAGGAGGGATGGATAATGATGTCCATTATTCCATCCAAGAAAGTAAGATATTTCATGATCTATATCATGGCATTACAAATAGTTGAAAAGTAATCAAGCAAAAAGCACACAAGGTAAGAATCAAGAAGCATACAAGAGTGGCTAAGGAGTTAAGCAAATAATGGATATGGGCACATGTCACTCAAACTAGAAACAAAGCATACAAGGTATGTTCAAATTCCACATACAGATACAATTTAAAACAATTAAGGTTGACACAAGGGCTACAAGCACATAAAAGAGTATAGACAAAGGACATTGGTAAATGTCCTAAGGCACACACAAGAATAGAATCAAAGGACATTGGAAAATGTCCTAAGGCACACATAAGAGATAAAATAAGAACTAATAAATTTAATCACATCTAACTATGCAAAGAAAGAAAGGAAGGTATGTAAATACTAGAAATACAATCGCATCTAACTAATCAAAGAAAGAAGTGAAAGTATGAAAAACATGCAGTACAAGACTAGGTAGATGCTAATAAATACACAAGTACTATATACTAGTGAGTGTTAATCTATGTAAGCTAGTAATTAATGTACATCAACATGATAACTAGAATTTGTGGTGTAGGAAGGACATAACCTAGATGTTGTAGTAATGTAGAAGATGCCCCTACTGGGTAGATATATTGATGTATGTCTCAAATGTAGAATTAGGATGCCCTCTCAATAGGTAAAATGAAGTAATCAAGGATATGGAAGTCACTACATATAATAAAATAAGATCAAGTGAAGCATGGTAATGTAGATAAATAAAAAATTAATAGCATAGAAAATAAAATGTAAGTATAGCATGATATTAGAAATGTAAAGCATGGATAATGCATGTAAGTGTTTTTTTTTTTAATGTTTTTGGATTTTAAAATTTTGTATTGTTTTTGGATTTTTAAATGCTGTATTTTTTGGTATTTTTGACATATAAGCTATGTACAATCAATCATGAGGAGACTATGTATAATAAAAACTAAGAAACTATGTACAAGTAAGCAAAAATAAGCTATGTACAAGTAATTTGAAAGAAAGTTATATACAAGTAATTTTGAAAAATTATGTATAATACAATGTGTGAAATGAAATGTTAGACATGGAATCTATAAAGATGCATAATATTCATTGGATTTTTGAGTTTCTTTTCTTCAAGTGAGGCTAAATGATACACTTTAGGGCTAAGATTTTTGTTAATAATGTATGGACCTAGCCAATTTCATTTGAATTTTCCTTTGATTTCTTCTTTGGCATTGACATTATGAAGATTTTCTTTGAGAACGAGATCATTAACTTCAAATTATCTAGTGTGAACTCATTTGTTGTAGGATTTTTTTATACATTAATGGTAGATTCTAAGATGTTATAATACTTGAATGCATGTATGGTATAACTATTTGAGCTGGTGTAGATGCTTTTCACAATATTAGTCATCAGTGAGAATACCTTTAAGGGAGATATGAAGAGATGGGTTTTATAAATCTAATGGTAAGACTTCTACTATGTCATAAATGAGTGAATAAGGAGTGGCTTCTATGGGAATATGAATACTTGTGTGATAGCCCCATAATGCAAAGACTAGTTGATTGTGCCAATCATCTCCAAATTTGGTCATTATCTTGCTCAAAATGTTTTTGATGGTTTTATTGGTAGCCTCTGCTTGACTATTTCCTTATGGGTAATATGGAGTGTAAAATTTGTGTTTAATATTATATTTTGTTCAAAATTTATTGATAGTTTTAATCTTTAATGATTTTTCATTATCAAAAATGATGGCTATGGGTACGCCAAAATGTGAAATATATGAGTCATGAGGAAGATATAAATGTCCTCTACTATGGTAGATTAGAATGGAATGGCTTCCACATATTTGGTAAGATATTTTTTATCTATGATGATAAACTTATGCCCATTAGTGGATTCAGGGTTAATTTTTTCGATAAGATCAAATCCCCATAACATAAATGGCCATGGAGAGACAATAGGTTGTAATTGTTGTGATGGTGCATGTTGTAGGTTACTATGTCATTGACATTTATCACATATATTTATGTATTTTGAACATTCATATTCCATGGTGGGCCAGTAGTACCCTTAACAAAGCAATTTGTGTGACATGGCCTTTCCACTAAAGTGACCACCACACTCACGATCATGTATCTGTGTAAGAGCAATTTTGGCTTCTACTAAAGTCAAGAATCAAAGAAATTATTTGTTGAAGGATCACTGAAAAAGGTCTATGCCAATGATTACATAATGGAATAATTTTTTTTATAACTTGCATTTATCATTTTGCAAAAAAGTGTTTGTTGTAATGTATTTGTTTATAAAGTTACAAATATCAGAGAACCATTTTGGAGTTGTGGAACTGTGTGTAGTAGCTAAGACGGATAATGCAATCAAATACAAATTAGATATTGATGGTGATTATAATCATTTAATTATGAAAATAGATTGATCATCATTGATGTTGATAGGAATAAAGGATGTCACACTTGCCATTACATCTGCATGTTAGTTGCCTTTTCTTGGTATACTTTATATAGAAAAGAAATTTAAATTTGATGATAAATATTTTACCATATTTCTAATATGGGATAAGATGTTCTTATTTTGTCTAATAGACATTATTAACTTAATTGACCACAAGTTGGGAATAATTGAAGACTTGAATAGATCTAATTTGGAGGGACTAGGTAGCAAATAGACCTAAGATAAGTACTTCATATTCTATGGTGTTATTGGTGAATTAGAAACTTAATCGATATGCAATAGGAATTATGTGACCATAAGGGTTGATACAGACAATGCCTGCCCCTACATTAGATACACATTGAGAACCATTAAAGAACATGGTCTAAGTGTCAGAATGAGTAGAATAGGTAGTAAAATCATCTTAAAATGTGTCATTAATAGGATTTGTGTCTAAAAGTGGTGTGGTTGCCAAATGGTCTATAATGATTTTTCCCTTTATTAATTTTTAGGGAACTATATTTAAGTCAAACTCTATTAATAACATGACCCATTTTTCAATGCAGCCATAGAGATGTGGCTTTTCCATTAGAAACTTCAAGGGATATACTTTTGTGATAACTTGAGTCTCATTATTAACCATGTAATGTTGATGTTTTTGTGTGGCAAAAACTAATGCTAGACATAATTTTACTATCATGGAATATTTTTTTTGTAATCAACTTATGTGTGACTAATGCAATAAATTACTCATCCGATATGTTGATCATCATGTTGGGATAAGAATGATCCAAATGCATGATCTTTTAGTGAGATATATAGTAGAAAATGACTATTAGGTATAGGTGGTACTATAATAGGTGGATTAAAAAGATATTTCTTGATTGTATCAAATATTTATTGACAAGCTTGGTCCCAAATAAAATTTGTATCTTTCTATAATAATCAAGTGAATGATTGAGTTTTATCAACAAGGTGATCTATAAAATCATAGATTTCCTGGATCTTTCCTTGTAAGGATCAAAGTTGTTTTAAGTTTATGGGAGGTGGCATGTCAATAATTGCTTTGACTTTTTTAGGGTTAACCTATATGCTATGTTGAGAAATAATGAAACATAAGAGTTTGTTTGATGTAACTCTAAACACACATGTCTTTGGGTTTAATCAGGCATTGTATTACCTAAGTCTTTGAAAGATATTTCATAAATCAATAGTGTGATGTTTTATTTGTTTGTATTTAACTAATATGTCACCGAAATAATCCTCAATATTACGATGAATCAAATTGTGAAAAATATGTGTCATGGTACGTTGATATATGGATCTATCATTTTTAATACAAAAAGCATGATAATGTAACAAAATGTACCCCAAGGTGTTGTAAAATATGTTTTCTCTTGACCTTCTTTGATGAATTTGATTTGGTTGTATCTTGTAAATCCATCCATAAATTATAACATTTCATACCTAGCTATGGAATCTATGATCATGTCAATGTTAGGTAAAGGAAAAACATCTTTTGGTCATGCTTTATTTAAATCTCAAGAATTGGAATAACACCAAATTTGTCCATTGGGTTTTACCATAGGGACTATATTAGAAACTCATTTAGGTTGTTCTATTTGAAAATTGAAGCTAGCATATAAGAGGAATTATATTCCATCTTTGACTAAGAAATCCACCTTAAGATGCATTTTTCAAATTTTTTGTTTAACTGGTTTAGCATTTGGGTATAAGGGAATCTAATCAACTGCTATAGATGTATCAATTATTGGCATATTTAAGTAAGACTAAGCAAAGTGTTCTATAAAATATGTTAAAGTTTGATGAATATTTGTATCCTATTCCTTTCATAGGGTAATGGCTAACAAGACAATATGGGGATCCTGATCAGTTCTAAAATTGAAATTAATTGTTTCATCATTAAGCAATGTGGAACAATCTAGTGTGTATGTGGTTGTAGGAATAGTATCATCTGAATCAACTGGTATATCTTGAGGAGAATCTATATTTCCTATGAATTATGCATGGGCATTTATGTGATGAGGAAATATATTTTTATGATATCAAGATGGGAGGTCCTCATATGCTCTGAGAAATTGTAAGAGGGATTCATTGTTATAGAATTCATCTAATGTGAACACATCTAGTGAAACCATATCATCAATAAGATCAAGATAAATCAATGATAATGTTGAATTATTATTAATGGTGTGGTCTACTAGTGTAATGGGTGGACAAAACTTTATATGCTTTGAAGTAGTAGAAGAAGGTTTATCATGAAAAAGGGTAAGTTGAAATCCCAGTCCTTACTTTCTATGTTGTGTTAATGCCTTGATAGGATTGATTATTCTTTGTTCATGCTTTCCAAGACCTTTTCTATGATATCCCATATTATTAATACATTTAAGTGAAAAAGGGGATGTGAACTAGTTATTTGATATCGATGATGGTATAGAACTTGGAATCTTTTGATGTGTTGCACGGTCTAAGGGTAACCTATGAGTAGTGGTTTGGGTAGGTATATTACCAAGATTAAAGTGTGGAATATAATTTTGTGGAGATTTGGTAACCTAGCAGTACTTAAAAGGTTCATTATCTATTGGACATGTGTAGATGTAACCTTTGTGACTAAATTTTAGAAAAGCATGGAATGTAGAAGGGACTACATGCATTTCATTAATCTAAGGCCAACGAAGTAATAAGTTATAATTAAGGTCATTTATCATGACCTAGCAAGTATTTGGCAGTGTCTTAGGTCCCAAAGTAAGATTGATTATTATTTAACCCATGACTTTCCATGGAATGTTGTCAAAACCATTGATGTTCATATCAGAATGGTCAAGATCTTGAGGTTGTATATTAATACACTTAAGAAATAAAAATGTTGCAAATTTTGAGTCTTGAACCATTATCAACTAACACTCTTTTTACCCCTACATCATTAATTCTTAATTGAATATATAAAAGTAGATGTTTAATGATGTGGCATAAGGGTAAATCCTCTTTCTCAAAGGAAATATTCTCTTTAGTCCATTGCATTATGTTAAGGATAGAGGAAACATAAGTTGGTTCAATGGAAATAGGAATTCTAGTATTTTGAAGGGATGCATACAACACATCTTTGTAAATATCTTATTATTGAAGGAGCTCAAGAACTAAAATTGTATCAAAAGCAATGTTAACCTGAGTGATAAAGTTATATATATGGGTGTAATCAACTTTCCTATCTTCATAAACTTTGGTGATATCATGTACCACATGATCTACTATAGGCATAGCGCTGGTAGTAGGTGCAGGATAAGATATAGATGTACCAATTTTGAAGGGAGGAGGGATAGATATAACTTCTAGTGTTTTCTTATGTCTAGTAGTGATAGGGAAATACTCAAAAGTACCTAATGAGTTATACGCATCTAGGTATAAATCATGTATGTGGAATGAAATGCATGAAATTTGAGTTATAAGTTATATAGAAATATGTTTATAAATAACATTTCAAATGAGAGATAGAAAATAAGGGATAGAGATCATGGAATTATGCATTAATACATAAATAACTTTGATATGTGATATGATATTTATAATATTTTTAGCAAGATAAACTTGAAAAAAATTCCATATGAGAGATAGAAAGCAAGGGATAGAGAGAATGAAATTGTACATGAATGCATTAAAATTTGTGATATGTGATATGATATTTCTAATATGTTGATCTAGATAAACTTGAATTTTTTTCCATATGAGAGATAGAAAGCAAGGTATAGAGAGCATGAAATTGTGCATGAATGAATAAAAAACTTTGATATGTGATATGATATTTCTAATATGTTTAGCAAGATAAATTTGAAAAATTTTCCATATGAGAGATAGAAAGTAAGTAATGAAACCTTGTATTAAAGACAAGTAAACATTGCTTTGAAGGAGAGGGATCTTAATATGTTTAACAATAACTTTCTTAATGTCATCCCATATTATGAAAAATAATAATGAAATGCAAAGAATGAAGATTTGTACTAACATATGGTAAACTTAATAAGACCAAGTATGGTCTCCTTAATGTTTACAATAAATTCAAGAAATATGTGTAAATAAGTGAGATCTATTTTTTTTATGTGGAATCTAATTTAAGATGTAAGGTGATACCTCAAGCAAACAAAGGGGCCTAATATATGCAAATAGGGTTTTGAAAAATGTTATTTTTAAAATTACTAAGGACTTATAAAATTTAATGTGAATTTTTTATTTAAATGTGCATGTAAAAAATTATTGGAAAAATCAGTAAGGAATTTACCCTAAGATTTATAGGGTTTTTATGCACAAATAAAGTAAGTCATTTTCACCAAATGATTTAACTATAATGGGAATATTGGACTCTTATTCCTAATCTAGTTAAAGGTCCAATTTGACTAAATTAGTAAATAATATTGTAATAATTTAATGACTAATTTTTATAATTTATTTGACCTTTATAGCTTTCTAAAAATAGTAATGAAAGAGGAGAAATGTAATTTATCTTAAAACTAGGTTGATATAGCAGACAGAGGCTAATACCAAATGTGTAGGATTAAGATAGTGTCATGAATATAGATCTATATTTCATTTGGTGAAATGATAGGAGTGCCAAAAATAGGACACTTCAAGGTCCAGTGTTATAGTCTAACTCCTGTCACTATTGTCCAAACTAGTCATAGAGATTTGAGTTTTCTAGGTTTCATCCAGCATCCCTATGTGAGCCTACCTATGAAATTTTGAGTCTTGAATCTTGATAGAGATCCTTTTAGAGTATAATTAATCTGAAAACCCTAGACCTTCATTATGATTGAGTGAAACTTGAGAAAGAGGGGGGGTTAGTGTGTTTAAGATGCACTAAGCAGGTATCCACACCCCTTTTGTGGGCACATTGCCTACATACCAATATTTTGAAGAGGGATCAAGTCATATATAGTTCTCCCACTTTATGCGCTTTACTAAATAGTGTTATGTGGATGTAAAAATGTTAAACTAGATGTACTTGAGGTGGCTAGGGACTAGCATGAGGGTTTGAATATGTTGGTAGCTATATTGGATGGATGTATTGCCTTAGTGGTTATACTTGTATTATTGATTTCTTGATAAGTATTTTCCAACCCCTTCTAAATGAACTTTTAATGAGATTTTATAGATATCTATTGGCGATGGCTTAAATTTATTCACACTACACCAACACAATGAAGAAGAGGAATCAGTAAGAAATAGTCATCTAGACTCTAAATGTGATTGGATAGAAGCATTAGAAATAGGACACCCTAGGGTCAACTAATATAGTCCAAGTTGGGTTCTATTGTCCTATAGGTATGAGACCTAGGGGGATAGAATTAATATGGAAAAAGCATCCTAGCTGAGCTATAATCAAGTCTCAAAAGTCTACAGATGAATGGGAATAAGCAAAAAGGTGTCTATAAGGGTCATGAGAACATGCAAGAGAGACCTATGGGTTGGGTGTCACATCCACACTCAAGATACCAATTTTGACATTTTATATGACTACACAAAGCTTATAAGACTTTTATTAAATTACATTGTAGTCATCAACAAACTCAATTATGATTATATTAGAGGATCTCCTTCCATCTTCATTTTTTTTTTTTAATAAATATTTACAAATCTATCCTTTAGAACCAAGTATAGAGGTTTTTCACCTTTTCACACTTCATCTTGTATATCCGTAACCCTATCTCCTACCATTTTATAAAACTAAATTTCTACAAAAATAATCCCCAATAAATATGAGACTCACAAATCTATTTTAAAACCAAAAACCATTACCAAAACATAAGAAACTACATACATACATTAGTAACCAACTTTTTGACCACTAACTCTCATGTAACTTTCTTGATATGTGAGTCTCATTCAAAAAAGTATCACCTTACTCATGTTATGTATGTATATCTCCTAAACCCACTTAGAATCACTTAAATACCATACAATAATATTCACTAACATGAAACCCTTTGCATACACCAAAAATTCTTCAAACACACACTTACCTAACTCAAATATTTAATTTTTTGGTGGGAAAGTTCCCTAGACCAAAACACAACCAATATAAGACTACCTCATGACTCACTCACCCTCAATGGGATGATAAGGGACCTAAGACACTTACATATAATCAAATTTACATAATTTCTTGATTCCCTTGCATCATACTCCTAGGGAAGCAATAAATGAAACTCCATTTCACTGCTACATGTTCCTTATTCCTTGTCTTCTAGTTTAGGTTCCTTGGATCATCCTCTTTTGCTATTGTTGTTCCACCATGCTCTTAATACTCATATTTGATCTTATGCTTGCCTTGATAAAACACTATTATTCCCCTTTGTTTGCTTGTATAATCTTGCATTTCATGTGTATTCATTCTTGCTACTTTCCCTTTATCATATGGGTTATAGATTCCCTACACCACTACCACAAAAACTATATTCTCTTCCTCATTTTTTTCCATCTTCATACTTACAACTAAAAAAATTCCATTCTCATGCATACCTATTATTTGATGTATTTATGCCTTCAATGTTTCTTCTATAAATTCTTTATCTTCCTTCATTAGGCCTTTAACTACGACAAGTTGTACTTCCTCTTCCTTTTCCATCACTTTACCATTTAGTTCCTTTTTTAAGTCTTTATCTCTTTTTAAATGATCTAAACTCTCATATACAAAAAAAAAACTAGATTGCATACCTTATTCATGTTATTGTTGTCCTTTATCCAAGACTTCATTGAGGCTTCAAATCCGATCCTCTTCATATTTATCCTTCATTTCATCTAGTTGGTTGCAACTATCTTCCTTTTACTCACTCAACTTCATCACCTCCTCTTCAAGGTGTTTCTCATCCTCTTCTTTAATTGGTTTTTATGTTTTTATATACCTATTTATCTCTCATTTGAGTTACTTGAAAATAAATATCTTCTTTCTTTCCTCTCTCTCTATTTGCATCCTTTTTTTCTTCATATACTACCTTATTGGCCACTTGTGTGTCTTATTTCTCATCACTCATTCATAATATGGTATTTACATTTATCTCACCTTTTCTATCATGACTATCAACTTATCCATTTGTTGTCTCATCTCTATCATCTCTTTCTCCATCTCTATTCTCTTCTCCTTATGGTAGTTTTCATCAACTATGCCATGTATTCTTCTTTCTCTCTCTTTCCTAATCTCTTTGAAAATATATATCAATATTTTGGTCTCATATGGACTTATACCTCTCTTTGATAAGCCTTCACTCACTTTCCACATCCTAACCATTCACTTGGCCTCTCTCTCTCTCTCTCTCTCTCTCTCTCTCTCTCTCTCTCTCTCTCTCTCTCTCTCTCTCTCTCTCTCTCTCTCTCTCTCTCTCTCTCTCTCTCTCTCTCTCTCTCTCTCTCTCTCTCTCTCTCTCTCTCTCTCTCTCTCTCTCTCTCTCTCTCTCTCAACATCAACTATGTCTCTTTTCTTATCCTTTCACTAGAATTATTTCTCTCTCCTCAAGCCCACATATGAACTCTCTCTCTCTTGAGCTTATCATTATATCTCTTAATTAACAAGCCACACTTGGCTACAGGTATTATTACCATACTTATCAACCATATCTTGCACTTACACTTCAACACATGTCATCAATGCATCAAAAACATCAAATGAAAACACAATGAAAATTGTACTTTTTGTTTGCTATCCTCCTTTCTCTTCCCTTATAATCTTGATTTTTCTGATACCAAATAATGTAAAAAAATATTCTATACTCTGCAAATACCTTTATCTCATACCTGTAGTCACAAAACTTTGATTTCAATGCTTCATCTTCTTTGACTCCTCTATCAAATCTATCTCATCACTGATGTTATTCTCTTCTCAATATTCTTGACTAGGCTTCTTGAGTTTCCTTATATTTATTTAGCACTTCCAAACAACTTGCACTATATTGTTCAACTCTTCTTTCTATTCATACATACCCCTTTTCATGTTATTCTACTCCCTATATTTCACACCATATTTCCACTTCATTAAAATAAGATATAGGTTCCTTGACCCAAATAATTGTTATTGGGTTATCTTAATTATAATTCTATCCTAAATTGATCTTCCTTTCAAAATACACAACTATCAAACTTAGCCTTTCAAACCCCTACTATTTCTTGTCCTTATTTTATATTTATAATAGCCTTTCTCTTGATTTTTTCATAGTATGGACTGGTAAAAGTCCATTTTGGGAATCCAAATGTATTTTATACCCCTCTTTATCACCAATTACCTCTCCAAAAAGTTTCAAGCTTCCATTCATCTTCTAGATACCTCTTTTTGCTTCTACACAAACCTGATTATGTTTCTCTATGTCTACTTCACACACAAGCTATAAAATCCATATGTACGGAGGCCTGACATGTCTAAAACCTTGAGAATCTCTTTTTACACACTAATATCCCTTATATTACCAATTTTTATGAATTTTTATAGTTTTAACTCATTTTATTCTCATTTTTGTTTTCTAACCCTAGTTTAGGGTTTTCTACACTATGATAGGCCTAAAAGGGCTCAAATAGATTTAAAAGTATTATTATGGGGTTTCACATGTTAAAATTGACATAATGGGCTCAGCCTAGACCTAATACAACTATCCAAGCCTCAAACTCCACTTAGCTACCTTTCATGCACATACCACTCTCAAATTCTACACTTTTCTTAGTCATTGTTTATTTATGCATCCTTGAGAGGGCTTAGAAAGGATTTAAATGACCTTGTGTCTCTTTAAAAACTTCTAAATACCATTAAAATGTCTAATCAACATGCTTACACATTTTAACAATCTTGAATTTTCCTTGAATAAACCCTATCATGTTTATAACATGTATTATGTAGAAATCTATCTTTTCAGACTTGTCTATTATAGGAAACTATAGGGGTTTTGAATCTATTCACTATTACTTGAAGCTAAGAAATTTTATTTAAACATTTATTATCACTATTTTGTCTTCCCCAAATCATTTTCAATCCTTATTAACTATCACCATACTTTTAATTAAAGTGATTCATAGATTTATTGACTATGGCACACAAACAGGGCACATCGTCTACTTGTATTGAGCATTAAAGCTATGGAAATTGATCACACATATGTATACATGAATACAATAAATAGGTTATTACCTTTTAAATGTACCTTTATAAACTCTACATAGCATTTGATTGTCCTATTATTTACATGTGTCTTGGATTTAATAAATAAATACAAAATTTGACATAGTTATCACCCCTTTACAAATGACACCACATAAAACTACTTCTTAATGGTCTTTGATACTTTAAAAATATCAAAAAATCATGAGATTATTTGAATGAATACCTTACTTGATGATATTTCCCTCTTATTTAACATGTAGTTCATTATTGTTCATGTATAAAAATCTAAAAGGCAATCCTACAAATGTCTATGCTCCATCATTTTAAACTTCAAAAATAATATTTCAAAGCTTATAAAGCTTTCAGTAAATTACATTGTAGTCATCAAAAAACTCAATCATGATTATATAGGAGATCTCCTTCCACATTAAATTTATTGATTTGTTTCATAAATGTTTAAAAATTTGTCCTTTACAATAGAGTACAGAGGTTTTTCACCTTTTCACACTTCTTTTATATATGTATCCCTATTTCTTACCATTTTCTAAAACTCACTTTCTACAAAACTACTCCTTGGTAACTATGAGACTCACAACTCTATATAAAAACCAAAAACCATTACCAAAACATAATAAATTTCTTACATACATGAGTAACCAACTTTTTAACCACTAACTCTCATGTAAATTTCTTGATATGTGAGGCTCATTTAACACCTTATCACCTTACTCATGCTATGTACATATATCTCCTAAACCTAGTTAGACTCACTTAAATACCCTATAACAACATTCACTAACATGACACTCTTTACATAAACCAAAAATTATTCAAACACACACCTAATTCAAATATTTAAATTGGTGTTTTAGTAGGAAAGTTTCGTAGACCAAAAAATAACGACTATAAGACTGCCTCATGACTCACTCACCCTCAATGGAATGATAAGTGACCTAAGAAACTAACATATAATCAAATTTTCTTAGTTTCTTGATGTCCCTACATCATACTCTTAGGGAAGGAAGAAATGAAACTCCATTGCACTACTACATGTTCTTTCTTCCTTGTCTTCTAATTTAGGTTCCTTGGATCATCCTCTTTTTCTATTGTTTTTCCACCATGCTCCTACTACTCCTCTTTTCTCTTATGCTTACCTTGATCAAACACTATTATTACCCTTTTCTTTCTTTTATCATATTGCATTTCATGTGTATTCATTCTTGTAACTTTCCCTTTATCATATGGGTTATAGATGCCCCACACCACTGCTACAATAACTATATTATCTTCTTCTTTTGTTTCCATCTTCATACTTTCAACTAAAACAATGTCATTTTCATTAATACCTACTATCTCCATGAGATTAAATCCTCCAAATGGATCTATAGCTCCAATCTAATGTATTTATGCCTTCAATGCTTCTTCTAGATATTCTTTATCCTCCTTCATGAGGCCTTTAAATACTGTAAGTTGTACTTCCTCTTCCTTTTCCATCACTTCACCATTTAGTACCTTTTCTAAGGTTGATATATCTCTTTATAAACTTATCTAAACTCTCATACGCAAACAAAAAATTAGATTTCATACCTTATTCATGTGATTTTTCTCCTTTGTCCAAGCCTTCAATGAGGCTTCCAATCTAATCCACTTCATCGTTATCCTTCTTTTCATCTAGTTGGTTGAAACTATCTTCCTTCTGATCACTCAAATTCATCACCTCTTCTTCAAGGTGTTTCTCATCCTCTTATTTACTTGGTTGTTCTCTCTTTTTATACCTCTTTATCTCCCATTTGAGTTACTTGCAAAAAATCTCTTCTTCTTTCTTTCCTCTCTCTGCTTGCATCCTTATTTTCTTCATCTACTACCTTATCAGACACTTGCATGTCTTATTTATCATCACCCATACATAGTATGTTATTCTCATTTATCTCACTTAATCTAGCATTACTATTAACATATCCATCTATTGTCTCATCTCTATCATCTCTTTCTCCATCTCTATTATCTTCTTCTCCTTATGGTAAATTTTATCATCTTTGCCATGTCATCTTCTTTCTCTCTCTTTCCTCATCTTCTTCAATATATCTATCAATTTCTTGGTATCATCTATACCTATACCTCTCTTTGATAAGCCTTCACTCCCTCGCCACATCTTAACCATTCATGTGGTCTCTCTCTCTCTCTCTCTCTCTCTCTCTCTCTCTCTCTCTCTCTCTCTCTCTCTCTCTCTCTCTCTCTCTCTCTCTCTCTCTCTCTCTCTCTCTCTCTCTCTCTCTCTCTCTCTCTCTCTCTCTCTCTCTCTCTCTCTCTCTCTCTCTCTCTCTCTCTCTCTCTCCTCTCTCTCTCTCTCTCTCTCTCTCGACCTCAATTGGGTCTCTCTTCATATCCTTTCACTAGGACTCTTTCTCTCTCCTTAATCTCACCTATGATATCTCTCTCTTAAGATTATCTTTATCTCTCTCAATGAACAAGCCACACTTGGTTACAAAGCTTACTACCACACTTATCAACCTTATAGTATACTCACACTTCAACATATATCATCATTCATCAAAAACATCATATTAAAACACAATGAAACTTATACTTTTTATTTGTTGACCTCATTTCTCTTCCCACAAAATATTAGCTACTATGATACCAAATAATATAGAGAAAGATTATAGACTCTACATATACCTTTATCTCATACGTGTAGTCACAAATCTTTGCTTTTAATCCTTCATATTCTTTGACTCTTCTATCAGATCTATCTCTTCATTGATGTTATTCTCTTATCAATCTTCTCATCTAGGCTTCTTTATTTGCCTTTTCTTCATTTATCACTTCCAGACAACAGACACTACATCATTCAACTCTTCTTTCTATTCATCCATACCCCTTTTTATTCTATTCTAATCCCAAGATTTCACACCATATTGGGACTTCATTAAAATAAGATATAGGTTCCTTGACCCAAATAAATTTTCTTGGGTAATCTCAATTATAACAATGTCCTAATTTGATCTTCCTATCAAAATATACAACTATCAAACTTAGCCTTTTAAACCCTTACTATTTCTTATCCTTGATCTATATTTCTATTAGCCTTTCTCTTACTTATTTTGCATAGTAAAAACTATTAAAAGTCTATTTTGGGATTCCAAATGTATTTTATGTCACTCTTTATCACCAATGACCTTTCCAAAAAATTTCAAGCTTCCATTCATCTTCTAGATACCTCTTTTTGCTTTTACATAGACCTAATTAGGTGTCTATAGGTTTGCTTCACACATGTTATATAATCCATACATACAGAGGTCTAACGTGTCAAAAACCTTGAGAATATATTTTTCCACACTAAAATACTTTATGTTACTAAGGTTAGTTAATTTTCACTAGTTTTAACTCATTTTATTCACCTTTTGTTTCTAAGCCTAGTTTAGGGTCTTCTACACTATGAGAGGCATGAGAGGGCTCAAATAGATTTCAAAGGATTATTATGGGGTTTCACATGTTAAAATTGACATAATGGGGTCTACCTAGACCTAATAAAACTATCCAAGCCTCAAAATCCACTCATCTACATTTCATGCACATACCACTCTTTGATTTTGCACTTTTCTTGGTCATTATTTGTTTATGTGTGCCTGAGAGGGCTTACAAGGGATTTAAATGATCGTATCTTTCAAAACTTATAAAGACCAAAAAATTTCTAATCTACATGCTTATTCCTTTTACCAATCTTGAATTACCATTAAACTAAACCTATCATGTTTATAACACATATTATGCAGAACTTTGTCTATTCAGACTTATCTATTATAAGAAACTATAGGGTTTTCAATATATTCACTATTACCTAAAGTTGGGAACTGTTATTTTAACCTTCCTTGGTGATATTTTGTCTTCACCAAATCCTTTTTCAATACTTACTAACTATCACCATAATTATAATGGAAGTGATTCATAGAGTTCTTTACTATGACACACAAACAAGGCACATAGACTCCCTATATTAAGTCTTGAAGCTATGAAAACTAATCACACATGTGTATACATAAATACAATAAATGTGTTATTATTTATATAATGTGCCTTTATACACTCTACACACCATTCATGTGTCATATTAGTTACATGCTTCTTGGCTTCAAGAAATAAATATAGAACTTGACACAGTTATCACCACTTTACAAATGACACCACAAAAAACTACTTCTCAATGGTCTTTGATACTTTAAAAATATCAAAAAATCATGAGATGAGATGAATACACACACAATACCTTACAATATGAGATTTCCCTCTTCTTTAACCTATAGTTCTTAGTGTTCATATACATAAATCATAAAGTCAATCCTACAGATATTTATTCTTCATCATTTCAAACTTCAAAATCAATATTTCAAAGCTTATAAATCTTTCAATGAATTACATTATAGTCATCAAAAAACTCAATCATGATTATACAAGAGGATCTCCTTCCACCTTAAATTTATTAATTTATTTCATAAATATTTACAAATATATCCTTTAGGATAGAGTACAAATTTTTTTCACCTTTTCACACTTCTTCTTATATCTATGTACCCATGTCTCCTACAATTTTCTAAAATTGACTTTCTACAAAACTCCTCCCCTCTAACTAAAAGACTCACAACTCTATATCAAACCCAAAAATTACTACCAAAACATAATAAATTGCTTACATACATGAGTAACCAAATTTTTTACCACTAACTCTCATGTAACTTTCTTGATATGTGAGGCTCATTCAACACCTTATCACCTTACTCATGTTATGTACATAGATCTCATAAACCCACTTAGACTCCCTTAAATACCCTACAACAACATTCACTAACATGACACCCTTTACATACACCAAAAATGCTTCAAACACACACTTACCTAATTCAAATATTTAAATTGTTATTTTGGTAGGAAAGTACCCTAGTCCAAATAAATAACCACTACAAGACTACCTCATGACTCACTCACCCTCAATGGGATGTTGAGGGACCTAAGACACAGATAATCAAATTTTCTTAGTTTCTTGATGTCCCTGCATCAATAAGACTTTTAAATTCATAAATTAGATGAATATGAAGGTGTTTAAAGTAATTATTATTGATTTAGTGGCATCTTGACTCAAAATATATCATGTAATGACCTAAAACTTCCATGTATAATCAACATACATATAGTATAACACCATGTAGAGGCTTAGATTAGTGATATGAAAATTTTAAAGTTATAAGGGTTGGAATTTGGCCTTGGTAGGCTAAATTACCTACAATTCATTTTTACATTAAAGCATCCTTTGGAGGGGGACAAGAATAAAAATTTTAATTGGAAGATTAATTAATTAAATAGCTCAAAGTCTTATATAATTAATACAATGTGAGGAATTGATTAATAAACTGAAATTGAAAAGGATAATGTGATTGAATAGAGAAGGGAAAATTATCAAATTGATTAGAGAAGATGGAATTGAATATATAAATTGACCCAAATAATAATTGAACAAAGAAATTCATAGTTTAATAAAGAATGATAATTGAATAGATAACTTGATAAGAATGATAATTGAATAGATAAATTGATAATTGAATAGAGAATGACAATTGAATAGAGAACTTAATAATTGAAGAAATCTAATACATTGAGTTATCTGTGCTTATATATGCCTCAAAGTGAGTTTAATTTCATATATTAGATGAATATATGACTTTGGGATAGATCATGTGAAATTATAGGAAGTCATTCCATTTTGTAATTTGACATGGAGGTGATAAAATTGAAGAATCTAAAGAAGGGTCCACTTTTCCATGTGGACTAAATAGAACACATCATGGTACTTTGTAATTGGATTGCTTGGTGGACATTATGGACTTAGGCCCACCAACATGTCCCACTTTGATAAGGTGCTCCCCCATCACTTTGGTTTGAATATTTTATATATTTAAAAGTATTACCCAACATTTATGCCAATGAGATATGGGTGAGTTGGTAAAGTAGTTTAGTTGTTTCAATCAGCACCTAGGTTAAAATATTAGTAAAGGCATATGAGGTTAGTTGTGGTCATTACTGGTACTCCATAGGTTTATTTTGGTTATTTTTTGTACTCAAGCCAATTGTGGGCATTGGCAGTATTTTATGTCTATTGTTGGTACTCCTCAGGCTAGTTGTAACTATCGGTGGTATTTCTCAAGGATAATTTGTAGCATTAGTGGTATTCATGAGAATTTTGGATATCAAACATTGTAATATATGGTATATATGTGGTATATAGGTGGATAATAAATATTTGAGGTTTTAGGCCCCTGATTGTGTTCCAGGCTAGTTCAAGCTCTGATCAAAAGTTGTAACCTATAAAAAATTAATAAGACAAAATAACTTTATAATGTGTGGATACCCACTTATTATGACTTAATTAATTAAAATTACAAATCATTCTATGATTAAAATAAACATAAGTGACCAATCTAAAGTAATTAATCTTTAATCATTCTCAATTTATCAATTTCTATCTTTAAAAATTGATTAAAAAAATAATTTCAACACTTATCATTCATTATTATTTGGAAGCAAAATGTTGATTTCTAAACCGATACCAAAAATTATACCAATGTCACATATTGTATACAATATATTAAGTATTTAAAATCAAATTGTCATCCAAAATAGATCAAATGAAGAAACCACCATGATCCATATGAAAACTACTACAAAACTAACCATTATTCAATCAAAATAATATTTGTAAAAGTAACAAGTATGTTTCAAGTAGTCTAATAGAAACTAAAAATAACCAGTCTCAAAAGCTAAATATCAATCAAGTAAAATACTACTCATTAACTAAACCCAAGTAATACATATCACTAGAACTGAAAATGTTTTTTCAAGAAACCTATAAATCATTAATTAATAATAATTTAACCAAATTATGTATTTTTAAACTACCATTCTTATCACTAAAGCTTCAAAAACTTAGAATCTTATCTCTTTTTGTCAGCAAAAAGAGCTCATTACTATTTGTATACTACTTTTTAGTTTCTAAAAATTGTTGTAGACTAATACATTCAAAATAAAAACCTTTTTATTTTATTTATAGGTGATTTAAATAATTAAATTATATCAACTTATATCATTTTGAAATTTTGCAAGACTATTGAATTATCAATTATTTTCACACTATTGTTTATGTAAAATTTTGAAAACCAAATTATTACTATATCAATTTTTTTTATAATTCATGTAATTATAAGATCCATATTTTCACCAAGATCCATTTTGAAATAATTACATACAAATTCTCATTATATAATACTTGGATGCAAATTAGTTTATAAGAAATCAAACTAATTCAAAATCACATACAAATGTAGAGAAGGTTAAGTATTAAAATATGAATCAAACAATAGTAAAAACCATATAACAAAAACTTACATGGGTTTTAAAACTATTTATACTTCATTTATTTTAATCTTACCTAGAAATAAACATATTGAAACTATGTTTGTGGAAAATTTTGAAAACCCAGACCTTTAAAATGCATCATGCCTCAATAAATAATCAACCTTATTTCAAACAATATGAATATATTCTAAGAAAAAACCAAATTTACATGCAAAAAACTTTAAATACTCTAAAATATTAATATTCTAACTAACCAAAACAACTTATTCATATTATATTTGGTTTGGAAAAAACATTAAATAGATGTGTTCAAATAGATTATGAAAGACTACTTGAAAAGAGGTACTCTTTTTTTATTCTGATAATAATGAAAACTTTGTAACATTTTTTTTGAAATTGTATAATGTTAAATGAAATATTTGTGCAAAAATCATTAATTTTAGACACTCAAATTTAATAATTAAGTATTTGACAATGTTTAATCTTGACATTCTTACCTTACTTGGTCTATGCACCATTTCATTAAATTTCAATTGATATGGGGTCATTATCTATTCCATATACTACCTTTAAATCACTGAAAACATCATTTAATCATCCCTACTCTACTTTTTAAAAAAATCAACCATATTTTAGTATTCCATATCTTTTTGGTATAAGACTACACTAGGTAGATAGGGCCACACCATGATTTTATCCACTAGTGTAGCCTTATGCCCTACACTCCAACAATATCTTTTTAAATTTGATATGTTTTATGTTACCCCTCCCATGATTTTATAAAAATATATTAATGAAAATATTACAAATATTCCTCTATATAAGCACATCAAGGCCTCTTCAAACACATCTAGCAATCACTTATCATTCTATTGTATATTAAACAAAATGGCACTAATCTTTTCAATTTGAAATTTACTTTATCCTAATACTCTTAGGCTAAGTCTAAAGTTATCTATTCTAGGTCAATGACACTAATTTTTAAGAATTCAAGTTAATCTATCTAGCTGCATTCATATAGAAAATATCAAGATTCACACACTCATTCTAGAAAGGAAAAGTACAATAGTTTTAGATCATTTTGGGTTATGTAGGACATACTAATATTACATGGGGTTTTATAATGATATCTTTGATATTCCCCTTGCTCAACTCCCCCTTGGTATTTTATATTCATTTAATTTATTTTATAGAATGGGGGTTTCAAAATTTTAGGTCTTTTGCACAACAAATTGATACACACAATCAATCAATAAGTCATCATAAATATTCGTAGGTGCTCGCATAGGAAAATAGATTGTAAAATCAACCAGGACATGGCCACATTGAATATACAAGGTCTCAATGTATACATGTTATCCTAGTGTGGCCATGTCCTCCTACTATGGCCTTATCTTAGTATAATTTTAAATTATGTTTTTGGTTGCAACATAGTTTAGGGGTTGTTACGGTCAGTTTCCATTAACATTCAACTTGTGTGGTCAACATAAATTCTATTCGAGATAGGTTTTCATATCTATTTATCAATTTACAATTTATATCTCATTTTAAATTTTATAAATTATTTTATTTCATTTTCAAATATGTATATTTTATAAATATAAAGTAGTTTTTAATTATTTATTTTTTCTTAACATTTTATTGTTAAATAAAAAAGAACATTAAATAGTTTTTTGAATCCATAATTTTATTTGAACACTATTTGTTATTTTATTGATTTGTGTGATAGGATTTCATACAAATTTATGTAAATTCTTAACACTAAAATAAAATAAAATTTAACTTGGAAATAAATTTAACACCATGATTCATTATCATTCAACCTTGGATTTAATCTAACACTTAAAAAATTATCTTTTCACCTTGGATAACATTTGACACAGAATAATTTTATTTTGACCTTGGGTTTAAATTTTATGATCTCTATATGTAAAAATATTTCAATCTTAATTTTCTCTTTATTTTCTATTTGCTTGTTGCTTATTTTTAGAAAATGTGTTCTATTAGTTTTAAAACTACTTAATGATTATCGTTATGGTCTAAGTGATGATCTATTTTATGAAACCATGGTGTGAAGGGTACTACCCTAATAATCAAGCCAATGTATAACACTAAACATGATGTGTATTTTCCCCATACCTCATGGTATAATAGAAACACCTAGGGTCTCATGGTTATGCCATCGAAAGCCTCTTTTACACATTTGATTTATGGTACACCTAAGTGGAACATATCTCCCATGTAAATTAGTCTCAATGTACCCTTGGAGACATAATAGTGGGATAAAAGCATGAATTTTCATTTATATTTATATATTTTAAACATTAATCCAACACTATTTTACTAATGAGCATGTATATTTGAGATCCCATAGAATCATTCAAACCCTCACCTAGATCATCCTTTTTAACTCAATTTTTTATTTTATTATATTCATAATGAGATAACTAAGTGAAATTTTATCTAATGTGTTGTATATTATTATGACATTTGTTATTGCATTTTTCATTCACTTCCAACAGTTATTAATTATGTTTAATCATAGATAAAATATAAATAAAATCAAGAGGATAACATGTATAATGTATACCCTCAAGCACTTTTTAATTCTTAGAGTTATAATGGTACATTGTATAATAATTCTCCCAAAATATTACCATCATCAAAAGATATTTTAATCACTATTTGGAAGCAACGATGCATAAACATTTCAAAAAAATATTGAAAGGAAAGGCTTTGGATACAAAGAAGAGTCTACCTCTTGTGGACAAAGCCAACCTACACCATCTCTTAATTTCATACCTATTGATAATACATATTATTATAATATCCAATCTAAGTTAATTCCCATCACAACTAAACACCAAAGAGTATGTGAAAAAACTTTTGTGCTTCTTTCTCATTATCCTCAACCTACTTCTATTCATCAATTTATTCATATTATTTGTCTAAGGCTCATATTACATTCCCATGTTAATTCTATTCAAACTAGAAGATGGAAACCACCTTTGACTCCCCAACCCAATCCTATAATCATAATGGTCCTCCTCATCTAGTTCCTTCAAGTGAATTTTCTCAACCTAAGTGGTATGATCTCATTGACCAATTGTATAATATTCTAGCCAAGATTTATATTATATATCTATTAAATAAATCATGAGCTTACAAAGATATATTATATGCAATGTTGTGATATTCTAGTCTTCCTATGGATACACAACCATTTTTTTTTTTTAATCATGAATTCCTTCAAGGATTATCAAAAAAAAACTACTTTTTATATGGAAGATAAACACCCTAGCATAACATTGAGCAAAATCTTCCATTATTTATTCAAATTCAAATACATGGAAAGCTAGTCAAGCATGTATTAGTTGACAATGGTTATAGGATAAATATTTGTGGTTAAGAATTCATACATAAATTAGGATTAAATAAATATAATATTAATACATCTAATCAATTATCCATGGATTTGATAACTCTCCAAAATGAATACTAGGAACTATCACATTGGATTTACTATTGGGCCCTAACATGGTATCTATTATTTTTTAAGTCATACCTAATTAGTTATAATATAATATCATCTTTGGTTTGTATTGTATTCATGTAATTTAATTTATACCTTCTACATTCCATAGATGAATCAAAATTTTACATTATACACATGAGTATAGGATTCTAGTTGATGGTGGACCTTTTTGATATTGTAAAATGATGTTATCACAAACTGCCAAGGTCTCTATCATACCATATGAGAAACCAATTATAATGACACAAATGCATACTTATGAAATGGATAAATAAATTAATTTAAATTATATCCCACAAGTTACTCAAATTTCTAAGAAAATAGAGAAGCCTATCAAGGAAGATATGTAAAAAGTGAAAATTTATACATATTTAGAAGAGTTGTTTAACCCTAAAATGATATAGATTGAGTTAATATATATGTTAAATGGGTATATATAAATGAAATGGTATAATGGTGATAATCAAATCTATAGTTGACCAATTAGATGATAAACTCAGATATAAATATACACTTAATTTATTATACTGAGATAGTCTAATTATCGAAAGTATAATTATGATAGATATAAAAAATACAAAATAAGTGAATTATTTATCTTGATATGATGTTAATGTAGTTTTGGATTTGGAACAGGTGTAAAGTAGGCAAAAAAGGACATTCTACAATAATTGTTAGATTTTGGTTCTAATGCTTCTAGCTCTCTAGATAGTGATGTCAGCCTAAAATGCTTACATCAATGTTACTATATGGGTTTGACATTAGTGTCCTATAGAGAATGTCTATTAAAATAGGATGTGACCACCTAGATGTTTATGGTTTTTACTTCACCTTTGCTTTAGTGAATTCATATCTAGGTCATGGATAGTTATTCTTTATGAAATGGAAAAACCATAGTTTTCCATCTTCATAGTTAATTTGGATAAAAATGGGTTAGTTAGTACATGGTGTTGAGATGACCCAAAGACCCCTCTACTATTGGATAGTACCTACATAGCCAATACTCTGAATGTAACAACCCTGTTGGGTTAGACATATAAATACTTGAATTTTTTTTCTAAGTAAACATATATACCATAAATAGATTACACCTCAAGAATCTAAATAGAGATCACATATATACTCAAGTGATAATAGTAATTATACATTACATCTTATATCACATATCTCTAATGTCATGAGAATGCTACATAAAATGAATATATAAAGTAATATAATAACTTATCCATGACTGATACAACTCTACAATCACCATTGTAAATATAAAATAATAAGTAACTATAATTGTTCTTGACAACACTCAATAATATTCAATCTAATACAATATACATAATTAAGATACTTGGCTCTTTAGAGCATGAGTTCCCCAGACTCTCCAACATCTATGGTAATCTCAAGTGTCATCTCAATAGTAGTACTATTATGGGGAGGGAGAGAATCATCTGAGTGTTTTTTCACATCAACCATGGACCAATGATCCCCCACACTAATATTATCAGTAAATGGCCCTCTCTTCATGGATGAGTGGATAATGATGTCATGAGAATCTAGAGAGACAAGCAAGTACCCATGTGTTATATAATTCTAAACTAAATATGCAGTGTATCATAGAAATCTATTTTATTCTAAGATATACAAACATGTGAATCACACACATGAAATGATAATGTCTCACTAAACATACTTTGTTAATTTTTTTTAAAATAATAAATAATAATGATTTAGATCAATCAAATTCATACACACCACTTGATTGGACTGTCTACATTTGTCATTGTAATACCAGTAAGCCAATGATGTCCATCTCACTTTTTACTCCATATTGACAATGCAGATTGGTCAAATATAATTTAACCACAAGATTCATTTAATTTACATCTTATTTATAAACACAACATATAACATGTTAATCATAGGAGTAATCAGACCATACATTTATTTTGTTAAACATATGAATGAATCTTACATTAATTTATATTCCATACTAAAAATAATGACTATAGTATATATCACTCAGGTAAAATATATATAATTATAGATTCCAATGACCAAAATTTGTTACAAACATACTATAGCTATGATAACCCATATTACCATAGTTTACTATTCTAGGACATAACTACTGGTTTTTCCAAAAACAATCATATAAAGTAGTCTCAAAATCATGGAAATATAAGAAACTATACAAGTAACTATATTTAATGAAGTAAGTCATAGTTCCCATAGAACACAATAACATACCAACACAACATTCATTAAACTCTCAAATATTTCATGCATGCATACCCAAAGTCTTAGTAATAGTTATATAACATGTCATTTATATTAATAACCAACATGTAAATGGTGAAATAGTCAAACATAAATGCAAGTAAAAACATAAAAATTACATTATATACCATCTAAATACAATATGCATTTGCATAGTAGTACTCTATGATATCCCATATTATCATAGTTCACAACTACATAAATATACATAATCAAACTTGTACTTTTAATAATCAAATAATCCATGTAAAAAATAATAATCAATAACACAAAATTATACCACCCACGTATATCTTAAATTAAACTACATACAAAGATACCAAATCATCATAACATATAAACATGCATCATGATGCAACATTATGCACTAAGTATAACTAAACATGCATACATATTAACACACTCATAGTATTTAATACACACAAGTATTCAATACTAAATATATATGACTAATAATCATTCATATTTTTAATAGTGAGTCAGATAATTCATAACCCATTATGACTCTTCATTCTAGTGACTCATTTGCTTCTAGGAGATTGTTTCAAAGAGTCATAGTTCTTGATTCATAAAAAACTTACTGACTTATTCAAATTATCTATTAAACTATAGATATAATCCCTATATATGATCACTTGTACATTATAATATGCTAGATATAACCAAGCATTAACACCTATTAACAAAATTTAACATGTACTGATCTCAAGTATTCAATGTAGAGCATATGATAAACAATCAATCAATCATTTAAGTGGAACTCCTAAGCTTTTTATAACCTTAATTTAAGCACCTCATTATATTTTCTATGGGGGTGTTTAATACGGTTATATTTTTAGGTCCCATGGGTACTTGATAAGTAGATAACAATCATTCTCCTATCTACAAGCTTAGGTATACAACACAACTATTTACTTAATCTATGTGTAGATATAACAAAGCCAAATTATAACATATGAAACATAAGATAATCCCACTATTATTGGCTATATATTTAGGGTTTTGAATATATGCATTCATTCATTTAATTTATATGTAATTATTTAACCTAGTTTATAGTGCTTTATTGGAATCCTTTATTATGATATATATTAATGTCAATAATTAGCAACAATTATTGGTCTAATATTAATATATATATATATATATACTCATGTTTATTGTTATATATATATATATAATATATAATTACACATAAAAATGATAGTATACATCCCCATTATATATAATGGAATAATCAAATTAATAATTAAGGAAACATATAGACAATCTAGATAATTAATAATCTAGATAGTGCTTAGTGCTATTAATTGCTCATATACTATTATCTAGATTGTCATACACCACCACTATAAATAAAATATTATCAACATGATGATATGATGAGATTATTCTTCCATTATACTATTATTTTTATGTTATGAAGAAAAATAATATTACCCCCTCTAATAAAATATAGCCATATTAAAGGAAACATATACTTTTAAATGTTAATTTCTAGTGCCCTACCTAAAGTGATGTAATTCAATTTGACAAATGTGGAAACACATTCACTCTATCAAAAAGATCATATTTAACTACAATGTTCATTAAGGAAACATGTTATGACTTATGTGAAAATAAAATGTTAGATTTTATATAAAAATATATGGAGACACTTCTAAATATAAGTTTATTGCCAGTTGTTAAAACAGTCTTTTTTCAACATGATTGATATAATAATACTATCTTCATTATTCATAAATCTTCCTATAGTGGTTAACACTATAAGTCAACATATTTTCTTATAATTTATTTTCCATAAAATTAAATATAGTGCCATTCATTGTTAATGCTAATTTTAGTTGAATAAATATAGTGCAATTCACTGTTATACTAATTTCAATTGATTAAATATAGCACCATTCATTGATAATGTTAATTTTAGATGATTAAACATGGTTACATTCACTAATAATGTTAATTTCATCTAATTAAATAGTGACACTATCTTAAATATATATTAATGCAATCTCGCTATATCAAATTATCCACTAATAGAATTACTTAGACTTTGCTTCTAGACTACAAATGGAATACCAAATTTTTTCAAGGATTAATAAAATTAAGCGACTAGTTTATCAATTCATAGGTCTCTAACTTGGCATCCCATAAACTCTAAATCTAACAAAATAAAGATAAGCATGCATATGCCATCTCAATCAAACTAGTCAATATGTTAATAGGTTAAGATTGCATAATTTAATCACCATCACCACATATTGAATCTAAAAATATTTATTTATTTGAGAAAATATAATTTTTAATATTATAATCTTATAAAAGAAGACATATTAACCCAGTGACCTTCCTTACTAGTTATGTAAGCAACCTCTTAAATAATTTGTTTAGCTACAATGATGCCTATATGTATGGTAACTTCTAGAAATTAATGAGTAATTTATAATGATGCAAATACTACTCATAGACTTAATTCCACTTTGGAGACTTAGTAACAATAGTATATACATATATTCATTAAACTAATTTATTGTATAAAAAAACATGTTTATTAAAAACATCCTATTAAAAGACATTTAGCAAATGGGTAATGACATGCAACAAAAAGCTTGGGTTTTTAGAAGTTAAATAAATTACTATCTAGTCATACATTTTTTCTTATATGCTAGAGAGACTACATGTTCAAACCCATGGTTTACCCATATTTTTTCAATTTTCCATATGAATGCACCAAAATTAATTACATAACTAACCTAGATGATTAGGTCTACTATCGACACTTTCCTTCTCCTTCCACTTCTACACTACCTTTGCTTAAAGAATTTCACCCCCTCCCTTATTTATATTTTTTTCCTATTATGAGGAGAGTGTAGATTTATTTGTTTTAAAACAGTTTCCTCATCTTTTTTAAATCTTTGATTCTTTTTTGATTTTTAATTTTAATCTTACTTTTCCCTTTTATTCTCCTTTTTTTGTCGTTTCCTTATTTTCTCCCCTTTTTAATGATAATTTATAATTATCATTTATTTAAATAATAATCAAATAAAATAAACAATTTTAATAATGTATTTTATATCTTTTATTTTCATAAGTTTTAATGACAAACACACCAAACACACAAATAAAATTATGTATGTTATTCAACCTATACTAGTAAAATATAAGAATCAACACTCTAAAATAAGTAATAAATACACCTTATTAAAACTAATTTTAGTGTAGTATATCATGTGTTAATTATAGTGGTGTGTGTAGGGTACCAATCGGTTCTCTATCATCCTCCAATGTCTAGATATACATCACCCTCTCTAATGATGCTCTCCCTCTATTACTCTCAGAGGGATGGTTTCTCCTATGTCAACCTCACAATAAGTAGGTAGTTAGATCATAACAATTGTGATATATATTCATCATAAAATATAGTTAAAATGATAAATTAACATGATCATAAAGTAAACATTTATTTACAACTAACTCATAGCAGTGTTATCATGTAACCCAAGAAACATCCTACTACCCCATAAAAGCATGTATCTCACAACTTAGTTAAAAATAACCAAATCTGAATTCATTAGCGATAGATATCCGTGGATAATCTTATAAGTTTGTCTGGTAAGGAATTAAGATGTAACATCATTCTCACTAAATTTAGTCATCATCCCTAATGACTCTTATTCAATATAAATTTTGAATTAAAAATATTATTTAGCAAAGAAATAACATGATATATAACATCAGATTAAGAAAATAAATAGTAAATTACATGTATAACTCATTTTAGTTCCTTCAAGTTACCTTATTCAAACAAGGTTTGCGAGTGCCACTTACTTTGAATGTTCTTGTCATGACCACCCTAGGATCTAGAACTAATAAGAGAAGTACACACACACACACACACACACACACAAAGTTTATGAGTGCCACTTACTCTGATTGTTCTTTTCATGACCACTCTAGGATCTAGAACTAATAAGAGAAGTATATACATATTGTAGGACTGACCACTTCTATTACCTTAAAGGGTCCCACATATCTTAGAAAAAAAAATTCCACCGACTTCCATAATACAAGTCAAAATAAATGACTAGAGAGAGTTCCAAAAAAAACTTCTAGCCCTTTAAAAATTATAGTGTTTTTCTCATTCTAGAGAAAAGTACCTTAGGGAGCCTAACAAGAATAATGTGTATAAGTTAATACTATTTTTACTTTGTGTAACTATGATAAGTATAAAATGTCAATAATATCACTACTCCATAGAGTTCTTAACAAGTATGATGATGAATAAGAACTAAAAATACTACATTTTCAATGTATACAAAATCAATGAATAAATGTTTCACTATATACATATGTATGGCCATACAACTAAATTTGACAAGTTCTGCCTATCAAATCATAGATTCAATAAATCCATCTATTGAATCTAATACAGTAATAATTAAGTCAATGTAAGGCTAAGTAGTATACCATCCTATCTCTTATAACTCACATTTTAAAATTATCGCTCTTCCCTCAAGTCTCCCTAACCCAATGATCTCTAAAAAGTGCACAATGTTCAATGAATCATAATTCTATGCTAATATATCATAGAAAGAAATAATATGAGGTAACTAATTTTAGATGTATCAAAATACATAAGAAAAATTATATAATCAAATTGTAATTGTAATAAATTTTCCATTAGATGAACATAAATAGTTTCATATTTCTCAGCTTAACCCTAAGTGTTATATTCATGGTTAAGAGGAATTAATGTTAAAATTATCATAACATACATAGTTCAAGGATCACACCATCCTTTCAACCTTATAAGGGAATAAATGCAATGATATCTTCTTGCTTGCTTAGTTAGAATATAATAAATTTAAAGTTTATCTCAACCCATAGATTGATAATATGTTTCATACACCCTATACCCTACTCACTTCTAATGATAGGTACAAAGATATCTCTCCAAACCAACATGCTTTAATCAAAAGAGAATATTATCAATCAACTTATAATTATTAATTATAATCAACTTATAATTATTAATTATAATCAACTTATAATTATTAATATAAAATTTAATATATATAATTCAAGGTTTAACACTCACGTGGTCTAAAAATCACAAGTAAGATAAAGTAGTGAATCTAAAGAGTCATAAGTGAAAAGTAGAGAACTATCATCTCAACAATTCCTACATACCTTCACCAAGTAAAGGAAAATGTTGAAACTTAATGTTGCCAAAACACTTCCTACTTACCAAATCTGTAAGTATGGTATCTCAATATATTTCCTCAACCAAAAGAAATAAATTACTAACCACAAAGATGTAACCATCCATACAATCTAACAATTTCTCTCTCAACAAGGGTATAAAACATTATCCCACCAGCTTCAAGGGAGTATGGTCACATAACAATAAAAAAATTCATCATTTAAGAGAACATTAAAATCAACAACATGCAAATAAGATTTCTTCTTAGTATCATTATAATGATTTCAAAGGAGAATGAGATAATAATAATAACAACTCATCTCTAAGTAAACTAAGGGAGATGGCACTTTTTCCTAAACCACATAACTTAAAGGGTTCTAACCAAAACAACACTATATTGCAAGAAAATTCACACTGCACTAGTTCTTGCCAAATCTAAAATTAGTCTTATAAATTTTTCCATTCCTAGGATTAGTGAAGATAAGGCACAAAATTAAAGCTCAATATATATATTAAGTGAGAATCATCCTAAAATTAAAAACACTCACAACAAAAAACACAAATGGTGTAGGTGACTTGATTACCAAGAAGGATGTAATCACACTCGAGGTGTTTGATGTAAGTGATCAACTATGGTAGAAATCTTTTGTTCATAACTCATGAAATACATTATATACCTATCTACCCAAGCCTTGAATACAACCATCACCATTGGGACACTCAATAAACCAATCCCCTAAAAAAATCAAAGGGGTATGAGTGCTCTTAAGGGTATACACTCAATATTCCACACACATTTTATGAAGGTCTAATACTTACAATAATCATCAAACCATATAGGAGCTTCTACCAAATATCAAAACTCCAATCATGGTGTAACATGGTTATGCACTGAGATAATACTAATCCAAAATTCTAGTGCAATACATCATGTCACTAGGTTTGCACTAGTGAACAAAAATACATAGAAACACTAATGGACTCATTAGGTCCTAGAGTTTGAACCATAACTCTGATACCACATGTAACAACACTGTTGGGCTAGACATAGAAATATGTAATTTTTTTCTAATTAAATATATATACCATAAATATATTACACCTCAAAAATATAAATAGAGATCACATATATACTCAGGTGATAAAAATAAGTACACATTACATCTTATATCACATATCTCTAATGTCATGAGAGTGCTACATAAAATGAGTATTGAAAGTAATATAACTCAGCCATGACTGATACAACTCTGTAATCACTATTGTAAATATACAATAATAAGTAATTATAATTATTCATGACAATACTCAATAATATTTAATCTAATACAATATACATAATTTAGATACCTATCTCCTTAGAGTATGAGTTCCCTAGACTCTCCAATATCTATGGCAATCTCAAGTGTTGTCTCAATAGTAGTATTGTTATGGGGAGGGAGAGCATCATCCAATCCCTTTTCTATACCAACCATAGAACAAAAATTTCTCACACTAATCCCATCAATAAATGACCCTCCATTCATAGATGAGTAGATATTGATGGCATGGTAATCTAAAGAGACAAGCAAGTACCTATGTGTTGTATAATTCTAAACAAAACATGCAATGTATCATAAAAATCCATTTTATTGAAAGATATTGCACAAACATGTGAATCAAACACATGAAATGATAATGTCTCACTAAACTACTTAGACCAAAGTTTTATCATAATAAATAATAATGATCTGGCTCAATCAAATTTATACACACCACTTGATCAAACTATCTTCATCTATCATTATGATACTAATAAGCAAGTGAAGTCCATCTCACTTCTTACTATGTATTGACAATGTAGATTAATCAGATACAATTCAACCATAAGATTCATTTATTTTACATCCTATTTACAAACACACCATATAACATGTTAATCATATGATTAATCAAGGCATACATTTATTTCATCAAATGTGTGAATGAATCTTACATTAATTTCTATCCCATACTAAAAATAATGACTATAGTCTATACCATCTAGGTAAAATATACATAACTATAGATTTTAACAACCACAATTTTTTCTAAACATTCTACACCTATTATAACTCATTTTACTATAGTTTAGTATTTTAAGATATAACTAGTGGTTTTCCCAAAAACAGTCATATAAAATAGTCTTAAAATCATGGAAACATATGCAACTATATAAGTAACTATATATAATGAAGCAAGTCATAGTTCTCATGGAATACAATAACATACCAACACAACATTTGTTAAACTTTCAAAGATTGCATGCATGTATACATAGTCTTAGCAACAATTATAGAACACACCATTCACAATAATAATTAGCATGTAAATACTAAAATAGTCAAACATAGATGTGAGTTCAGACATAAAAATTAAATTATGTTTCATCTAGGTACAACATGTATTTATATTGTAGTACTCTATGATATCCCATACTATCGTAATTCACAACTACATAAATATACATAATCAAACTTGTACTTTCAAAAATCAAATGATCCATATAGAAAATAACAATCAACAACACAAAATTATACTACCTAGGTATACCTTAAATTAAACTACATACAAGCATACCAAATCATCATAACATATAAACATGCATCACGATGCACCATTATGCACCAAGTATAACTAAACATCTATACATATTAACAAATTTATAGTATAAAATGTACACAAGTATTCCATACTGAATACATATGACTAATAGTCATTCATATTATTAGTAGTGAGTCATATAATTCATAACCCATTATGACTTTTCATTCTAATGACTCATTTGCTTCCAAAATATTGTTCCAAAGGGTCATAGTTCTTGATTCCTAAGAAACTTAATGATTTATTTGAATCATTTATTAAAATATAGATATAATCCCTATATACAAGAACTTATACATCATTACATGCTAGATATAACCAAGCATTAACACCTATTAACAAATTCCAACATGTATTGCTTTCAATTATTTAATGAAAAACATAGCTTAGACAATCAATTAGTCATTTAAGTAGAGATCCTAAGCTTATTACAACCTTCATTTAATCACCTCATTTTGTTTTATATGGGCTTGTTTAATATAGTTATAGTTTTGGATCCCATAGGCACTTGATGAGTAGATAAAATCATTCTCCTATCTACAAGCTTAGGTATACAACACAACCATTTAATCTATATATGTTTAGATATATCAAAGCTAAACTTTTCACATATGAAGCATAAGATAATCCCACTAGTGTTGGATATACATTTTATGGGTTAGAATGCACACATTCAATCATTTAATTTATATGTAATTATTTAACCTAGTTCATAATCCACTCATAAATTTAAAACCAAAAGAATACACCCCTATGCATATATATATATATATATATATATATATATATATATATATATATATATATATATATATATATATATATATATATATATATTATTAGTTTAAATTTTCATAAAGTATCTGATGTATGGTCCTATTCTCTTTAGAGCATTCTATAGATCTAGTTTCATCATTATATATATATATATATATAAACCTATATTATTAATTTAAATTTTCATAAAGTATTTGATGTATGGTCCTATTCTCTTTAGAGCATTCTATGGATCTAGTTTCATCATTACATATCAAAAAGATTGACTATGTTTTAAAAACAAGCATTTGTGTTTAGTCAACCAAGGTCTCTATAAGAGTATGATATATATATATATATATATATATATATATATATATATATATATATATATATATACCACCAATAAATAATTTTATTGTTGTTTTATTAGAATCCTCTATTATGATATATATTAGTGTCAATAATCAACAACAATTATTGGTCTAATACACACACACACACACACACACACACACACACACACACACACACACACGAATTCATGTTTATGGCTATATATATATACACACACACACACCTTAAAATGATAATATGCATCCCCATTATATAGGATTTAATAATAAAATTAATAATTAAGAAAACATATAGACAATCTAAAAAATTATTAATCTAGATAACGTTATGTGCTATCAATCATTCATAGACTATTATCTAGATTGTCATATACCACCACTATAAATAAACTATTATAAACATGATGATATGATAGGATTATTCTTCCATTATACTATTATATTTATATTATGAATAATAATAATAATAATAATAATAATACCCCCTCTAATAAAATATAGCCCCATTAAAGGAAACATACAGCTGGAAATGTTAATTTCTAGTGCCCCACCTATAGTGATGCAATTTAGTTTAACATATGTGGCAATGCCTTTGATCTATACAAAGGAGAATATTTAACTACAATTTTCATTGAGGAAACATGATATGAATTATGTGTATATAGCATGTTTGATTTTATATAAAAATATATGGTGATACTTCTGAATATAAGTTTTTTACTAGTTAAAACAATCTTTTTTTAGTATGATTGAAATAATAATATTATCTTAATTATTCGCAACTCTTCCTATAGTGGTTGACACTATAAGTCAACATATTTTCTTATAATGTAGTTTTCATAAAATTAAATATAGCACCATTCACTATTAATGCTAATTTTAACTTATTAAATATAACACCATTTACTATTAATGCTAATTTTAGTTTATTAAATATAGTGTCATTTATTGATAATGTTAATTTCAACTAATTGAACATGGTTTCATTCATAGATATTAATTTCAACTAATTAAATAGAATAGAAATGGAATATCAAACTTTTTCAAGGATTAAGAAACTTAAGTGACTACTTTAGAAAGTCGTATGTCTCTAAATTGGCATCCCATAAAGTCTAAATCTAACAAAATAAAGATAAGCATGTATATGGCATCTCAATCAAACTAGTCAATGTGTTGATAGGTCAAGATTGCATACTTTGATTACCATCACCACATATTGAATCTGAAAATATTTATTTATTTGAGAAAATATAATTTTTGATATTATAATTTTATAAAAGAAGACATATTTAATCTAGTCACCTCCCTTACTATTTATACAAATAACCTCTTAAATCATTTGTTTAGCTACAATAATGCCTATATGCATGGTAACTTCTAACAATTTATGATTAATTTTTAATGATGCCAATATTGATCATAGACTCAATTCCACTTTGGTGACTTAATAACAATAGTATATACATGTATTCATCAAACCAGTTCAATGTATTAAAAAAGCATATTTATTAAAAATAGCCTATTAAAAGATGTTTAGTAGATGGGTGATGACATGCAATAGAAAGCTTGGGTTTATAGAACTTAAATTAATTACAATCTATTCATATGTTTTCTCTTATATTCTACAAAGACTACATGTTCAAACCCATGGTTTATCCATAGTTTCTCAATTTTCCATATGAATTCACCAAAATTAATTACATAACTAACCTGGATGATTAGTTCTACTATCCGTGCTTTCATTCTCCTCTTTCCACTTCCTCACTACCTTTGCTTAAAGAATTTCTCCCCCATCCCTTATTTATATTTTGATCTTATTATGAGGAGAGTGAAGATTTATTTATTTTAAAGTAAATCCCCCCCCCTTTTTTAAATCTTAATTCTTTCTTGATTTTTAACTTTAATCTTACTTTTCCCTTTTATTTTTTTTATTTATTTTTTTGTCTTTTCCTTGTTTTATCCCCTTTTAATGATATTTTCTAATTCTCATTTATTTCAACAATAATCAGGGAACATTTATAATTTTAATAATTTATTTTATAACTTTAATTATCACAAGTTTTAATAACAAATACAATAAACATGCAAACAAGATTCATTATGTTATTAAACTTATATTAGTAAACTATAAGAAGCAACACTCTAAAATAAGTAATAAATACACCATGTACACACTACTTTTAGTGTAGTCTACCATGTGCTAATTATAGTGGTGCATGTAAGGTACTATTTGGTTCTCTATCACTCTCCAATGTCTTGATATATGTCACCCTCTTTGATGATTCTCTACTTCTATCACTCTCTGAGGGATGGTTTATCTTATATCAACCTCACAACAAGGCAAGTAGTTAGATCATAACAATTGTGATATATATATATATATATATATATATATATATATATATATATATCTTCATCATAAAATATAGTTAAAATAACAAATCAACATGATAATAAAGTAAATATTTACTTACAACTAACTCATAACAGTGTGATCATGTAACCCAAGTAATATCATACTACCCCATAATAACATATACCTCATAGCTTAGTTAAAAATAGCCAAATCTAAATTTGTCATATATAGATATCCATAGATAATCTATTAGGTTTGTCTGGTAAGAAATTAGGATGCAACACTAAAGAGGGTCGTAAACACATGTATTTTTCCCCTACATGTTAGTTTGTGTGTGAATCATAAAATATGTGAAAATTAAGTATAATAGTGACCTATCTTGTATTTTTTAAAATCAAGTTCTTGGGTTACTCCTTTATTATTTCAAACCTATATATTTTCATTCCCTATATGGTATATAAATATGAATAAATGGGGAAGCTTTTGATCAATTGAATGTGCTTTGGTATTTTCTTAGGTATTGCCTAGATGATTAATGAATGTGTGTTGATATTATATTTATATTGATCCCTTTGGATTAATAACTCACATTAAAATTTAAAACACTTAGTTTGAACATTATGATACATTTCATTTAAAAATTGAGTGACTTTAGGGCACTAAATAGTTGCATCAAGATATGACAGTAACATTGAATTTACTTTCTATCAAGGACATTAGTTTCTAGAGATCATGAAAGTAGGTACATATTTTGAACATGTAAATATATAAAATAAGTACATTTTAATCATTTTGTTAAATAAATAATACTTGATTCATCAACATAAGACTGGTCAGACTAAGAGATTTAGGCCAAGGGGAACAAAGATATAATGGATGTGAGACTTGTAGAAGTAGGAAAGATATAGAACATCAAGGGTATGATTTTACCATGTGTACAAGACTAAGGATTTATATAATCATAAAATATAATTTACATTTACCCTTACCCCCCTAATCTAGTAATGAAATTACCAGTTTAAAGGAAAGGAATGCATACCTGGGTGTGTGTGCACAGCTTATCTTTGATTATAACCAACTTTAATGATTTTTTGGTGAATAAAATTCATCCAAGATCATGTTAAAATATAAAATTAGTTCATATGATCTAGGTTTAAATTACTTGAAATATATTAAAATTAAAAGAGCAAGGTTTAGGATTACACATGTGTGTCAATGTAACTACCTTATTAATTGTCAAGTTATTTTAAAAAGTATGCATCATTATAAATTAATAAAACTAATATTAGGATATATATATATATATATATATATATATATATATATATAAAACTTTAAAGTGCACATAATAAAAGATATAGGGAGAGATAGAGAAATTTTTAAGGCGCATGTCCCCAACTTTGACCAAAAGTGAGTTGTTACTTGGTAGTTGAGATTAACTTAATGTGAAACCTAATTATACTTATAACCTAGTGAGGTTTTATAATCAAATCCAAAATAAAAGATTGTAAATATTGAGTGGTTTTATCACCCCACCCATAAAAAAAGGTGAACCAACTACTACATTATTTTAGTTTAATAAAATTCTATGGGGTATCATTAAGAAAAAGTTTGTTATATGGTAACAGTCCATAAAAGAGTTCTAAAATCTAAAAATAATTTGTATTTTATAATATTAGTCAAATTTTACATATAATATACACCTTATATATGTCTCATCCTTAAAATTTGTATAAAAAAGGTACCAATGTATATAATTCTACCATAATTGTGAATCTAAATCATATAATTATGTGCTTTAACAAATTTAGGTAATTATGTAACTATGGAAGACATGATTTGAATGCATTACCCCACTATATATGGAGAAATATAAATATTTATATAAATATCAATGTGTAGGACATGTTTCCATAACATGCCCCACTATAAATCTAGAGATGCTAAATAATGATTAGGCATGGAGAACATATTTCTAAAGCATACCCCCATTGAATTTGGGAACTATTATAAGTACCATATACCTAATGAATGTGAAGAACATGATTCAAAGTCATGACCCCATTTAATATAATAACTATTAATGGTTCTGAATCCATGCCCATATGACATTCCTCCTCTGAATTTGAAAATTAATATATGTACCATGTACTAAATGAGTGTGGAGAACATGCTTTCAAAGCATGTCCCCACTAAATCTAGAATCTATGCCAAGAGTGGAGAACATGACTCTATGACATTCCCCCACTAATATCACCCACTTTGAATTGATATAAATATAAGAACTGGTAGTCATCTCAAAATGATAAGATAATGTATAATTTGTTAATGCAACCATGTAGCATATATAAGGAACATGTCTAGGTAAATGTATCATTAAAGCACATAGAACCAATGTGATCACATGTAGACCTAATATTCATGATAAATATCATGGAAAGGTATAGATAGTAATATTAAAATATCAACAATAAAATAATCACACACACAAGAGCACTCAAAATCAAGTCAAAAGGCAATGGTGTAAGGAGACTGTAAACAAGGGGCATGTTCAAATGTCACACACTCAAAGAGACATGACTTAGTCAAATGTCCATATAAGCAAGAATGACATTTAAATATCTATACAATAAAAAATTACATATAAAATTTTCAATTAAATCATACATAAGCATGGGGGTCAAAAGCAAAGGAGCATATTAAAATGCTCGAACAAGGAATATAAGGCAAGACACTCAAAGAAGTGCATAAATTAAAGCATAAGCAACCAACATAAACATGGCATAGTAGCCAATAGATCCAATATGCTAGTAATTTTATGTCAAGTTTATATATATCAATTACCCTATGTAATATATATTCATGGATAATAGGCATGTGTAATTTCACATGTAAGCTCAAACATGATAATGTAGAGTGATCATCAAATCATATAACTTGTGTGTATCAAGATCAAAGAAGTAGATGCCTCCAATGTCAATATGACATGACTAGATAGAATTCTCAACATCCAAAATAATAATGTATCATGTATATATGTATGCCTATATCACACTCAAGTAGAAGTGTGAGACATATGTGTATGTAGGATTAACTGAGTATGTTGTCCATTAACATGGAACTAACACATAGATGCCAAGGAGATAATAGAACATATAAGTGCTGAAGGTGTTTTTTTATTTCTTGATTTTTATTTTTTTTTAGTATTTTTGTATTTTTTTAAAATAAGGGATCATACTATTATTCCATCTAATGTATGGTCGTATATATCTCCCCACTGTGAATCTAGTGTAATAGCCCATTTATGTTATCAAGAACATGTATATAATATATGTCACTATGGTATCAATGGTGCTCTTAATATGTAGAATAGGACTATATGGTTGTGAATAAATAATAAGAGTAATAGGAGTAGTGTTTTTTGGTATAGACACTCCAATTTTATCACTTCCATGTTAAATTACAAAATGGAATGAATTCACATAGTTTCACACAATCTGGTCTGAAATCATTTGTTCATCTTATATACATCATCAAATTAATCTCAAGGAATATCTAGGTGAGATAATTCATAATATTATATCTATTCAATTATCATTTTCTCTTCAATTTCTCTATTCAATTATCATTCTATATTCAATTTCTTTGTTCAATCATCATTCTCTGGTCAATTTTTCTATTTAATTACTCTGCTTTGATCAATTCAATAATCCCCTTTCTATAATCAGTTTAATATTAATGTTTCTCCTTATTTAAATCATTATTATAGTTAAATTATCTACATTATATTAATTAAATTTATCTTTGATTAATTTAATTAAACATTTTTCTAACCGAATTCTAAATATTTGTATTAATTGAATTGATTCTTCATTAACTTAAGTAATCATTCTTATTATATTTCTATTAAAAATAGAATTATATTTCCTTTCAATTAATTAATTAATTTATTTCCCTCAAATTGGACATCTTCATTCAAAGGAGAGGATCTTGAGATCTTATGTAATGTACTCTCACAAATATATTTTGAGGAGAATCCTCCACCCTACATCTTGAAAATAAGATGAAGGGCTTATATTAATTCCCATTTGATATTTTCAAAAATCATCCTCCACCCTCTATCTTGATTAAGATGAAGGACTCACATCATTTATCTATTTTCTTGATCCATGTGCACTCTCAAGGAATCTTTTGTAACTATTAATATTTATTTCAATATGAAGGGTCCTCCTTGATCTATAATTGTTATAAATACACTTTTTTATAATATAATTGAGCATGCTCAATTCATAAAATTAAGTTTTGTCAAATCATTAAGTCTCTTTGTGCACCATTGTTATAGTCTTTGATCAAATCAACATGGTCCATATCTTTAATGGAGGTATCTAACTACAATTATCATTGATAAATAGCATCACAAGCTACGTACAAGCTACATCCCACCAAAGACAAGCTATAATTAAGGTTTGTATTACATTTTTTTTAATCTCTAAAGCGTTGAAGTATTTTTGTATTTTATTGAGCCCATGATGTCCTAGTATATATTCTAATATTTATTATAAATTTGTTATATTTTATTAATAACTTTGTGAAAATATATATAATTCACATTCTATCAACACATATAGCATGCCTTGTTGGACTAGCAACCTACACCTTTATTTTAAGCCTCTTTAGTAATTTTACTTTGAATAAAATCTAATTTTTACTAAGAAAAAATCTTGTAAAATTCTCATATATTTTTATATATTATCTATTTAATATGAATTTTTTAAGGGTGTGTATATTTTTCATACCAAAAACCTCTCAAAATTTTGTTATATATTTTAAAATTTATCATTAAAATACTGACTACTATTTTTGATATTTTATTTGAATATTACACATGCCAAAGACCCACCAAACAAAACTAATAACTTTATTTTATTTTAGATTATAAAAGAGTGTGATGGTTTATTCAAATAATCACATTTTTAACTCGCATTTCATTTTGAGTGCTTAAAAATCAAGTCACATTTCATTTTGGGTTCTAAAAAGAATACTTGTTTATTTTTTTAAATATTTTTAATTCTATGAAAGTATTCTTTATTGCTTCTTGATTGTGTTGTGGGTATATTTTATGTGTATTCTCTCCCTTTTGGGTGACTCAAAAATTCAAAAAAAAAATATTTTTTTAAATCAAAAAGATTTGCTTATTTTTATCTTCATTTGTCCTTAGTGGGACTTGCACAAATCAGAATGACAATACCTCCCTTTTTTTTAATTTTGAATTAGTGAGTGGGATTTTATCACCTCCTCACAAGTTTTATAAGGGTGTGTTGACCTAGAGTTTCATCTCCTAACATCATAACAACCCAACTTATCTATTAGGTTATATAAAGTTAGCATACTATTTAATTGGACAATGGTTGAGTGATTAATCTAACAAGTCAAATAGGTCCTCACAGCATGCACTCAATAGACATCATATTTCACTGAGAAATTTATGGATGAAGTTGTTATGAAAGGGAAAATAAACTTTTGTAAAAATATAGACATTTTGACACCCAATTGACAGCTCATTCTAAATCATCCATGTATCATAAGGTATATTAGGAGAATTTAGTTTTGACAAATGAAATTTTAGACTAGAAAACTTTTTACCATAGAATTATCATTGATGCAGGGTTGAAAATATTAAAAAACTCTCAAAGGTTACCTTTTTATTACAACATTTTGAGATAAGTGGGTGTAAAAACATTAATAATAACCCACTATAATTAATGACTTTTAAATAATCATAAACTTTATCCTCTCAAAAGTACTTATATCAAAAGGATAGGGGATTTTCACTTAAACTAATTTCATTTTCTCACGTAAGGTGAGATTTCTTGTTTCCTTATTTGGTCAAACATTATCATATTAAACTTACACCAAGAAGCATTACTATGTCTATAGTCAAATTTATTCTATTCTACCTTGTTCAAAACACATACATTTCATACCATTGTCTTGTGTGAAATTGTATTACTACTTTATATGTGTCTTGGTTAAATCCATACCCCTCTACATATCATTTTGGTCAAACATGTACACTTTGTACCTTTTATCTTATGTGAAATCATTTCATTGTGTTGTCTATGTGAATTCATACCACTTATTTTTTTTACAAGCTTAATCCAAGTCAAATATATTCAAGTCTTTCATTTCCAAAGAGTTTACTCTTGTATTTACCCAAGAGATATCTTCTTATCCAAGTCTATTCCAATGATTGATTCTAATATACATTTTTACACTTGAATTTGTATAGCCTATAATACTACTTATGAGGATGATTAGATCTAAAATCAAATTGATCCCTTATTTCCATACCAATTTAAGAAATAATTATATGAGAATGATTATCCTTAGGATCAAGAGGGCATGGAAGTCCATCAATTACAAAACAAATAATATCCACCTCTTTATGATGTGCCTCAAACCCATTTTGAGTACCAATTATATGAAGATAGATAAAATAATCTATTATGTTTACTAGAGATGGGAACCAAAGTCCCTCATTATTTGCCTATAGATAGTATACATAGGTCAGAAATAACACAATCTAAACCCAACCATGTCATAATTACTAAGTAGTTTATTGATGTACATTATTATTTTCATAGTCCCAAATAAGTTAAAACATTATCAAATCTAGAAACATCAATAAAATGGAAGGAATTAATTGAATTTGTACCTAAAATGTCACCCATTATTGTCACCAAATTGAAGCAATATAAACAATAAATTAATTCCCTTTGTGAATTAATACTCAATCCATTTACTAATCCAATTGAACATCAATAAAAATATCCTATAGTTGATCCACTTCCTCATATCAAAACTTCCATGAATCCCAGGGAAGAAGTACTTGTATAGTCTTCAAAACTTGTTATAGAATAACTTAAAACATTTCCTAATCCATATCAAGTGCCTCTTAATATGATTCTTTCAAAGTCACCTAATCAAATTCCTTCACAACAATTATAAAATTTGGGTCATACTCAATAAGTTTCCATTGAACCACACACTATTCCATCAATTTCATAACTTACCCATTTGAATGTGTCTAAATGTCCCTCTAATATTTGTCAAGTCTTATGTAATACACAATAATATGTTATAACTAATCAATATAAATTCTTATGATAAAATCAAATGTTTTTTCCTTCACTATAATGACGTATTTATATTCCATCTAATAATAATCCCTACCAAGTTCCTCCCACTCAATTCAATCCCAAATATAGAATTAATAATTCTAATTGGCTAAGATAAAATATTGATTCAAATCCTACTAATACACATTACCATTCTTAGTCTTATAATATTCCATTCACTTCCCAAAATAATCTCTTCACTCAAGAATTACAAGAGTTCAAAGATAGCATATTAGGATTATAGGTTGATAAACAAAATAGAAAGTACAATATAGATCATATATGTTCATATCCATTTGATTCTAGTATTTTCCATATATCTTTTTCATCTCACTTTGAAAGTTTTATAAATATAAATGAAAAGGAGATCCAAGAGAGCATCTAATATTGTTATTTGTATCCTACCAAGAGGTTAGTTAAGATAAACACATCCTACTGTATATGTTCTCATGGATTTTAGTTGCAACTAAATTAGAGTGGTTCACACATCTTCCAAATAATTATGTTCCAACTTTTGATAACTTGTTAGAGAAGTTTGTTAAATAATTTTCATATAATATGGAATATAAGTTAACTACAGTGGATTTATGTGCTATCAAGAAAAAGGGACATGAAGGTTTTATTTTTTATGTTCAAATATGGCATGAATTAGCTAGTATATGTCCACATACACTACTAGACATTTAGTTTACCAATATCTTCATGAAAAATATAATTTATGATCTTGTGATCAATCTCATATTACAATGTCTATAAAAATTTGATGATGTTATCACAAAAGGGATTCAAATAGAGAAAACATTGATAGATAAATGATTGATTAAAATTTATTCTTAAAATCATCCTCAAGGTAAATCTTCCAGTCAAAATCAACATCAAACTCAGAATCAAAATTCAATGTCAAATACAAAAAATGTGGTAGGAAATACAAAACCTTTCAACCTAAACAAAAATATAGTTGGTAATGGTGTTAAAAATGCACAACATGTTTAAATAGTTCAAGCACCATTCATAAAAAAAACCACCTCAACAATAACCACTTGCATTGCAAAGGCAACCTCTTCTAAGAGGGAAATTTTATCAACATCCATTTTCCAAATTTGGAAAATATATTTAGATTTTGTTTATAAAAATTATGGCTAAAAACTTGATTGGATGGCAAAACACTAAGCCTTTTGGATGAATCTCAACATAAACTATAATGGTGTAGGGATAATGAATATTGTGAATATCATAGAATTAAAGGGCATGCCATTCATAGGTGTTTACAAATTTGTCATTTTACATAATACTTTATTGATAGAGGATAAATAGAGTTGAACATGTATTATTTACTAACACTAGTAAATACATATGAATAAACAAAAATAGATTCCCATAACATAATATTAATAAAAAAAACAAAGGGTAACTAATCATCATAATCATAATCAAGGGTATTAGGCCAACAATATTGACTACCATGCCACTTCTCATTATTATAATATATTGATCCATGTCATGGAACATTATGTTATAACCATTACCATAAATCCATGTTCATGTTCCAATAATTATCAATAAGCAAATCTATCCATTCTAGGATCGGGTTTATCTATCATAGGAGTTTCTCCATCTCATAATTCATGTCCTTAAGGGATTATTATAGGATATATATATTCATCCTCACATTATGGAATTTATATCCATACTCAAGATTGTGTTTTTATAACTCAATGCTCAAAGATTACCATTCAAGGGCCTTGTCAAAGTCCACCTTTTAGTTTTCTACTTGTTCAAAATCAGTCTAAATCTAAGTATGTAATTCTTGTCAAAAATAAATATGATTTTATGGATTAAATAAATAAAATTCTAGTCAAACTTTTCATTTTGGATCTATTATTTACTTCTCAATTACATATTGATGTCTTTTTCAAACGTTTGAGCAAGTCTCATGTGTTTACCAAATTACACTATATAAATTTCAAGCATTAGTGGGAAATTTATCTCCAATTCCATAATTAAAATTTGATCAAACTAATATATCATCCCTTGTGGATTATCACACTAATTATCTATACATTGAGGTTATGATGACCCATTATAATATCAATAAAGTATTGATAGATAATGGATTAGGTCTTAACATTATTCCATAGAAGCTAGTTATATAGTTGAGATATACTTCAGTGGATTTAATGAATGATACTATTACCATCATTGTCTATGATAACATAGAGATACAATCTATAAGAACCATTTCCTTTCTTATTCAATATGGATTCATTTTCCAAATCACCCTTTATCATGTTAGTGATTTTGATATACCATATAATTTCCATATTGGTCATTCATAGATTCACGAGACGCATGCAGTGCCTTCTAATCTACGTCAATGCATTAATTTTTCTCATGTTGTAATGGAGGTGACTATTCATGTATATTTACAACCATAACAATATTATAAACATCTTGAATAATAAGGTCACCAGTATACTTATTGTCCTAGTACTATTACTTCCATTAAAAAGGATAAACAAGTGATCTTTGAGCCACCACCATCTAATTATGTCAATCCTAACACTCTTGTGTATTATTATACAACACCTTTCCCCTACTTAAAATCCTCCCATTTTAACATTCATGAGAAAGGTATGGGAATGTATGAAATGGAGGATGCTTTTTATGTTACTAAACTACCTATATCACTGAATTTCTATGGTCATCCCAAGATGGAGTGGAAAAATAAAGGTACAACATCCTCTCTTAAATAACTTATCCCATTTTTTATATGAAAGGGTTTTAGCCAATAATATTTGAAGCCATAATACAAGTCATGTTTATACAATTAGGATCTAGCTCCTTATTTCTAAAGTAAATAATAACATATTCCCAATAAAATAATGGCTCATAATGTTTATAAGGGGAAAGGTACTAAGGGATAAAGATCAAGGTCAAATAGAGCCTATTATTCCAATGAAACATTTAAATAAATAATGTTTAGGATACAAATTGCCTAGAGTATCCCCCAAACATCTTAAAAATGGTTTAACCTATGCACTTAATGAAAATATTCTTAGCAATGACACAAAGTTCTTTTATAATATTTACAATGAGCTCACCAATACTAACATGTTTGACACCCATTATGTTATTACCATTTATGTTACTCCTACCATTCCCCTCACCCTTTAATATCCTGACCCTATGTATTAGGACCAATAAGATGATAATGATATTGCTCTTGATGATTTTTATAATGAAGAAACACTATTAGAGTTTATGCATCTGAGAGATGGTTTAACAATAGGTGACCACAAATAAGGATTTGTCATCACTTGGATCCTAAGGCCTACTTTGGGGAGTAAGTGAACTTCCTGAGTCTAAATAAAAATGAAACATTGAGATCCTAAAGTGAAAACATTTTTTAGGCACTTTAGGATCAAGGAAAAATAAAAGATAAAGGCATGTCCTTTAGTTAAAACTTATTTTATGTACCATTGGATGAGGAAGTTCATTCTCCCTCATTAGAAGCCTAGGATTCCTTAAGTCCCTATCTATCCTATAGTTTTAAAATTAAGTCCAAATATCATGAAAAATTTGTGTGAATGGATATAGAGAATCCAAAATTTATAGCTCATTGGCCATTACCTAAAGGAAATCAGTTTGATTCTTCCTATTTGTATGCATTTTAAAGTTCACATTCTTATTTTAATGATAAATTACCTTCATGTTTTCCTATTTTAGATATTGGTTTTATACTCTTGGTAGAATTTATGATAGAGGTCAATAATGGTACACTTTTTAATCTAAAGATAATAAAGCTTCGTGCATCCCTTATTAAAAAGGAACATTAATTGGTCATTACCCTTCTCATGAAATTCATTGATATATTTGCATGCAAATATTTAGATATGTTGGGTTTATATCCATAATTATTTTTTCATCACTTGGTCATGCATCTATATTCCAATCTCATTAAGTACAAGCGACACAATATGCACCCTTAGTCTTCTCTCCTAGTCAAGGTTGAGATAGAAAAATTATTGGTAAAACTTTCATCAAATCCATTCCGTATGCATATTGGATTCCCAACATTTTTATTGTTAGCAATAATCTAGTTGGCATTTTAATCTATACATTATGCAAATATATAAATAAATATTATCCTAAATATGACTATAGATATGATTATGGATCTAATAGTGGAATATGAAATGTTATCTCTTATTGATGGGTTTTTAGGATATAATCAAATAAAAATTGATCTAGAGGATCAAGTAAAGATAACATTTACAACCCCTTAGGTCACATTCTATTATCAATTCATGACTTTTGGATTAAAAAATTCAATGGATACTTATCAAAGAGTAATGAACCACAATATTTCATGATCTCATGCATGATATTGTCGAAGACTATGTTGATGATATCTTAGGCAAATCAAAAACTTGCATAGAGAATCCAATAGTGATGCAAAGAATATTTGAATGAATTTGAGAGTATAAAGTACATTTCAACCATAATAAATGTGTTTTGAGGGTTATGTCTATAAATTTTTTATGCTTCATTGTCTATTGAAGAGGTATTGAACTTGACCTAGCCAAAGTTAAAGTAATCAATGAAATGTTATCTCCTTCCAATATGAAGCAACTATGCATTCTACAAATAAAAATCCAAGCTATTAGATGTTTCATCTCTCAACTTTTGATCAGTGTCACCCATTCACTCATTTTCTAAATAAATACATTACATTTTAATGAAATGCAAAATTCCAAGAGGCTTTTGATCAACTAAATAAATATCTAAATAATCCTCTTATCCTTGTTCCACCTATGCCAGGAAAGCCTCTTACTATACCTTTCTATAAATGATAGTGCCTTGGGGTAACTCCTTACTTAGCATGATGATAAATGGAAAGATTGAGTTTTTTATTACCTAAGTAGCACATTAGTGTCTTATGAACAAAATTATAGTTCAATTGAGAAAATGTTCTTTGCATTATTCTTTACTTCTCAAAAGCTTAGATATTACATGTTAAATTAAAATACACTATTAATTTCTAATGTGGATCCATTAAAGTTATTATTAGACAAAGTAGCTCTCACAAGTCAAATGGAAAAATAGGTCATGTTACTAAGTGAATTTGATATTTATTACACACATCAAAAATTAATTAATTACAAATTCTCATTATTTAATTAACCAAGGAACTTATACAAGATTTGTTCATATCACAGTATAATTTCCTAATAAGTTTGTTATAACTCTAACTAAAGATAAATAATGGAATATTTATTTAGATGGCTATTTCACATCACGTGGTTTAGGAGTAGGATTATTATTCATCACACCATAAGGCATTCTTGTTCCTAAATATTATGACATTAATTTTCCATGCACAAATAATATTTTTGAATATGAATCTTTGCTTGCTAAACTTTTTTTGATTTGTAATGGGATATTTAATATTGAAAATTGTATGTTGATTTTTATAGTATCATCAATTAGGTCACTGATCAATATCGAATAAAGGATGAAAATATGGTACCTTAATAAACTATGGTGTATGCTCTCAAAGTCAAGTTTCAAACCATTCAGTTCAAGTAGATCCTAAGAGCCAATAATAAATCAATAAATGTTATGGCTACTATTAGATCAATGATTGCACTTTCTTCTTCTATTTTAGAGTATGAGTTTCTCATCAAGCATATTCTTATTCCATTTTAAAAATATTCACATTCAGAGATGATATGTGTCATTGTTTATCCCAATTCCCTTTGGTGTCGTGATACCTTCTCCTATCTCTATGATCACATCCTTCCACCTAAGCTATCCTAGAACCAAATGAGATCATATATCCAAAATACTTCTAGATACACTTGTTGACTAATTTTTACCTTTATGACTAAAAAGGAGTCAACCTAAGTCTTGAGTACCCTAGCCCACCTAATTATTCACTCTTCTCATATCTCTCAATGAATAAAGGTAGTCCAAATGAAGTAATTTGTTTTCATGTCAAGGATAGTAGGTTTAGGGTTATTTCATGCCAAAAAATATCATGGTGGTTGTCTTTATTCCTTGATTCAACTTATTTCAAGTGTCCTTATGTTTATACCTATGTGAAGGTCCATAATAGGCTTTGAAGTGATCTCAATGGTCCAAATGTGCCATGGTGGAGATGACTAAATGTTATAGCTGATAACTCATCATGAATCTATCTAGTATATTGAGAATATTTAATTTATGGCTTGAGCATAATTTTTATGGATGTTATGTATGTAAATGGGAGCCTAATTGGAGTATTTATCATGTTCTAAGGCCTTTTAATAAGTATTTGAATGCCATTCAATTGAAACCTTCACTTAAATCCATATATATTTTATTAAATGAGAGTATTTAACCTTAAAGTGATGATATTTCACCTCAAAGGGACACTAAAGTGATCAAGTAAACCTTTAATGACCACCATGAATACCACATTATCATAACCAAGTAGTTTCATACACTAATGTTGTCCTTTTCACAAGTAAACACCTTTAATTACCATTAAATGGGCCCTACACATGTGAAAACATGTCCCTTCAACTCCCCAAACTATACCATGTGCTTTCAAGCATCGTACAACCCTTATTTTCCCTCCTCCTACTTTTCAATGGTGTTTTATGGTTTGAAACATGAGAAAACATAGGAATCAATCTATTTTGTAGGGTTTGTTAAGTTGTGTGGATTTGTACAGTATGGATTTACTCAGATGGAGTCAATGGTCTAAAAGGGGAGTTCAACACAATCATATAATGAATAAATGCAAGTGTTTTAGAGCCAAAAATTGGTTCACTTCTTCCATTGAGCTCTTTGGTAGCCATGGAGATCACTTCAAGTTTGTCCTTAGTTTGTACTAGAGAGAGAGGATGAGGGTCTAAGATCTTAGCCAAAGAAAAGATACTTTATGACCTTTCAATCATGAGCATTACTCTCAAGATTATTCTTCTATTTTGTATTAATACACTAAGAATTTGAGCAACCTAGTTACCATCTTCATCTGCATATGGCCCAAAAAGGGGGATGGTTTTAATGTATTTTTGGCTTGTTTAATTAAACTAGTGATTTATCATGTTTCCTCCAGTAATTTAGGGACATTACATGGCATCTCCCACCTCTAATTAATAGATATAATCATATAAGAGTGAGAAACATACAATTTACCATTATCTATAAACTACAAGTTACTCAATGCATATGTCTAAAAGTGATCAATTTTTGAAGGTATAATGATGATGTCTTGAAGTCATCCAGGTCTCATTAGTTCAATTTGAATGTTCATATAGACCTCCAACTCTCTCAAGTGGTAATTCCAAGTGAATATTTCCTATAGGTTTGGGTTTCATTTTAAGAAAAGGTAATTTGTGTATGCAATGGGAAATGTAATAGATCTACAAACCAATCCTAGCTCAGAGAAGATACATCCTACTTACACTTCTGATTGAGGATACATTATATAATTAGAGTCATGAGCAATATGGATTTTCTAGACCTAACTAAGGGATCTCTTACCACAATAATATCACTAGGGAGGGTTACAAAGCCTCTAGTTAAGTAAAACTATGCAATACCCCTAACTAGGTCCTATGTTTTCATATTCACAAAACTAATAACAAGTAAATCAAAAATCTAATCTAGTGCTCACCAAAGTTGGTGGCACAAGGTGAGGGTGATAAAAAAAAATAAAACATGCATATAAGACATATACTCACATCAATATATATAACCCTAATGTATGGAAGAGAATTTAAAATGTATATCTATCTACTCTTACAAAGGATTAACAAAGTTAGGAATAATTACCTTCAAAGACAAACCTATCAAGCCTCAATCTCTCCCTTTCCAAGGTTATTCACAAGAGTTTTTTGTGGTATGTTAGGATGATAAGGATAAATTAGCTCTAGGTTACACAACCTATCAAGACATCCAAAAGACTTTTCTATAAGACAAGATCTGTATCTTCAAATAAAGTATGAAACCCTAAGATTGATCTTCAAGCAGAATGGTGGATAAGTAGATGCACAATATATCTTACTTATTCTTCTCTTATCTTATAAATTGTGAAATGAATGTGTTTATATAGGTGGATCCAACCCTATACCTTTCAAAAAACTTAGGCTGACAAGGTTGACCCAGTATTGAAATTAGCAAAAACTAACTAGGTTATGATATGTGTTGGCCATGGCTGACCTAGTTCTTGTTAAGATTTTATAAATAACAATACAAGGTCAATGTGGTTGACATAGTTATGTAAATTGCTAAAAATGGGTTTAGGTTAGGTAAATTACTAATGCAAGTAGTAAATGACTAGAGGAGGGTGAAAAATAGGAGGAAAAGCTTAAGGGAATAGTTTTTAGGAGATAAGTGTGTAGATATCAAGTGGAAAAAAGGGATTAAAATATGGTGAAACACCAATGGTCATTCCACCCATCTCTTGATGTACCCCTTAGGGGTGCACTTAGAGAGATTGAGACTCAATGGGTTCTTACAAGATAAAGAGAATCAATAATTGATAAAGTTTGAAGATATTATGTGTATACATATACCCCACTCTAATCTCATCATATGTCACATGAGTGTAACATGGGATGATGCTTTAGGAAATGAATATAGTGACGCAAAATATTGAAGTTAAATAAAGTGTAGTAAGGAGAAAATAAGATAAATGAATAGATAGAATTGAAAAATGCATACCTTGAATTACCTTAGTATTGTATATAAAGAAGGAGGTATGATAAATGTGAAGGTGTCCAATGTGAGGAACATTAGGAAAACCTATAGAGATCAGTAAAAAATCAAAAAAAAACCAACATGTAATTATAATAGTTGAAAAGATTATCTACGACATCAGGATTCCATAACATTTTATGATTTGGAAAAAGAGTTAGTAGAGATAAAGATATGAGAAAAATAATAAATTTAATGATAAATATTTTAAGGGTAAATAATTTTTGAAATAGTGAATATAAATATGGTGAAAAAGATTTCATTAGTCATTAATTACTATTCTAAGAATAATAGAACTCTGATAGACTGAGTGAGATATCTAGAGAGTGAGGATGGTGGGGAGATAATAGTTGAGATAGGGAGGATGTAGAGTAGCCACAACAAGTGAAGCATAGGTAAACAATTGAAAATTTCAAATTTTTGAGTATTTTTATTTAAAATTGAGTAATTTATAGAAATTAGATGATTAAGCCAAATATAAATATTGTAATGAACCCTAGGAAAGTTGTATGGGAATTAGGGATTAAATGGGGTATTGGGTTGAAAGGAATCAAACCAATAAATTCCCAAGGCATTTATGGAAATTTAGGCAAAAATTCATGTTAGTGAAAGAATAAGGTTGACCAGGTTGATGTAGTTTGGTAGAAGATAATAAAAATTAGTGGGTTGACTTAGTAATAAGTGGTTGACTTAGTTGGTTAGATGAAAACCTAATGGGCCAACTTAGTAATTTTAAGTGGTTAAAATTGAATCAAACCAATTTTTATTTTGAATTTTATAAGAATGTATTTTGATTATAAAATGACATGAAAGTCTAATACATCCTTTTTTGTTTGATATTTTATAGAGGCACCAGATATTTTGGCAATAGATCGATGCCTCATGGTTACCTAATTTTTTGGAGTGATTTATATATATGGATAGAGTGAGATTGCTTATGTTGGGATTAGGAGGAATCATGGAGATGAGTTACATCCTACTAAGTGTTGATCTCGTTATCATGTTATTTAGAGAATGGGAATTGTTGACCAAAAATTTTTAATGGGTGGTGGATTGGGATATCATAGAGGTAGGTATCACACTGGAGGATCTCCATGCATTATTTAGACTAATTATAATAAGGACACTGGTGATGATAGGGTCACAAAATGATTTAGAGGAGAGATGTGCACTAGCAAGGTGGGTAATGGGCTTAGATATGATCTATCCATGGTTGAGGGTGAGCTTATTTGATGTTTATATTGTAAATATTCTAAATATATAAAAGGTTTTGATAGGAATTATGATAGTACAAGTGTTTTGTCATGAGTGAGATGGTAGGGTATCATTATAAATGATAGCCTTGTGCTAGTCCATATTAGATTAGGGATTGCTTTATGATTTTAGATCTACAATATAGGTCTAACTCATGCATGATATATATGGGATGATTTTTAGAGGGAAGAATATTATGATACCAATGGTGTTGGTGAGTACATAGATATATGAGAGTTTTTCAATGTATTGGCCAGCTAGGTTGTCCCATGTGATTGATGATAGGTTACCTCAAGTTGCTAGATGGAGACAAGACCAAGTAGTGTGGGTTGTGCCCCATGTGCCAACACTACTAATAGTCACATTAAGAGAGATTATGTGGTATCCCTATGCTCATATTGCTACTATTTGGTTGAGTTGGGTGACGATGGTTCTAGAGCTAGCTAGTGTGTTGATTATAGGCCACTATACCTATTGGGTAGAGCCACAGTCAGTAGCATACTTGCTAGGATAATTTGGATTCCCACACCTAGAAAATATTATAACAGTGCATGCATTTTGGGCATGACATGTGAGAGAGCTGAAGGAGATAGGAGGAGTGTCAATTGAGAGACTAGATATCAAACCACAATATATGAGATAATAGACTAGGAAAGCATGACAACTAGCAACTGGAGGAAGAAAGGGAATGGATGTAGATGCAGGGGTATAGTAGGTATCATAAAAATCATAGTAGGAGGAGTGGTGACCACATTAGGCACACCATTTATATAGATGGTAATGGTGAGATTGAGCACATATGACATTTGCCATACAAGATGACTTGATAGTTAGCCTAGGGTAGATCTAGTCAATAGAGGCACCACTAAGGAGAGGCATAGACATGCAAAAGTGATGACTCTAGGCTTTGTTATGATTAGGAGGTGACCCATAGACAAGGTGATCTAGGTATGGGCTGATGGAGAGATCATACTTAGTGGATGAGCAAATGGGGAAATGGTGGTTGGTGACATTAGGATAGGTAAGAAGCATTGGATTTGTTAATCTTTGAGATAGAATATTAATTGTATATGATTAAAGATATATAGATTTTTAATTATAAATGTGATCTGATATCTAAGTGTTGGTTTTTATAAATTTTTGGCCAATTTTGGACTACATGTGCCTAATTCAAAATAAGAAGCTAAACAGGGTCCTGATTCAAGAGTGATTCAATGTCATAAAGAACATATGAGCTTTAAGAAGAGATCACATAGAATTTGTAAGCTTTTAAAACACCTTAATCAAGTTTAAAGTGTGAACTTGGTGATTATAAGGATCCATACCATCACAAACATTTCATAAAAAATGAACAAACTAGTTTTCTTGTGCATTTTATAAATATGCTCAAGAAGCCTCTCAAATCCAAAGGATAATGTGGACATGAATTCCTTCATTCCTAAAACATGATCTACAATTTTGGTACCTTGGTACAATTTTTGTCAATAGATATAAGACTTCAAAATTAATCAAACAGAGTGAGATATTCATGTGGATGTCAAGCTAAAGCTATGACAAATAGCCATTTAAGTTCAAATGTTCCCAGATTAAATGTAGAATTGACAAGTGTCCAAATATTAGGAGACAAGGTTAAGATCTAATGGTGAGTAGGTAATATGTAGTGTTAATGGGTCCCAAAGATATAATGGTGACCATTTTATCATGCATCAAATATCTAAAGATGAGCATTGAGTCAAAAGGTCAGCTTTAACATGTCAATGACAAGTGTCAAGAACATGAGTGCCTATGTAGAGGTATAACATTGAGCATCAATTGACAAGGCTACTGGGCCCAAATAGATCAATGTTATGCATTTAATTATATTGATTATATTGATGATGAGCAAGAGTTAAGGATCCTAAGGATGAATAAGCTCCTACCAAGTGTCACAACCATAGTAACTATCAGATAAATCAATGGTATGCATTCAAGCCATGTAAAATAAGATCAATGGTTTGAGATTGGGGATCTTAGATCTAATGTGAGGCTACCATATTAAATAAATACGTGAATAAAATAGACTAATATTAAGATCCTAAGGATCAATTCAAAATGAAAAAATTTCATAATCTCAAGGACTCAGATCAAGATCAAAGGCTTGTATCAAAAGTCAAAGCCAAATATGGTCAAAGTCAAACTAGAGTAGATATATTAAAGGAATCCCATGGAGGTAGACACATTAGTTTTGATGAGTTTATTTCCAAATCTAGTAGCATGATTATGACCCCTTTCCTCCATTCTTGCATGCCAAAGATGAACTATTAGGGAGCCAGTAGGGAGCAATCGACATCACCAAAATTAAAACAAATTGATTAAGTTGTTATAAATACATCAATGTTGGAAGAATATTGATAATAATTTAATTACTCCATTGTAACTATAAGGAGTATCAATTCATACCAAAATTAGATTGAAAGGGATTGATCAATTATTATAGCCATTTTATAGAAGTGGTCTTAGCATGATGATCCTTTCTAACTAAATCAATGCCAAAAGGTTAGAAATATTGACCATAATGACCCCTTCTTCATTCTAATAGGAATTTTTTCCCATCTCTCTCATCCCAATCTTCTATATATATTATTTTAAGCCTTGAAATGGATCCCTCTCTTTGGCATGACTAGACTCTACCAAGATTTGTACTGTAACACCTATTTGATGCAATAAAGATTGAATTCCTTTATTTGCAAGCTGAATTTAACTGTGTCTCATGAATTCATTGATGTGGTTAATTGAATATCTGATTTCCTTGCATATATATGATTTTTTCACCTTTATATAGTGTTTTTGTAGTTCTCATAATTCATTCTAAGTGCATACATAATTTGTTGGTCACTGTGGAAGTGAATAATTACCCTTCCATGCTAGGTTGATAGCTAATCCATGCCTTTATGTGAAATACTTATGTGAAACCAATAAAAGAGTGAATGAAGTGATATTTTTTAGTTTTTAATTTGTCTTATAGTGTGTTTTGTATAATTAGAAGGATCAAAATATTTTGTGCATCACCTCATTTTTACATGCTTTTATGAATTATTGTCAATCTCTCTCCCTTTTACAAGCAAGAGTTAGTCTTAGGTAATAGATCCAAAAGGATGTCAACATTTTCCAGAGGTCTAACCCAAGTTTAGGTGACCCATATCCTAGGGCCAGTCCTATGTTGGACTAGTTTTGAGCAATAAAACATGAAAAATCCCTTTACTCAGGTAGGGTGCAACCTAGGAAAACCAAAAATTCTAACATGCCTAATGGGATAGGGTCTCCTAGAGGAGCTAAAATTTAGAGATAAGAGGAAGAATATGCTACAAAAAATTAGATCAATAATCTTTAGGAGCTAAATATTTTTAAATTTGGAGAGTTCATAACACTATCCAGATAGCATTATCATGCCAAAAGTTACTACAAGGTCAACTAGTAAAGGTATTCCCCTTGAATTCATTGAGCTACATTCTATTTCATATAAGAGAGAAATACCTAATAATACAAAACATTATTCCCAAAATCAATATTAATCTCTTGGTCATCATATTGCTTTAAGTAGTGCAAACCCCTACTCAAATAGCTATCAAAAATCAAGTATTTGTTCCATTTAATAAATGTATTCCATTGAAATTAGAGAAATATGATGATATTCCTATGTTTTCTCTTAAAATAATCCCATTATTTTCTAGAGAACATCAAACAACTTCTATTGAGAACATCCAAGATGTTTCCAACCTTTGCTCTATTCACAATATTGTTCAAGATAATGTGGCTATTAGACAGCTTGCTACTTCCTTCAAAGGGAAAACATTGGAGTGTTTTATTTTATAAATCTTCCTTTTAATTACATTAATACATGGGATGAGTTAGGTATATCCTTATTCAAGTAGTTTGAAGACAAATTTGATCACCTATCATTAGTTGAGCAATTTACTACTATTCAGATATCTCCCCATGTGTTCATGTCTGATTTTAACCTCAAATTCCAAAATACATGGACTAGGATTCCTATAGTGATTAGACCATCCCAAAAATATGCCTTATGTTACTATTTTAAATCCCTCAATTTTGATATCAGTGTGATGATACAATCCATGGGTGGTAATACCTTATCAAATGCTTATGAATTTGCTATAAGAGTATAAAATAGTTTGATATAAGCTAGTAAACTTTATCCTAGGCCTTTGATGCCTTTATTTGTAAAGTTTCAATCTAATCCACCACCTCAAGTTCCCTATTTCCATCATTATCTCCTATCCCATCTCCTAAACCCAAGTTATAACCCATTCTAGTCAAACTAGTGAGATTAGAGAATTGAAGAGTCTATTATAGTCTTTTGGGAATGAAATAGTTTAACTCAAAAGACAACAATACTAGGGTAGGCCTTATCAACAACAAAATTATACCTCCTATCAATCTCTTAGATATAAAAATCCTCCTTACCAAGGATTTAAGGAAAAAAAACCACCCTACCAAGTATAAGGAGCCATAGTTCTAGCTAAGCCATATGTAGCTATTAACCCTAGTGTACCAACAAGTTCAAAAGTTATTGTTCCCACACCACCTCAAAACAACTTGATGCATGGGTCAAATTGGCATCCCTCCCACATCAATGATTTTTAAGGTCAAGCCTTGGGGTCATAGAACCTTGCTATGCCACAAATGACACAAGAAGAGTTTTCTCTTCAAGGAGGTCAGTATCAAGAGAAAATTTTGATACCCCAAGGAAAGGCTCAACAAGTTCAAGGGTATCTTGATGCCATTAATGTAAAATAGTAAATGGATGATTATGTTGCTTTCAATCATGGTGGTGAGGCTAGAAATTCAAGTGGTCAAGATGGATCTATAACTAAACCTAAAAGAAGAGCCATTGATAAGGCTTAAGATGGTACTAATACTTCAAGTACTCCTAATGTTATTTCCAAATGTATCGAAGATCAACCTGATACCCCTATAACATAAAAAAACAAAATGTAGAGGTTATAAGGTCTCTTAGATACCCCTAGTCCATGAACAACCAGTGGTTCATAAGGTACAACCAAAGGTCAGTGGAGCCTTGTTTAGCATAATATATCAGATGAAGAAATCTAATATCAACATTAGCATGTAGGATTCCTTTACTATCTTGGGGGAAAATACATTCTCATCCAAGACATTTCATCCCTCAAGTTGTCTCTAGAACTAGTTGAGAAATAAGGAATTATCCTAACTAATTCAAACCAGCTAGTAAAGCATCAAGTATAGTATGTACACAAAATGGTAAAAGGGGATAAAGCTAAGGTAGATTCAAGTAAAACTCCTCATTTTTACCTCTTTGATAGTTAAAGACTATATAGTTCATAATTGTATGTCAGATTGTGGAGTCAGTAGCACTATCATGCCTAAATAAATTATAGATAAGCTTAGTCTTGTCTATGAGCCAAATGCTAAGGGTGTGTTTCAATTAGATGGGTCACCAAAAAAATAGTGGGCATCATTAAAAATCTAAAGTTGACACTACATTCTTATCTTAATGTTACCATTTAACAAGATGTAGTTGTGGTGTATTTCCCTCCCTATTTTTCCATGTGTATTTCAAAGGACTTCACCTCAAAGATTGGAGGATACTTATCAACTAATTGGACATAATTAATGTTCAGGACTAGGTATGGTACAAAGGTAACCATATATTTTGAGCCTATTATATGATTACATTTGGAACTATATATGTCAAGTGTTGTGAACACCAATTGTCTCATCTTAGATGATGTGATAGAAGATAGTGTAGAGGAAATAGAATCACCTTTATATGGGATCCTAGATGTGTTCCTTGATGAGTGGGCCTCTATCTCACATGAATATGATCCTTATAGGATAATTTAAGAAGGACATAGTTTTGATTTCTTTCATGGTAAAGATACACAAATTCCATCTTTGATGAAGGATGATGAGCCTAGTGATGGTCTTTGGAAATTATACTTTGATGGGTTAAGGAATAAGCATGATAATAGGGCTAGAATGATGTTGATTTCTCTAGAAAAGAAAAGTTACTTCTCATCTATTAAGTTTCAATTTGGTTGTTCAAATAATTTTTTCGAATATGAGGCATTAGTTCATAGTTTACAATGGGATAATAAGATGAAAGTGAACACCTTACAAGTATTTGGTGATAGTGAACTTGTAGTTCACCAAGTGAGAGGTCTTAATGTATGTAAAAACTGATTGCTTAAATCTTATAAGCATAGGGTATGGGACTTACTTGAAGATTTTTAGGCCTTCAACATCCAATAAATACCAAGGGATGAGAATAAACATGCAAATAGGTTGGATATCATTAGGGCACAATTTAGTATCCTAGCTAATGTAAGAAGTGAAAAGGCCCAGTCACACATTAAGGTGATTGTAAGGCCTTTTGTCTCAGATAATAATGCTAATTGGCAAGTGTTTGAACATGATAATTAGATTTTTAGATTCTTACAAGAAGAGGCTAAGTTTTCCTCAAGAAATTAGTCAAAGTACTTACATCAATATGGTGATTAGATTGTGCAACTGAAGACAAATAATTTTCCCAAGGGATTGATCACACTAAAAAAACATATTCAATGGTGATAATGAGTTGAAGAAAGAAAAGTCAACTTTATCAACAAATTAAGAACACTATGATAATGTGGAAGTTTCACCTAATAAGAACCTAAATTTGGGAAAGGTATTCACTTATTTAGAAAAATAAGCTTTCATTGAGTTATGTGCAAGTTTTGTTGATGTATTTGCATGAAAATATACTAATCTCAATGGATTTGACCCAAATATAGCTCAACACACCATTGAACTAGAAGATGAAACTAGTCTATTAAAACAAAGACAAAGGCCCATTAATCCTAAGCTTGAGCCTTTGATGAGAGCTAAGATTAATAAGTTCATTGAGTTAGATATTATATTTCCAATCAAGAACTCAACTTGGGTGGAAAACCTTGTTCTAGTATAGAAAAATAATGGTGAAATTAGCCTATGTGTTGACTTTTATGACCTGAATAAGGCTGTCTTTAAATATCACTATCCATTACCATCTATGGAACAAATTTTCTAATTGGTTGTAGGTTCAAAAAGTTCTCCTTGTCGGATGGCTATATTGTTTATAACAATATTTTGGTAAAAAAAGAAAACCAATTCAAGACAATCTTCACCATAAAGTGTGGGGCATTTGCATGTAAAAAGATGCCCTTTGGTTTATTCAATGTTGTAGCAAATTTTTAGAGACTCATGGATATGGCATTCCAAGGCCTTCTTAATAAGTTTATGCTAGTCAATTTGGATGATATAATAGTGTTTTCAAAGAATGCAAGTGAGCACATGGTTCACCTTAAGTAAGTATTTGAAATATGTAGACAATTTGGGGTATCCCTAAATCCCAAAAAATGTGTATTCTCAATTCATGAAGGTAATCTTCTTGGACATATAGTTTCAAAGAATAGTTTAAGCATAGATCCTAAAAGGATAGCTTCAATTCTTGTACTTTTCTTTCCCAAGAATAAAAGATCTTTACAAAGTTTTTTAGGGGAGATCAATTTTATCAGATGATACATCTCAATTTTTTCCACTTTAGATAAGCCACTTATAACCATGCTAAAAAAGAATCAGATCTTTTGATAATCCAAGGAAGGAGTAAGGAGTTTTGAGGAAATTAAGAAAGTGATGGCTAGTGTTCCTATACTCATGAACCTAAATTTATCAAAGGAATTCATTTTGTACACTTATGCTAACATTAACATAATTTTAGGCATTATTATGTAGTAGAACCAAGAGGCCTTACAGTAACCAATAGCCTTATTTAGTCAAGGCTTGGAATAATATGAAACAAGGTACTCTTTTGTTGAAAAGAATGTACTTTCAGTCATAAGGTCTCTCAAGAAATTAAAAATACTTGTCTAATAATAAGATACTTATGATGGTTACCCATCTAAGTATTAAAGAATCTCTTGAACAAGGAAATAAATGAGAAAAGAGCTAGTTGGATAACAAAAGTAACGGAGAATGATGTAGAGATCAAGGTCACAAACCTGGTTACAGGTAAAGGACTTTGTGAGCATCTATCCCAAGATTTGTAAGAAGCCAATGAGGTGGTTATGGTCTCAAATGAGGAGGAGGTTATTAATGATCACCCCTCACCTTCTAGTTGGTTCCAAGACATAGTAAGATACCTCTAGGATGGTATTTATGCTACTCATCTTATCCATTCTAAAATAAGATATTTCATATTGCAGTTCATTCCTTTTATTTTTTTTGATGGTTCCTTATTCAAGAAAGATATTAATGGCAAGTTACTAAGGTGTATAGAGCTAGACCAAACATAAAAATTACTCAAGAAGTTCCATGATGGACATAGTGGATGGAATTATTTAGCAAGGACCATAGCCCATAAGATCATGAGAGGTGGGTATTATTGACCAAACTTATTTGGTGATTGTCATGCATGGGTTAGGAAATGTAGACAATGTGTTATGTTGGTAAGAAAGGTGAAGCTCATAGCCTTACCTCTCTAACCAATTATAGTGGATCATCCCTTTATCCAATAAGGATTAGACTTTATTAGTCTCATTAACCCCCCATCAATCTTAGGTCATAAATGGATACTGACTGTTATAGATTACTTCACTAGATGGACTACAGCAATGATATTAAAGGAAACAAATGAGACCAATGTTCTAAATTTATATGAAGTTGGAACCCCTTCAAATATTATTTCTAACAATATTATGGCCTTTATGGGGTCTAGAATCATCCAATGGGTAGTTCAACATGGGATTTATCTCAACACTTTATCTAACTACTATCCCTAAGGAAATGGTCTTGTTGAATCCACTAATAAGAACTTGTTGAATATCATAAGAAGAACTCTTGAATATTATCAGAGGTCATGGCATCTAAAGCTAAAGCCAGCTCTATGGGTTGATAAGGTCACCTACAATAAGTTAATATCCAACTCCCCCTATAATATGGTATATGGTAAGGAATCAAGAATGCTTATTTATATTGAATTTCCTACCCTAGAACTGATGCATCAACTTGAGTTGGTTGAAAATGAAACTATGGAGATTAGATATCTTGAGCTTATAGAGTTGGAAGAGACAAGAAATCAAGCCATGTTAGCCATGGAAATCCATCAATAAAAGGTGAAGAGAGCCTTTGATAAAGGAGTTTCTTCATGAAGTTTCAAAGAAGGATATTTGGTCCTTAAGTGGGATGAGGACAGAGCCAAGGTACGAAGGCATATAAAGTTTGACTCTTTTTGGAGTGGTCCATACATAATATCTAGCTACAAATCCCATAATGCCTTCCAAATTTCAAAAATGGATGGTGAGGATATTCCTATCCTAGTTAATGGGATGCATCTAAAACATTACTATTAAATAAGATAAATCCCCTATACATAGTTAGTTGGTCTTCTTTTCCTCCAAGTGTTTTCCTAACACATTAGTTTGTTTGATTTTGTTTGATTTTGTTAGTTTCCCTATTTTATTTGTTTCTTTTCCTATTTTGGTGGAATCCATTATCTTTTTAAGTCAAAAGGGTTGTTTACAGCCATGAATCAACTTTTTCATTATTTATAAGTCCAAATTCATGTATATGGTTCAATTTCTCATGCATAGTAGGCATGCTGCCTAGTTGAGTTACCAAAGACATTGGCTAATTTTGGCCTACATGTGCCTAATCTAGAATAAAAATCTAAGAAGGCTCATAATTGTAGAGTGATTAATGTCATAAAGAGTAAATGAATTTAATAGGATATCACATATCATTTTCAAGATTTTGAAACAATTTAAGAAAGCTTAAAGTGTGAACTTGGTATTTTAAGGAGCCAAACCATCAAAAGCATGTCATAGAAAAATGAACAAATGAGTTTGCTTATGCATTTAATGAATATGCTCAAGAAGCCTCTAAAATCTAAAGGATCATGTGGACATGAAGTCATTCATCCCTAAAACATGCTCTATAAGTTTTATGCCTTGGTACAATATTTGTCTACGGATATAAGCCTTGAAAGTTAAGCAAGTAGAGTGAGACATTCACACAGATATCAAGCTAAAGCTATGAAAAATAACCATTTAAGTTCAAATGTTTCAAGATTAAATTTATAACTAAAAAGTGTGGAAATATAAAGAGTTAGGGTCCATATCTAATGGTGAACAGGTAATTTTTAATGTTAGTGGGTCCCAAAGATCTAACAGTGAGCATTTGATCATGCATCAAAGATTTAATGATGAGCATTGAGTCAAAATATCATATTTAACACATCAATGAAAAGTGTCACAATCTCAGGTGCCTATGTAGAGATATAATGATGAGAATCAATTGACAAGGCTAATGGGCCTAAACATATCAACGGTACATATTCAATCATACCATGTAAATTGATGATGAGCAAGAGTCAAAAAGTCAAATGATATTGAGGATGAAAAAGCTCCTACCAAGTGTCACAACCATGGTAAGTATTAGATATATTAATGGTATGCATTTTATCCATGTAAAGGAAGATTAATGGTTCAATATTAAGGAGATAAACTGAATGTGAGGCCACCATGTGGCATAAGCACATGAAGTAGATAGACTGACAACAAGATCCTAAGGATCAATAAAAAAATGACAAATGTCATAATCTTGAGGACTTATATCAATATCAAAGGCCAATATCAAAGGTTGAAGCCAAATATGGTCAAATTTGAACCAGAGTAGATATATCAAAGGAATGCCATAGAGGCAAACATATTAGTTTTGATGGGTTCATCACCAAAGCTAGTGGTGTGATTACGACCCCTTTCCTCCATTATTACATGCCAAAGATGAACCAGTAGGGAACTAAAAGGGAGCAATCAATGCCTCCAATATCAAAAAATATTGATTACACTATTGTAATTGCATCAATACTGGAAGAATATTGCTAACAATTTGATCTTGCCATTGTATTTGTAAAGAAAATCAATGTAGACCAAAATCATATTAAAAGGGATTGATATGATTATTGTGGTCATTTTATAGAAGTAGTCTTAGCATGATGATCCTTTCTAACTGAATCAACACTAGAGGGTTGGAAATATTGATAATAATTACCCCTTCTCCATTCTTTTGAGTATATTTCCCCATCTCTCTCATCCCATTCTATTATATATAGGCTTCTAAGCCTTGAAATGGATCCCTCTCTTTGGCATTACTAGACTTTGCCAAGATTTGTATTGTAATATCTATTTGATGCACAAATATTGAATTCCTCTATTTACAAGCTGAATTGAAGTGTGTCTCATGAATTCATTGATCTGGTCAAGTAAATATCTACTTTCCTTGCCTTTGTCTAAGTTTTTCACCTTTATATATTGTTTTGGTAGTTCTCAAAGGTCATTCTAAGTGCATACAAAGTCTATTGGTCAATGTGGAAGTGGACAATTTCCCTCCCATGCTAGGTTAATAGATAATCCATACCTCTATGTGAAATAATTATGTGAAACTGATCAAAGAGTTAATGAAGTGATCTTTTACAACCTTGAACATGTCTTATAGTGTGTCTTGTGAAATTAGAAGGATCAAAACATTTGGTGCATCACCTCATTTTTACATGATTTTATGAATTATTTACAATCTCTCTCCATTTCTCAAGCAAGAGTTAGTATTAGGTCTAGTTTAGGTGATAGATACAAAATGAAGTCAACCTTCTAACCCACAACCTAGGATCAATTCCATGTTAGACTAAGTTTGAGCAATAGAACTTGAACTATCCCTTTGCTCAATTAGGGTACAACCTAGAAACACCAACATATACCCTATGATAGAGGAGACTAGATGGGGGTCCTTAGTCATGACATCGCTCCATGACATTTTAGATGGAGTGTTGACACCATATGACCCCACAATGTTGGATGATCATATGGTACCATGTGCCTCAACTCAGATGAGCTAGTTTAGACTAGTGAGGGAAGCCACAAGGTAACTACAAACATGTAAAGATGGATTGTAACCACCAGTAAGGGTGGGCATAGGAAAGGCATATTCTTATCAAGCCTTGGCTCAGGAAAGAGCCACACACATGGATACCATGATCTAGTTGGGATAGGTAAAATTCTAATTGGCCAACCTATAGGGATAGCTATTAGGGTTGAGATCTTGGACAACCTCATTATAGTGTAATGTGTAGATGAGATAATTTGAGGCATCTATGGGTAGCATGTCTAGGCCATGAGATAGGCATGATAGATCCTCGACATATAGCTAGAGTGATGTATTTATATTTTTTTAATAAAAACACATGATATATAGAGATAGATTGTTTTGATAGTTGGGTGTTGATCTCATGAGTTATATTTTGGTTGTGGTTGTTGATGCATGGATATACTTATTTATATCACATGTATTTTTCTTTTGTTGTATATGTTATTGGAAATATATGTGGGGTGTTTTCTTTTCTAGCATTATGTAGTACACATACATGGTTAAAAATAAATATGCAAAAAGACTTGTAAAAGTATAATTAATAAAAAAAATGAACTACACACTATACCATGATGGTAAATGTGTAATAACAAAATATGACTAAGTATAATAAACCAAAAAAGTGGTAAACAAGAGAGGGGAAATGGTTTTAAACCAAAAAATATATTTAGACTAAATTAAAACAAGTAAAATCACACTAAATCATGTTGGAAAGTATGAAATTAATGTAATAAAATAGAAAGTGTGTGAAATACCAATGGTACCAAAACCAAAACAATTAATTAAATCAATCATACTAAGTCATGTTGGGAATTATAAATGAGAAACAAAATTGGCAAAATGGTCTTAGATTAATCATACTAATTCAAGTTGGGAAGTATGAGAAAATTAAGAAAAATGATTGGATTCTTACATTCAATCATAAAATAAGAAGATAAAATTGAAATATTAATGAATTAAGCATAAAAGAATACTAAATTAAGATGGAAAACATGTCAATGATGTGTAACTCATAATCAATCACATCTTATCTCATATTTGACATAGATATTTTGTTGTGACTTGGGTATTAGAATTGTTTTAAGGAATGTTAGGTTCTATCCATGGTCTTACACTACAACTCGCAAAGGGAACATCAATGAGGTAGAAAAAAATTTAAAATATGGTAAAAAGGGGATGTTTAGAATGGTGATGTGAAAATTTGGTAATTTGTGAGCAAGGCTTAGTCCTTTCCAAGATTTACACTACAACTCACAAATGGAATCCTTAGGGGAATGATCAGTAAATAAAACAACATTTCTCAAGGGGAAATATTAGGGTTGTAGGGAGTTAAAAAGGGAATGTAAGAGGCATAATTTAGGAATCTAATGTGAATACCTTAGGATAAATGACACTAAGGACATGAAAATACATGAAGTTACTAATGATGATCAATATACAAATGTTACCTATGTATTATATGCACAAATATAAGTAAGCAAATAAGTGTGGCACTAATATCAATTCATGTTGGTTGTGTTGAATAGGAAAATTAAAATAGATGTACCTTCCAAATATGTGTTTATCATTTCTTAGGTTCCCTTACAAATCCATGGGTCTACTGTGAAGATTGGGTACTTGCACGATAAATTAGGTAGAGTTGAAAGATATTTTAATTCTCCTTTTATAATCTACTAGCCTACTACATTGTAATGAACCTTAGATCTATGATGAGGTCAAATATGGATTTTGAGATTTGATTATAAAAAAGAGATGTGCTTAGAATCATGTATTTTAGTGTGATTTAACTTTTCAAAATTTTGAATGTTACCTTTTAGATCATTACCTTTTGCTAAATGATTTGAATTTTGAATGTTTATGGATTTTAAGATTTCTCTTCCATATGAACTTGGAATGACCAATCATGAGAGATAAAGTGATACACATGGATGAGATTTATGATTTGGCTAAAGGAAGCTAAGTATCCAAAGACATGACTAACTAGAACACTTAGGCTTAACTATGAACCAACATGTTATCTCAAGTCTCAACCATGTGTATGCTTAGTTCGTGAAAGAGAATAAAGGGGAATGAAAGGGAGATCCAAAGTAAACCTAGTAAAAGGAAATGAGATGAATTGTCTGCTAACTAATCACATGGTAAATAAGGAATGAATAAAGGGAGTAATGTTTGTATAACCAAGTCATAATAACAATTATCCATTTTTATAGAGATAAGATAGAAAAAAATCATGAAAAATAACAAGATAGCCATGGAAAAGGAACTTAAGAATAAAAATTATGTAATTAGAAAAAAGTATCCATAAGAAAACATAATAAAAATAATAACATCATAAGCAACATAGAGTATGAAATAAAAGACATCATTTAAGATAGATAATAATTTGAAATAATGTCAAATGATATAAGATAGATAAATGTAAATTTGAAGTACACATCCAATCTAAATGAATAAATAAATGAAATAACACCGTGCTTGTGTTCATAAATAATGATATATTTGTACACAAACATTATCCATAACATATGATAAGTCTCTATGAAGCTAAACTCATATTTTAGCCAAAGTTTCATCGATATTAAAGTAAAGTTGATAAAATACTTCTCATCAAATCTCCTCAATGGATAATGTAGTAATGCCTGAAGGATCATGTTTCTTAGGGATATCATGTAGGTTATGCTTAGGAAAAGGATTGATAGTAGACTCTATGGGAGATGAAGGGGTCACCATTAGGGAATGGACCACAAGTGAAGGAGTCACCAATGGAGAAGGGGCCATCGAGGAAGGAGGATCCATGGGTGAGGGAATCATAGGTGAAGAAATGTTAGGTGGAAAAAGGACCATAAGTGGTAGAACCATAGGGGAAGAAGGGGGATCCTTGATGAAATGGTGACCTATGGGAGGAAGGTTAATAATCATAGGAATTGTTATGAGGTGGTCCTTGAGATGTTATTGAAGGATATGGAAATGATCAGTGTGATGTGTACCATATTGGTGCCAAAGACAATATACCTCTCCATATTTTAGAAGCTATTTAGGTAATAACTTTGGGTGAGGTATATCCTTGTTTTTGGGTTGAGGAGTGGTGGGATGCAAGTTGTTTATATATTTTCACAACTTATGATAATGTGTGGATGCATGGTTCTATGTCATGAAAATAATAGATATTCTTTTTAGAATAATTTATAGGTGTACTAATAGGAGGAGTGGAAATAGAAGCTGAGGAAGGTTGGTATAATGAAAATTCTCTAGTCCAATCATCAAAAAATTTATGAATATTACAATATGTATGGTTTTCCCATTTGGTGGGTAAAGGAGAAAGTTATGGTAAAGGGAGAAAACCATCACCAAAGGAAGGTGGGGTTTATGAAGAGAATGGGAAAGGCTCAACTGAAGGAGCTATAGGATCTTAAACTAGAAGAGGCTCAGTTGGAGAGGAAGTGAGAATAGGATCCAAATTGGGCTCTTCCAAGGGAGGGGCAGGATGCATAAAAGGTTAAAGGATAGTCACAAGCATCTCAAGGATAAGTCAGATAGAGGGGGCTTGGTATTAAGTAAAGTGATGGGGACCAGTCAAATCATGATCCATAAGCATACTTCTATTAGGATCTTTAGAAACTATAGGTGTGCACACCATCTCTACCCTACAATTGAGAGGGAAAATGCTAAAATTAGGAATGATATATGATAGAATGCTATAATAAATACTAAATCAAAGAGGAATGATAATAAATAATTTCACCATTACAAGCTTGAACAAAACCTCTTAAGAATGGATCATCTAAGGTATATCCATTATCATAATTAGGTGTATGAAGATTGATGGCATGGGTAGGGATGACCTTGTCATCTGATATGGTGTGATGAATGGAATGTCAATTCCTAATTAAGAACAATGGGTATATCATCACTTTTTGGTTGATGGGAATGAACTTGAAAAGAATTGGGAAGTTGATAAATGAGATGAGGTAAGAGCTATAAGGTTTTAATCTTGATAAATGGAAAATGTAGATACTCTAATTTTATCACTTCTATGTCAAATTAAAAAATGGAATGACTTCCCATAATTTCATACAATTTGGATTGAAATTATCTATTCATCTAATATTCATGTTTGAATTCACCTCATGGAATATCTAGGTGAGCCAATTCACCACATTAGATCTATTCAATCATAATTCTCTACTCATTTTCTCTCTTCAATTTATCTTTTCAATCATTGTTCTCTAGTCTATTTTTCTATTTAATTACTTTACTTTGATTAATTCATTAATTCCCCTTTCTCCAATCAATTAATTCTAATATTTTCCCTTCTCAAAATCATTCTTTGAATTAAATTCTCTACATTATATAAAGTAAATTGATATTTGATGAATTTAACTAAACATTACTCTAATTAAACTCCCCACATTTTCATTAATTAAATTTATCCTTGATTAACTTAATTAATCATTCTTCTAATTATATTTCTATTACAATTAAAATTATAATTTCCATTAAATTAATTAATTCCTCTTTTTCCCTCCAATTGGACATATTCATCGAAACAAAAAGATCTTGAAATCTTGTGGAATATTTTTTGTGAGCTAATTAATTAGATAAATGAATTAATGTATAATATTATTCTTCACCCTTCACATTGGAAACAAAATGAAGGCCCACATGGTTGAACCATGTGCTTTCGTGAGAATGATTCTCCTTTCATCTTGGAAACAATATGAAGGGTTTAAATATACTCTCACAAATATATTTTAAGGATAATCCTTCACCCTTCATTTTGAAAACAAGATGAAGGGATTATATTAATTCTTATTTGATACTTTCAAAGATCATCCTCTACTTTTCATCTTGATTGAGATGAATGGATCACATCATTGATCCATGTGCACTCCTGAGGACTCTTTTATAACCATTCATCTTGATTTCAATATGAAGGGTCCTCTTTGATCTATATTTTTTTATAAATACACCTCTTTTAAATATAATTAAACATGATCAATTTAGAAAATGAAGTGTTATCAAATCATTAAGTATCATTGTGCATCAATTTTATATTATTTAATCAAATCAACATGATCCATAGATTTAATGGAGGTGTATAACTACAATTGGCATTGATAAATACTATCCCAATCTACATCTAAACTACATCCCAACAAGGACAAGCTACAATGAAGGTTTGCATTACATTTGTTTGAATCTCTAATGAATTATAGTCTTTCTATATTTTTTTGAGCTTAGAAGGTCCTAGATGTGTATTTTTGTATTTATTATCACTTTATTTTGTATTCTTAACAACTATGTCAAAATATATAGAATTTTCATTTTATCAAAAGAATTGGAAACCATCATTGAGTGTTTTTTTGTTAATTTAGTATAGCATTACTAAGTAAATTTTGAGGTGCTTTAGATATTTGATCATGGTATGTATTAGAAGATTAAGATTCTATGGAATCCAATGTATGTCTCTAATGTAATGGTCTTTCAAGTATTATCCACCTAGTAAATGGGATTGTCTATTGTTTACCCTTTTATAGTGAATTAGCTTTGGTAGGCTTGATAAGTAGTTATCTGGGTATAAAATTATTTTATTCAAGAGGATGCTCATATGGAATTATATAAATTGTAATTACCCAATTATAATTAATGTATTTAACACACACATGCACCATAGAAAATATTTATTAAATAGTGTGTATCCAAGGTCTTCCCAATAACATATCAAAGATGCATGTGTAAGGGATAACTAAGAAATTAGTAACCACATGTGTGGGACTAACCTATAAAGGTATGTAAATATTACTAAGAACCTTATGGGTGGTCCCATAAAATGCTCAAATTGATTTGGTATAAGAGTGTAAATCATGACAAGTATCACCCAAGTGCATAAGTAATATAATTGTGTAAACAGTTTTATTTTCACATTTATGAATCATAACACTATGTATGGGTTTTTTTTCAAGGTATGCTCAAATGAATAAATAATGAAGATTAGATTCATCATCCTTAATTTCATTGTTATTAAAGGAAATAAAAGGTTTCTTAACCATATGATGTATGTCACATGTAATTACCAATAATCCCATCTAGTGGGTGCCCATAATGTAATAGAGGAGGATGTGAATTATATGCCATTTGCACTCTTAGTTCCTTATTAGAATTGTATTTCAAATTATTTTTAAATATTTTCTATTTATGGTGATCACCAAGTTATGAACCTAATTTTTTTAAAGGATCCTCAAATGTAATATTTTGGTCATCAATGAGATATTAGATCTTATGATTCAAGGTAAAACATCTACTTATAATATGTCTTGTTACTTGATTATAATCATAATAAGCATTCACATCATATCATTTGGGTGTATTTTGACTCATATCAACCTCATTAGGATGAGGGAGAGATATAAGTAGGGACTCTAGAAACCATGGGAGTAATGAATTTGGGGACTTAGGTAAACATGTAAATTGTATCATTGGTACTTTAGATCAGTTTCACTTTAAGAGGCCATGATGGAAACCCCCTAAGTTTGGGTAGGTGAATTAGGTTGGCGCCAATAGTGAATTAGGCTACATATAGTAAGAAAAAAATCATCTTATTTTGATATCATATGATAGCATTATCTCATGTGATAGCATTGTCTCATGTGATAGCATTGTGTTTCATGATAGCATTATGCCATGAAATAACACTATGTCATGTGATAGCATTTGCATCACATAACAACATTGCATCATGCAATAGCATTATGTCATGCCACAACACTACCATGTGACACAATGATATCACATGACATAGTAATGCCATGTGACACATCACTATCATGTGACATAATGTTGTCACATGACATAAAACTATCATGTGACATAGCACTACTACACAACATAATGCTATCACATGACATAACATTACCATGTGACATGATGTTTTTACATGACAACATTGAGTCATGTGATATCTATACATCAAGTGTCAATAATGCATCAGGTTATAGCAATTCATTAGGTGTTAGCTTGGTATTGTTCAGTAGTGTTAGACCCCATGATAGAATTTTACTATCATGCAGCATGTTGTTTTCATGTGGCACTTCATTTCTATGTAACATGTTGCCATTGTGTGTCACTTCACTATCATGTGAAAGTAATGAATTATTCATAGGTCATGCCAACTGGCTGCTCTGATTCCATTCCTTGCTTATAAATACCTCTATAGTTAACTCATTTTCACACTTTGCTTACAACTTTTTCTCATCCTGACTAGTCAAGTTTTTCCAACTTTACCTAATTACTTCCAACCTTACCTAAATATCTCTATAGGGTTACAATGACTTCCACATCTATGGAAACATGGATTCAATCATTGGGGTTGCACAATTATGTTTTTGAAAATATTATGTGTCTATATTTCCTATGGATGTTGGAGTAGCTATAATCCTTTATTGAATGGATCAATCAATATGAGTTTAGAGGACTTGTGCAGATGCCTCAGTATGATTTAACTATCAATATAACCTTCTAAAATCTCTTCTTAGTTGTTTTAACCATAGTGATGGCCATTTCTCTATCTAGTTTAACAATAAAATGATATCCTTTCGCACATCTCCATTGGATATCCATAATTTAACATCTCTTCCACATTGCAATGCAAGTCCTATGAACACAAAGGTTATCTTATCTGAAGATGATAAGATTTATTTGGATTCATTATACAAAGTGTCCTTTGACCCATTAGGTGAGTGTTAAATTTATTAATTCATTTCCTAAATATAACTAAATCATTTCTTATATATGATTTGGTATCCTAATTCAATTACATGTTCTATTTTTTATTTTTCACTATAGATTCTCGAATTTGAAGGGAGATTCCTATGGAAAAAATTAGCAATCCATTTCTTGAATATATTATCCATTTCTTATAAGAAATGATTGTTTTATATAAAAGACCATTAAAAATTCCATTTTGGGTGTTTTATTATATTCTTCATTCTCTCTCAAGTGTTAGATATGACTGGTACACAATAATATCTAATAGGATTAGGGTTGAGTTAAATTTGGCATTCTCTAAGGATGGTTGCACCATTTCATCTTCCAACTAAATTATAGCCTTGTACTTTGATGCCTTATATGAAATATAGAATACTCTAATTCCTACTTCCCTTCCTTAAAAAATTAAGGCTAATGCTTTGTCAATCAAAGAATAGGAGGAAAGTTTGCTTTCATTGAGTCTCATTTTTTAATATATTTTCTCAATTTTTACATTTTTTAGCCTATTGTTTGTTACAATTGAGGGTATATCTTTATGACACAAGAAAACATGAAATAAATATGGGTCAGCATGCTCTATAGGGCTTTGGTAATACTCAGTCCATAGAGTCTTCATTTAATTTATTTTGAATTGTAAAATGCCCAAGAACTGATTTTGTTTCATCTCTGCTTCTAGGTTCTCCCAAAATTCCTATAATCTATTTTTCTTGTATTTCAATGGAAAAATATAATATTCATATTGGTTTGTTTTTTTTTAGTTCAATCTTAAAATGTTACTATCGATGATTCTTCTACTCAACATGATCAATGTTTTTCATTATAACTTTCTTTTTTATTTCAATTTTGTTAAGAGTTTCTTGGTTAAATAACTAGATCATTTATACATTTTGAAAGTCAAATGAGAAATGTCTCTTTGCCACCCATAATAAGAATGAGAGGGAAAGAACCAGCTCCCCCAAGTACTAGAGGGGAAGAGACAACTCTAGCAATGATAATCAGAGTGGATGAGGTAGTCATGCCACCAAGTGATAACATTAAAATTTTTAATTTGATCTTGCATTAGTTTTATGTTTTTGAATTTACCATTTTTTAATTTTTTTTGCAATGCACCCAACATCTATTAAGAGACTGAGAAGTATATCACCTCCCCCACCACCAAAATATATTTAGAGAAGAGGAAATAATGTCATCCTCCCTATGTGAAGTAGGGGACATTTACAAATTTTTTATTTCCCAACTTTTTCTGTTTGTGGTATTTCAGGTGGATAGTGTCTTACCTATTTGCAGTAGATTGATCTTAATGAAGAGTTTCTTGGCAGTGAAAGTAGGTCTCCAGTTATTGGTGGATTCAATCCACATGAATTTATTCAAGTTTATAATGTTCCTTCACAAGTGCCTCCTATGGATGACTCTTCTCTAGCTACCTCCTCTCCACCCCAGACTAATAATTTAAATATTTTTTATGTTACCCTTACTAATTTTTCTTTCAATAATCTAGTTTTAGAAAATTTACTTGCTAATATTATGGATCATGTGATTGATATATTTAATGATTTGAAACAATGAGAGATAAGGTAAAAGGCCCTTATCAAATAAATAAATTCCCATTATCACAACCATGACCAAAAAATGAATTAATTATTTCTTGTTTAAAATGAACCATCAAAGATTGATGCTTTGTTCTAGCAAGCTCAATATAGAGTGATCTGTATTGAGAATGTTTATAATGATAGAATTTTAAAAATTATGATAAACAGGTTAGAAAATTTAAATGGAGAAGCCCAAACATATTTCAATAAATGGGCTAAAGATATCAACTTGGGTACCATTACACAAGTGGAGAGGGATAAGGCTATGGTAATTTTTAAATTTATCTATCTATAACATGTATTTTGATTATTACAATACCTTGGTATGTGCATGACCCACATTAACTGTTAATGGTAGGAAAAATATGAAAATTCAAAGCAAGAAGCAAATCTTCTCGATGTGCATTTGAAAATCACACACAAAAGTATCTCCAATGCAATTCAATTAAAGGAAAAGATGGTTATTTTAAATAAATAGAACAACACTTTAAAGGAAATCATTAAGGAGCATGGTATGGATCCAAGTGTTTTATTAAAGTATAAAATAGATGTGGATCCTATAATTCTTTCACCAAGAGATGTAGTGAATGAGGAGAGTGTGATTATTTCTCAAATGAATGCTACTGCAGTGGATCTTCAGAAGGAAGGAGTGGTACTAGAGAATGCATAAGAAAGTCAAGACAACTTGGTTTCGATGGGTGGTGATGGTAAAAACCAAGGTGGTGGAGATTCTCAAGTAGAAAAATGTTGATTTATTTGACATAATATTATTCAAAATGATAGTTTTAGAGTTTATATTGTTTAAAATAGTTTATACCATGTTGGTTTGAAAAACACTAGTTTTATTAAAATATATTTTATAGATGTTCAAAATACTCTTAGTTGTATAATTTTAATATTTTATATATATTAAATGTTTCTACTTTAATTTATATCTTGTATGGTGAAAAAACAAAGTCACTATTAAATTGTTATAGTGTTGATTGTATTTATTGTATTGTTATAGTGTTGGATGTATTTGTTATACTGATATAGTGTTTAATACATATGTTATAATATTATAGTTTTATATTTGTTATTTCAATGCATGGTTATAGTTTTATATTATTTTAAATGCATTGATATATTATTCTAATAGTTGTATTATTTGAATGCATGGCTATATTTATAATGTTCTAAAATTTGTAGATTTGAAACCAAATGTAGGAAAATATTTCTAGTACTAGTAGTATTTGAATATTGTAGTAGTTGTATCAATTGTAGGAAAAATAGCCTATTGTAAAGTAAATATTTTATCAAATTATATTTTTCTAGGATTTGTAATATTGAATGCATGGTTATAGTATTTTATTGTTCTAGTAGTTGTAGATTTGAATGCATTGTTATACAGCTCTAGTAGTTGTAGCATTTATCATTTGAATGCTTGGATATGATGTTCTAGAAGTTTTATATTGTTCTTTACTTCTCCTAGTTACATTGATTGTGGTGAAATTTGGAAATATGTGAACCCAACTTGCAACTATAGGAAAAATATTTCCAAGATATTTGTGTAATAGTACTAATGTAAACATGCAATAGAATAGTTATTGTTACATTGTTACGCATGTGTTATATCTATATATATTCTCTTGAAATTACTATTGTAAACAATTAATAAAATGAAAAACTATAAATCTTGTATGGTGTCATGGGGTGCATTGTGCCTTTCTAAACATGAAACTTGTATGCTTCACATTTTCTATTAAAGTAATAAGGAAATGTTCTATATAATGTTAATGAGAATTATGATTGTTACTTAATGAATGAAAGTCACTGTAAAGAAAGTACTATTTGAAATCATAGAATTTTAATAGGAGCAAAAAAATATTAATTCTAATGTAATGAATAAGATTCGTGATTATAACATCCATGATCCATGAAATGGATTATAAAATTTAATGTATTTGAAGATGAAAGAATAAGAAATATTTTTGAAAAAAGTAATTGTTATACTTATCAAACTTAAATTTAGGCAACTAAAACAATCCTCAAGAAACTTGCTCATCATTAGTATGATTTACATCTGCCATGTCAAATCCATATTCAGTCTCAGTATTCTCATCCTCTATATTGGTAGCAGTATTAGTCACACCTCTTCTTTCCACTAGAGAAATCCATGTTGCCACTACTCTGTCATATGTAAACTTGTCCATAGAATAATGTGAAACATATAGTCTCAAGCGTGTCTCTAGATTTTTATCTAATCTATTTCTAAGTTTTGACTTCACGAAGGATAATGCATTAAACACTCACTCATCTTCCACAAAACCCAAAATCATTGCTTGAATAAATTCATATAATATAAAATATTCACTAATACTTTCTTATAATATGTTTCTTGGATAAATTTTTCTCCATAGATGAGTAATTTCACCATTTTCTATTGGGTTACTTAAACACTAAAATTGATCCATCATTGTAATCCCAAATTGTGTTGATTGAGACATTAGTAACTATTTCTTTAAAATACCATTAATCTAAACTCCATTCAAAATAGAGATCTATATAAATTCATTACAATTGTACCCATGTATTTATGAAATAATATGTTGATCTATTCTTTATTGTTAACACTATTTCAAAAAATAGGATTCACCACTCCCATGCCCTCCAACAACTCATCCCTTTTTAAATGTTCTCTAATCTCAACAGCTAAAGTTTGTGAGATTTTTCTCAATTTAATTCATTTTTTACACAAAATAGTATCATATAGTAAATGTGTCATAGATACATCTTCAAGTTCAGCTCCCACAATTTCAAGTCTTCTATAACTTGTGTATATTGGGATCTAAATGCCATTTACTATGACACAAAGATGATCATGGATATTGAATTTCAAATAGCTCTCTAGATTCTAAATATCTATTAGAATTTTCTAGGTTCTAAAATAGGGCCATGAAATATTTCATTCAATGTGTATAATATATCTAAACATTGACATACATGTTTTTTCAAACTTATGAAGTCAACAATATAGATAGATCTCTCTTGGGCATATTTTATTAAATAGTTGATTTCCTTCAACATTGAAAAAATACCACATAATGTGAGTAATGTTTCTAAATATGTTAAATGACATAGAAAATCTATTACTTTGTCAACTTCCTTATGATATTTATACATAAACCCTATCAAAGATGGATATTCCTCAAAAAAATTGCACGTAGGTTCACACATCGAAATCCATCTAGTTTCAAAATATTTCAGTATTTTTTTACCATCTATCACCCCAATTAAAAGTTTTTTAAACTCCATAAATATTTTTGAGTTGTTAGACATGTACCTATGTAAATCATGAATAAACTCTTCCACTTTCACAACATTATTGAAAGTGTTAACAATTTTGTATGCCAGATTCATCTTATGAGCCATGCAATGAAATAGAATCATAAACATAGAAATTATTATTTGAAGGTGAACATAAATACTAGTTATATGCCCCTGCATCACTAATGTACAATCAGCACCACACACCAACTTCATAGTTATGGCATAATCATCCATCCCAACTCTCTCTCTTAAATTGGATATAACCAATTTATGTAGGATTTCTGAATTACAATTTTCTACCATTTTATGGACAGCTAGAAGATGAGATTACCTTGTATAGTTTTCAAAGGTGTATAATGCATGCAAACCCATGTTGTTTTGTCAACTTTATTGACCTCATCAATGGATAGATAGATAAAAAATGATCTTTTAACACTTTCCTTCAAATATTCCTTCTCAATAATGGCTAGACATTTTTCCGTTTCCCATCCACTATTATCTGACCAATGTGATTATGGAATATCCAAAAAACTATTATGTTGAAACAAAAAAATTTAATCTAGAAAATAAAAAATGAGTCTTCCCTTTTTTTAAATGTGGAAAATAGTAGAGAATAGTACATATTTGGCCCTGAGATTGGACTGCATAACTTTTCCAAAATGCACTTTGATGGTTCCTCCTTTCTCAACAAGATGTTTTTGTCATTTTTTATTATTTTAATTTTCACATGCATATCTTACATGCATATATTCTTCTAAATTTTTCCATCTATGTGTTATTTTTATCTATTCATATGGGTGCTTCATAGATATATATAATTTCCCACATTGTTTCTCAATTGTGTCTAATTTAAGTTGCATTATGTGTTCTTTTCTAAGTTTCCAATTACAAATTATGCATCTACATTCTGTTGGAGACTCATTACTATTTTTTGAATCTAAAAGTTCTATAAATAGAAATTTTGTATCCCAATCAACTTGAAAAGACCTTATTATTGTCCATGTACTTTTCTTCCTCTATCAACATTTTTGAGTGGAATTTTCAACAAAATTTGGTGTTTGAAAAGAACTACCTTTCTCTTAGGAAGTGCCCAGATGAGTGTGTTCTACTGAAGTACCTATATTTGTGTCTTCTAGGGGTTGTATTTAATTATTAAAAGCTTGAGAAGGTGAGAAGTTATTAGGATTAATTCATTTAATGGAAATAGTGTCAGTATTTATGTTGATTTTTGCATTGAAATGATTTTATAATTATTTTATAGTAAACAAAACTAACTGATATTTTATTAAAAAGTTTAAGAATTACTTGTATTCAAAGAGCCTATTGTTTGATCCCTCTTTGTTAGATTTTTGAAATAAGACATGATGTTGTATTTTTCTAGTATTTATTGTGGTGCTTTACCCTTGTTATAACCACCTAAGGCCATAACTTTATTGTCATGTGGGTATATTCTACTACATGGTAGGTTTCTTTCATGTAGCACATTGACATCAAGAAATAGGTTAGTTTGTTGCAACACATTGACACTAGGTGATATGTTTCCTATCTAATAGAGTTACATCAACCTCCTAGTTACCACCACCTAGTGTGGTACCACTAAGTGTCAGGTTACTGCCATATGTCATAGTGCCACCACATGATAGAATGCCATCAAGTGGCACTGTTCCATCACATGACACTATTATATCATGTGGCACTATGTCATCACATGGCACTATGTTGTCATGTGGTATTATGCTATTGTGTGGCATTATGCCATTATATGGCACTGTGTTGTCATGTGGCACTGTGCCACCATGTGACATAGTGTTGTCATGTGAAATAGTTCTACCATGTGACATAAGGTTGCCTATCAATTAGTTTGCATCATAAGACATAATACTAGTGGAGGTCAGGTTGTTTAAACCATTTAAGTAGTAGAGTGTGGTTTCAAGGCTCAAGTCTCAAAATATTCATAATTTGATAAAGAAAGATACTTCAATGGTAAGTTTGTGACCTCTACTAACATATGTTGTGTGTGTGTGTGTGTGTGTGTGTGTGTGTGTGTGTGTGTGTGTGTGTGTGGATAATTACATAGATAACCACATAAATATTGTAAATGGTTAGTGATCCAACCCCTAAAAAAATAACATCCAACCTAAAAAATCACCAAATTCCAATTTCCCAAAACTAAATATTCATCAATTAATAAATATTTACCACTAAAATTTTCCCTACTTTAGATAAGATAACTATATTAAGATGTTATGAAATTGTGTTAATTATGGTGGTGATTTAATTTTTAGGCTTATGAGGTTTTACCCTATAACATGGTTTTATTGTAAACTTAGTACTAGATGTAAATGTAGTTGGTGTGTTTTATATGTACTTGAGCTTATTCAATGACCTAAACTTCATTGCATGGTCATGCACAACATGGCATAAGCCATCTAAAGATTTAAACTTATTGAAAACAATGGATTCAAGTAAAGGAGAAAATAAACTTTACTTGAATATATCTTTTAACTCTTTTTTTCCATAAGATTGGTCATTTTGGCTAGCATTGTCTTATATCTCAAGACATATTCATTGATAGGTTCATTAGTTCCTTGTTTGATTTTGGAAATTTGAGCATAAGACACCTTTTCAAAAATATTAATGGATTAATGTGTTAACAAATGGTCTACAAGATGTTTTAATTATTTTATGTATTGGATAGGTAAATCATAGAACCACCTCAAAGAATAGTCCTTGAGGCTTCTTGAAAATAATTTGGTCAAAATTTTATCATTGAAAGAATAGTCAAGGCATGCTTCATAAAATGTTTGAATATTTTGTTCAAGGTAACCCTTTCCATAATAAAATGTGAACTTAGGTGAAACATTTCCATGTGGAAAAAGGCACAAATATATCTCAAGTACAAGAGGGTTATGCAACACATTTTGCAAATCTATAGCATGAGGAGATTTTAGATATTTTTGTTCATTGTTTGTAATCTTGCCTTCAAAGGTTTTATAAATTAGAGGAATGATTGAACTATATGCCTAGTGATATTTAGATTAGTAATTTAAGTAGTCAAAAATGGGATGAAAACATATTTTGAGTATTTATAGGCATTGAAACCCTATATTTGTGTTGAAACAACTAGTAATTCCATAATATATGTATCAATAGTAGTTTTAGGAAACAAAAGCTTAAACACATAATATGTGCCCCTACTATATGTATTTAGTTTTAATGTATTCAAGGGGAGGGATGTGTCCACTATAGTTTTGGAATTTTTTTCTTTGAGTATAGTTTTTAAGATCTCATCAAGATCTTTGGGGTTTTATCTAATGAACCACTCATGAAAAAATGCAATTACATGCACTTAATCATGGTATATTTGCTCACTTTTATTTTTTTCAGGGTTTTCATTATTAGAATCTTCTTATACGATAACCCTATCAACATTTTTTGTTGTCAAAATGGGTATCATATTGATCCAATGTATGAGATCCTTCATTGGTTTGAGACATGTTATATGGTTGAAGGGGAACTTCAATATGTTTATTAGGCACACCTCCCAATCTAGGTTTGAACTTGGATTGCATGCAAAATAGTAAAAGTGGGTAATTTCAAATTACAACAATTTGAAACCCTAACTATTTTAAAATCCTAGGAATCTAAAAAAATTGCATTCATATGAATTAGGTTCACCAAATGTTTAACCTTAAAATGATCTAGATTGGGGTTATCTAGATGTTAAATTTTTATATGGAAATGAGATGGCACAAGGTTGATAATAAGATTTGTAGTATGCCAATTAGATGTTAAACTTAGATATAAATATGTAATGAATTTATTATTCTAATATAGTTTAAATATGGAAAGTACAACATTGCTAGATATAGAAATGAAGAATAAGTGAAGTACTTAACTTTGATTCTAATGCAATTATGGATCTAAAATAGTACAAATCAGGTTGGAAGGAGATTCTAAAATAATAATCAGATTCTAGTTTTGATGCTTCTAACTCTCTAAATAGTAAAATCATCTTGGGATGCTTGTGTTGGTGCTACTATATAGGTTTGATGTTAGTGTCCTATATAGAATATCTATTAAAATAAGATGTGAGCACTTTTATGCTTCTAGGTTTTACTTCACTTTCACACTGGTGCATTTATATTTGGGTCATGAATAGTCACTCTTTGTGAAATGGAAAAACCCTAATTTTCCATATTCATAGTGACCTTGGGTAAAAATAGGTCAGTGGTCACATAGTGTCTAGTTTCCTATAGTCATATAAAATGTAAAAATTGGTAGCTTGAGTGTGGACTATGAAAACCTATACGTAGGACTCTCTTTCATGATTTCATGACCCTTATAGACACCTTTTTGCTCATAATCGATCATCCATATACTTCTAAAACATGATTCTAGCTTAGTCAGGCGACATTTCCCAAGCCAATTCTATCCCCCTAAGTCCCAAGCCTATATGAAGGACCACCAGACCCTAGGGTGTCCTATTTTTGGTACTCTTGTTTAATCATATTTTGGGTCCAAATGACCATTTCCATCTAATTCCTATTCTTCATTATGTTGGCCTAGCATGAATACATTTAACCCATGAACAATATATCCCTATAAAAGTCTATTTAAAGTTTATTTAGAGGGGAGGGGACAAAATCTTACAAAGCATGAAAGAATACAAATAAACCACTAAGGTAAATTTCCCTATTCTCTGCATATAGTCACCTAACATAGCTGGAAACATATTCAAGCACTCACACTAATCCTAGTCACCTCAAGCACTCCCAATTTGATATTTTTGCATCTACATAACATTATTGCATAAATCACATCAAGTGGGAGAACTACATATGGCTTTATCCCTCTTTAGATTGTTGGTATGTAGGCAGTGTGCTTGCATAAGGGGTGTCGATATACATTCAGTAAATTTTACACACACTAACCACCCCTCTTTCTTAAGTTTTATCTAGCATAATGAAGCTCTAAAGTTTCAAGATTAAATCAGCTCTATAATGAGCTCCATTGACATTTAGGACTAAAAATTTCATAAGCAGGCTCACATAGGGAAGTAGACAAAACCCAAAAAAATTAGATCTCTATGATCAATTTGGACAATAGTGGTAGGACCTAGACTATAAAACTAGACCCTAAATTGTCCTATTTTAATCACTCCTATCCTTTCATCAAATGAAAGCCAAATCTAGGTTTACAACATTGTCCCAGTCCTACACAACTGATTTTAGCCTGTCTTAACCATCTCAATCTAATTTTAATCTAAATTGCATTTCTCATTATTTATTGCTATTTTTAGAAATGTTTAAAAAGCATAGTAAATTATAAAAACTAGTACTATAATTATTGTGATATTATTTAATGATTTATTTATTCTTAACCCTTAACTAATTTAAGAATAAGACTCCAATATTTCCAAACTAGTTAAATTATTTGGTGAACCTGACTTACTTCATTTGCACACAAAAACCCTAGGGTAAATTCCTTGCTAAATTTTCCAATATTTTTTTAATTTTTATTAAATATTTAAATCAAAAAATTATATTTAAATTTTTAAATTTACCTTAGTAATTTTTAAAATAATTTCACTTAAACCTTAGTTGCCTATACTAAGTCTCGATATTTTTCTAAATTTTTTTAATTTTTTATAGCATTTTTAAATCATAAATTCACATTTAATTTTTATATTTATCTTAGTGATTTTTAAAATAATTTCATTCAAACCCTAGTTGCCTATACTAGGTCCCAATTTTTTCCAGTATTTTTATGATTTTTCCTACATATTTAAATCAAAATCTCCTAGTTAATTGTTTAAAATTTACCATAGTAATTTTGAAAATAATTTTCTTTCAAACCCTAGTTTCACTATACTATGACCTATTTCTTTTGAGTTGTCACTTACACATAAATCAAAATTTCACATTTAAATTTTTAAAAAATTTCATAATAAAATTTTTAAAATATTTTATTTTAAACCCTAGTTGCATATACTAAGTCCCCTTGATTTTGAGGTATCACCTTACGTGTTTCTGAGCTTTGTATCATTTTCATGCATATTCCAATTTTTTATTTTTAGGACTTTACATTTCCTTTATTCGGTACTTTCCTTTCATTTCATTTTGCTTATTACAACTTATTATAAAAAAATCAATCCATTTTCAATTTGTTTTCCTACATTAACAATGGCCCAATATAATGGTTTTGATGAAACTAATAAGAGGGAACTTCAAGACCTTTTAACTAAACATCCAGATATGCAAGATGACATGCTTAAAATACTAAAATAAGAATGACAAAAAGTGAACAATGGTCAATATCATCAAACCACAGAGCAACCAGTTACATATGACACTACGAGGGCAACTATGTCTTAACAACCCCCTATAGTAGCCCAACCTTCCTATGAGGCACCACCAATTACAGCTAGTACATTTTTGTCTCTTGAGTGGATTCTCTTATGAAAGAGAAAAACTATCTTCTATCTAAAGTGTTATATATTGAGCAAGGTGCCTTTAGACCTACATAATCCTTAGATTTTTTTTTTCTACTTCATATACCATTGGCACATCATATTGCTTCCACACCCTTGCCACCAAGTTTTGTTCAACCCAAGCTCACTCTATATGATGGCAGGGGTGATTTAGAGATACACATAAGATATTTTCAAGTATCATGCTTGGACTATGTGCCAAATGACTGGTTACTAACCAAGTTATTTCCATAGTGTCTAAAGGATTATGCTTTGCAATGGTTCTATAGTCTACCAAATCAGTCGATCAATGCATTCAATCATTTAGTTGATATGTTCCTAGCTAATTTCAGCATTAACATAGGTGATAAGGATTTTTATGCCCAAGTTCAACAATAGAAAACAAGGTCAAATGAGCATCTCATAGATTATGTTCTTAGATATAAGACTATCTTGGCTAAAATGACTAGCCCCATGGTCGATCAAGAGTTAAAATGTCTCTTTAAATAGAGTCTTCTACCAAATTTACATGAGTCAATAATGTTCAAAAGGTTCTCTTCCTTCATTGAGTTATGTCATACACTAAAGGAAAGGAAATTTAAATTAATTTCAATTGACAAACTCAAGTACACAAGCATATCAAAAAAAACAAGAGTAATAGGAAAGTCCCATAAAAAGTGAAGATCAATGATAGCAAGAGTCAAAATCAACCTAAAGTTAATGTGGCTTTAGAGCCCCCTCAGAGAATGGTTTTATCAACACCTCCTTGATGAACCTTTACCAATCTACCAATATCTCCAGCCAGAATTTTATAATAACTTTTAGAATGTAATAACATATCTCTCCCTCCTCTTCTAGAAATTAATCCAGAAAAGCCTCTTCCACGGGGATATGATTAGAATGCATTTTTTAATTTTCATAAGGCACCAAGCCACACAAAAAATAGATAAATGAATTTGAAACACAAGATATAATACTTGATAGATGGCAATGTTATTGATCTTGGCACTCTAGTTGAGCCTCCTCAAGCAAAGGAAACACAAGACAAAACATTGAAAATATTCTCAAATATTTTACCACAACATTTTAAATAATAGGCAAGGGATACATTAGGTGTTCACCATGAATATCATACACATCCTCCACCAGCTACATATTAGGTACCTTTAATTGAGTAACATCATTTTAGCAACATGATTAGTGTGTATAATTCTAGAGTTCTAGCTAGACCATCATCTCTTTCCCAGAGCAAGAGATTATTGAGGATGATTCAGATTACCATTTACTCTTTATCAGAGCTTACATTAATCATCATCCCATTCATAGTGTTCTCATCAATAATGGATCTAGTGTTAACATGTGCACTATGACATTACTGCAACATTTAGGATATTCAGAGTAGGATATTACCTTGATGGACATAGTTATCAGTGGATTCAGTGGGCACATATAGAGTTCATTAGGTGAGATTTGAATTCTCTATAGGTTGGTCTAACACATGTGACCACATCAATTACTATTATTCCTAGTGTAGGAGTCTTTGATATGTTACTTGGTTGACCATGGATTCAAAAAAATTATGTAGTACCTTTTATAGTTCATAGATTCATGAAATTCACTCACACTAGTCAAGTTGTTACAATTGGTGGAGTTCCATATGATTTACCACTCCCCACTTCAAATCCATATCCTACTTTATAGTCACTAGTTTTAGTTTTTCCACTAATTACAATTCTTCCTCTAGTTTAAATTTAGACATAGTTATGGCCTTCCTTGACAGCACAAAGAGTTCATACACATCCACAGAGGCCTTTTTAGAGTAGCCATATTTTTAGGAATCTAGACAGTTTCTAGCTATAATGCTCACGCCTAAGGCAGTATTATTGAGGTCTCATGTGTCTACACATAGAGCACATGTTTAGAGAGATTCTCCTACTACCAAATGGGTCCCTAAGAGCCTTATAGTTGCATCCACTTCTTAGAGTTACAAGGGGGCCCCACAGTCAGTTTCCACTATAGAGATTTTAGAGCATTTACAACATACACAATTTTTAGAGCCACACTCTTAACCCTTCCATCATGCTTCACGATCATGCACAATCCCTCTCCTTGATATATGACACCATATTAGGGAGTCTCCCATGAGAATCATCAGTTAGTATCATCTCTTCTTAGCCTTACTTGTACATAGTTTCTTTTTTCCTACTTTTATATAGATTCTTTTCAATTACTTGTACATAGTCTCTTTATGATTGATTGTACATATCTTATATCAAAATTCCAAAAAAAACAAATATTACAAAATACTAAAAATAATATAACATTTCAAAATAAAAAAATTCAAATAATTCAAAAATACAAAAACATTTCAATTGTGTGCATTATCCATGATTTACATTTCTAATACCATGTTAGACTTACGTTTGTTATTTTATGTTATTGTTTTTTGATTTATCTACATTACCATGCTTCAATTGATCTTCTTTGAGTGTGTGCAATGACATCCAGATCCTTATTTTCTTCACTCTACCCATTGAGGGGACATCCTACTTCTACATTCAATACATACATCAATATATCTACCCATTAGGGGCATATTTTACATGACTACACCATCTAGTTTATGTCATTCCTATACCACACACTCTATTTATCATGTTGATGTGAATTACTTACTAGCTTACATAAATTACTCTATCAACACTGACTAGTATATAGCACTAGTATATTTCCTAGCATATACCTAGTCATGTACTACATGTTTTGCATATTTTTACTCCTTACTTTGATTATTTAGATGCAATTGTATTTATATCATATTACATGCTTTCCTTCCTTTTTTTGCATAGCTAGATATGATTGCATTTCCTAGTTCTTGTTGTGTCTTCTTGTGTGTGCCTTAGGACATTTGTCAATGTCCTTTGCTTTTACACTTTTATGTGATTTTGGCCCTCAAGCTAAACTTGTTTATTTTCAATTATTTATGTATGTGGAATTTGAACATGCTTTGTATGCTTTCTTTCTAGTTTGAGTGACATGTGCTCATGTACCTTGTTTGATTGGCCACTCTTGTATGCTTCTTACTTATTACCTTACATGTTTGTTTCTTGTTTTTTTCTCATTATTTGTAATGCCATGATCCACATCATGCATTATCTATCTTTATTAGATGCCATGATGGACATCATGCTCCATCCCTCCTTGACAATTAACAACTAACATTTCTAGTTTTAATTTAATATTTATACATGTTATTACATTGTTATATCTATCTAGGCATACCCCTATTGATCTAACAATCTCCAATACAAACTATGTTATATCTTGAGACATCTTTTTTATTATCATTGATATATCATGTATTTCATATCATAACACACATGCAGGGCTTTTCCATCTAAGGGTAATCATTATACGATCTTCATTCCTACCCTCAAAAGAGGGGGAAATAAATAGGGGTTTTGTTACAAAGATCAAAACTCTTATCAGTCAAAATTTTATTTCTTAGAACACTCATAACAACAACTAGAATCTAAACCAGGTAAAACAGACCAAAAAACAATGATGATTATAGAATAGTAATCAAATTTAGTAAAGGACAATAGCATCAAACTTGGATAATAGTGTCAGATAATAGGGTGTCTTATTTTTTGTGATCTTATCTAGATAGTAAAAAACATATATTTACTAAAAATAGGTAGAAAGGTAAGCTTAGCTATAGTTTTGTTAGATATAGATCAGTTTAGATTCAATAGTTTTAGTATAGTTTTTCTCAAAGAATCCATATATAGGGGACATCATTATAGTATGATGGCTCTCACTTCTATTTTTAGATTGGGTAGTTGGTATAACTTCTAGATCAATATCTATGTTACAAACACTAATGATTGGGGGAAATGTTCACAACACATTTGATTTCTTTTATTTCCAAGTGTAGTATATTACACAAGAATTATCAACAGTTATATGCCTTATTCCATCTGCAAGTGGTTGGCATCATTTCAAAGTGGATTTAATATAGGCCTAACCTTCACATTCCTGAGTGGCTTCCACATAACCTTAGTTCCTAGTTTTGGAGTGGCTTTCATACAAGCTTAATCTCCTCCTTTTAGAGTGGCCAAGATTGGCCTATTTTCTATTACACATTCAACTATCCATGCCACATTTTCATATTTAAAAGCATTCATAGGCCTCAAGATCCATCTCATATGATGCACATTAATATTGATATCAATTCATAGCTTCACTTAGTGGGTGATGATGAAGCCAAAGGACTAGCTAGCATTTGTATTATTGATCCACCTATTTAGAGGGATTGGACATATATTCCAAACATAAATTAACACATGAATGATCACATATTTTATCTTAGTAGGTGATGATGGAGCCAAGGAACCAAACTTTGCATTTTTTAGCCACTCTTAAAGAATTGAGCACTCATCTCCATTCATGATATTAATTTTGGTACAAAACATATCTATCATCACTCAACATCATAATAGGTTTTGTATTAGTTCATGTACCTAATGAGGTGTACTCATTCCTTTCTCTTCCTCTCTTTTTCACCTAGCTTTTTAATGTTATTATTTTAGATATAGTGTATCTAGTAAGAAATGATCTGCTCTTTATTTTCTCTTTTATATTTACACTTCATAATGTGTTTTCTTTATGCACACTCAGTATCCTATAGCTTCATGGACTTCATCCTTATATTAAGTTCAGGTACACTTTCTATTTTTCCTTTATCCTAGTATTTCACTTTAATGTATCACTAGAATAAAGGAGGGGGTAAATTTAGTCATATAAAATGTCCAAATTGGTATCTTGAGTGTGTATTGTGACACCTTATCAATAATACCCTCTTGCATTCTTTCATGACCCTTCTAAACACATTTTTTCTCATACCTGGTCATCTGTAGACTTTTGAAACTTGATTCCAAGTCAACCAAGTTGCATTTTTTAAGCCAATTATATCCCCCTAAGTTCCAAACCTATCAAATAGGAGAACCATAATTAGACTATTACATCAAACCCTAAGCTATCTAATTTTTGATGCTCCTATCTAATCACATTTTGAGTCCAAATGACCATTTCCATTCTATTTCTATTCTTCATTATGTCAGCCTAACATGAATACATTTAACCGATGACTAATAAATCCCTATAAAATTCCATTAAAAGTTCATTTAGAGGGGAGGTGACAAAATCTTAAAAATCAAGTAATAATATAAACAAACCACTAATGAAAATTTTGCTAATCTTTGCATACAATCACTCAACATAGTTACAAACATATTCAAATCCTCACACTAGTCCTTAGCCCTTATCCACTTCAAGCACTCTTAGTTTGCAATTTTACATCTTTATAGCACTATTTCATAAAATAGATCAAGTGGGATAACTACATATGGCTTGATCCCTCTTTAGAGTATTAGTATGTAGGCAACATGCCCACACAAGGGGTGGGGATACACATTTATTGCATCTTACACACACTAACCTCCCCTCTTTCTCAAGTTTTATCTAGCATAATGAAGGTATAGGGTTTCAATATTAAATCATCTCTATAGAGATCTCTATCAATATTCAAGACTTGAAATTTCATAGGTAATCTAACATAGGGATAGTAGACAAAACCTAGAAGACTCAAATCTTTTGAACCAATTTGGAAATAGCGACAGGACCTAGACTATAATGTCTAACCCCAAAGTGTCTTATTTTTTATGCTCCTATCCTTTCACCAAATGAAATATAGATCTAGGTTCATTACACTATCTTAATCCTACACAATTGGTTTTAGCCTCTATCTCAATCATCTCAATCTAGTTTTAAGTTAAGTTACATTTCTCCCTATTTATTACTATTTTTAGAAATGTTTAAAAGGCACAGTAAATTATATAGATTATTACTATAATTATTGTAATATTATTTACTAATTTTTTTATTCTATACCCTTAACTAAATTAGAAATAAGACTCCAATATTCTCAAAATAGTTAAATCATTTCTCTAAATACCCTTATATTAGTGGGCATTACCTACATAGCCAATACTCCAAAAAGGGCCTTAGATGCATGTAGTTTTCCCCTACATTTTAGCTTATGTTTGAATCATACAATATGTGAAAATCAATTATAATAGTGACCTATCTTATAACTTAGAAAATTAGGCTCTTTGATTGATCATTTAGTACTTTAGACACGTAGATGTGTAGTCCCTATTAATGGTATGGAAATAGTAATAAATAGGGAAGCTTTTCATCAAATTAATTCTCTTTAAATACTCTAGTCTTTTTATAGGTATTCCTAGGTGTTTCCTTAGTGAGTAATGAATGAGGGTATATCTTGTATTTATTTAAATCCCTTTAGAGTACTGACTTGCACTAAAGCACTTAGGTCAACCATTAAGATGTGTTTCATTTTAAAATTGGATGACTTTAGGGCACTTGAAAATTGCTTTAAGATAGGATAGTAACATAAATGCTAATGTCCATCTTGAATGTTAGTGTTTAAAGAGTAGGAAAGTAATTATATATTCTAAACTTACAAAGATGGAATATTATTACATTTTGGGAAAGATAGAAGAGGTCATCAACATAAGACTAGTCAAACTTAGATATATAGGCCAAGGGGCACAAAGATAGAGTGGATGTGAGACTTCTGGAAGTGGGAAAGGTAGAGAACTGAGAATAATAGCTAAGGTCTAAGTTTTAAGTGTAAAAAATTGAGGTGTTATATAATCATAAAATATCATATACAAGAACCTATCAAAGACAAAAAATAACAAGTGTCAATTTCTAAAAATTTAAAAGAGCATTTTAAGAAAATAACACTATTCATCAATCTAAAATACTCCTTTTGTCAATTCAAGGAATACTATAATAGTGATGATTAGGATACAAATGAAACTATAGATAATCAATCGTATAAGTGAAATTTCAATCCCATTGATGAATTTAAATATTTATCTCATTCCTTATTTACATTTTTTGGATTATGTGGATAGAGATATATTTCTTCTATATAAAATAAATTCAAAGTGCCCATTTCAAAGAAGTGGATCTATAAAATACTTCAAATAGTTAGAATATTATATCATAATTAGTTGACTCTAACACATAGCTACAATTACCAAAACATTTTAAAAAATCATTTTCCTAATAAATTATTTTCAAATCAAGAGTCAATATCAAAGGTTACTCTCATAAATATGGTTACAAAATTGATAATAAATTAACATTCTTCTTATCTTTAGCCTCTCATTATTAAATGACTTATGGATGGAAAATAATAAATTACTATTATGTGGATCACTATAATATACTAATATATTCAACCTAGATATTCTTAGATATCTTGGGCATGATACATAAATCTACAAAGCCAAATCATTACATATGATCTATCATGTTGCCAATCACTCTAGATCCTAAATCATATGCAACATTATTTCACATTGATCCTATTTTAGAAAAATATAATGAAATGCTTGGAAGATCATGGAAAATATTAATGGAAACTACACTAAGTACTAATTATGATTCGTTATAATTTTAGTAAGATAGTGCAATGATTACCATTTCAAAAGAGAACATAGTCATAACACAATAACACAAAGTGTGACATATTCCAATAAGGACATATGATATAGTTATGGATGATAAGCATGATTCATTACCTATAGTATAGTATAATGGATCATATTTATCTATCCAATGATATTTTAATTTAATTAGTGGCTTATCACAAAATGAATCAAATGGATATACCATTTATGAAGGTATTCCATGGTAACTTTCTTCTAATCAAGTTATCAGTTAGTTACTTATATTTTATTTTGTACATAGTTGATTCCTTTAAATTTGTTTTTATTTTTTCTATCCCAAATACCAAACATGTTTTTTATCCTTTGGATTTGTTTTTACTTTGGTAATTTTCACTCTTTATTTTTAAATTGATTTTATCAATCTAAATAATTATCCTAAAATGCTTTCAACATCATTTTTTGTGTAAATCCATTTTTTTACTATTGCATACCTATCATACCATGGATTTTGTATAGTGTGAAATTTAGAATATAAATTACTAATAGAAAATAAAATTTAATCTTACCTAAAATACACTGACCTCTTGATAAATTAGTAACAATAAATAAAATAAAGCTAACTAATGAAAATTGCATGTTCATCACCTTCTCCATTGTGTGATAAATGGTATATTTTATCTTTCTTGATTGATGTGGATATTTAACTCTTATCCAAACAAAGTAAATTGAGTATTATGTGATTAAAATTTACTTTTATTTCAATGGATTCATAAGGATAATTTGATAGAGTTTTAACAGCTTAAAGGTGGATGATTTGAGTGGAGGATTGCATGTTAATTTATAGCATTGAGGGTGATGAGATGAATGGTTGATAATAATCTAAATTTGTTTAATTTTTAAATTAATCAATGTTTGGATTTGATTCTTCATCATAATGGATGATGACTAATTCCCATATGTTGAGAAGAAGGGGGAGAGTTAATTGGTAATTGAGTGACTTGACATGAATGGGTAAAGATAGTTGAAAAGTTAAGGGATGACTCACAAGTTGGTTAAAATGTTATAAGATGACTCATAAGTTGGTTAAGGATTTTGAGGAATGTGGTTATATGAGTTAATATTTATTTGAGATAAACATGGAGGATGTTTAGATGTGGTGGAAAAACTAGATTTTTAACTAGTTTTGGAGGAAAATAGATGTACACAATTTAATAAATTAATTATAAATTAACTAATCATTCAAAATGTGAAGGAAAATGGTGTTAATATCAATTCAAATTGGGGATGGTGAAGGGTTAGCATGTCAAAGTTAATTTTGGAACTAAATAATGAAATTTAGGGTCTACATTTACACCTATTTGAAATAGTTTTGCCAATAAATGTAGTTCCTCATAATATAAAATAAAGCATAGTATTGATGATTATGGAGAAAAGTGTTTCCCCATTTAATTACAAATGATGTTGAATCACTCTAAGATCTCTAAATGTCATAGATTGTATAAAACCCTAGGATCAAGTGAGATCAATAAAAATCAAAGTGAGTTTCATATTATTCTATTAGCTAATTTATTATCCAAAAATTATAAAAGAGTTACATTATATAGTGAGAGATTAAGTCACCAAAAGGGTAACAAATCAACTCACTATTATAAATCACATTAAGTGAATTTACCCTAATGACCTTAGCAACCCTAAGCAAGTTTAATAAAAACCATGTACGTAAAACTTAAAGTGATAAAAGTCCTATAATAACACCAGTTTAACTTAAGTGGGTAGAAAAATTGGGTCTTAGAAACTGGGCCTGATGAGGTACCCAAGCAAAATATAATCCCCATAAAGCATAGAAAAGGAGAGAACTTGTAGGATAAAACACTCCAAAAATAAATCAATTTGATAAATAGTGCATGTTTTAAGGATGTTAGGCATAGCCAAAAATGAATCCACAAGTGAGAAAAATAAAACATATATAGAGGAGAACTAAGTCCCCATAGAATATGTTGAAGTTACCTATAGTATAGATTAATTAATGATCACTGATGAGATCTTATGATTAAATATTGAAGAAGTTCCATCTACATCGAATAATGTTTATTCCCTTCGCCAAAGGAAGAATAAGCATGGTGTACTAGAAGTCTACCCATTCCACAATGGAAGATGAATGTATCAGTACAAAAAAATGTAAGTTGGATCCAAAATAGAAGTCTAGCATAGGTCTGATAAGATCATGCACAAGAACTGAATGTAAACCATTGAAGTGAATCTATCAAAAGTAGGTGCAATGAATAGTGGATCACCTTGGGATAGTGAATATGTCCACCAAGTGCTTGATGGATCTCCAATTAAGGTGTGATTATTATATAAGGAATTATGCTTTTCATGCATAGTAATAGGACCAACTACTCTATGTAATTATGGTATAATGTAAGTATCAACTAAAATAGACTATGGAATCCCCTATACCTTTTAAATAGATTTCCTAATGTCTAATGAGTCCTAGATCAATCTCATAGATGTGCTTAGGATCAAAAGTGTCATCAAATACATGTGAGTCTGATGAAGAATAATGGCATGGAACATTGATTGAAGGAATGTCCATGTGAAGTGGAGGGCATGGATAAAAAACCTTATAAAATAAAGAAAAGACTACAAATTCAGCACATAAATCCACAAACTAAATATCCATAGGAAAAGAAGATTTATCAATGTTCTCACAAGGTGTACTCTTACTATAAACAATAGAGTCCTCCAAATTAAATACTATGAAGGTTATGTAAGAGTAAAATCATGCACATAAATAGAATTATAATCTGAAATGGGATAGCTAAGATCAAGTATAATAGCATCCTATAGTTTTGGTTTGATATAAGGAAGAGCATTGTCACCATGGATGTGCCATCATAGAAAATATAAGTAGGATGAGAGAGCACAATAGTCTCTGAAGAGATGATATGAAGAGTAGGAGTAGGAGTGATATAAATCTTATAAAGATATATAAAAATAGGCTAAAGGATGTTCCAAATAGTGTTGGGACACATGGTGGGCTACACATGGTGATGTAGATCCCATGAAATGTATAGTAGTAAGGTACTATGAACCTTGTCACAAGTGTTATCCCACTTAATGTACTTGTCAAAATTAGTGGGAGCAGGAATCTATCCTTATAGGAATGGAATAATATTCTCTTCATTATTTGTGAATAAGTGTTCCATGTAATCATGTTAAGAAGCATAGTTGTTCTTTCTAAGAAGAAACACTAGTGTAAAATATACTTCCTCCATATAAATATCTCAAGTGAAGTCAAAATGACTAACACCAAAGAAGTGAAAAACTACAAAAATTAACTACAATGAATCTTAGTTACAAGAACAATGCATGATCATGAAGAGGACATTGATCATAGCCAATAATACATCCTAATGAATAATAGGTGTTAGAATTAAACAATATATAAAATGAGAATGTTTAGAAGAGAATCAAATAATGTAAAGAACCACACAATACCCCCTCAAAATTAATAAAAGTTATCCACCTTATATTTTCAAATATAAGCACACTTTTATAGACATTAGGCACAATTAGAAAAACATCTTGAGAGATTAGTGTAGAAGTAAAAAGAACTTAAGAGATGCTAATATCTATTGACAATGCATATAATAGGTACAATATGTTAATAATATTTAATTATAGAGAGCCCAAAAATGTCACCAATATATAGAGTATGAAAAATAAACACTTTTGAATAAGATGACACTCAAATCTGATTTATCAATCAAAAGTTATGCATGTTTGAAAATTCGAGCTTGTATAAAAAATCTCCACCCAACATAAATTTGAAAAATGTTTGGGTTCATTGATACACCCAACCAAATATTGAAAATGTATGGTTTAATGAATAATTGGTTGGGTGAAAAACTTAATCTCCCACTACTAGGAATCAAGCCCCCTCCCATGTCACTACACCATATGACTAAGGGTCTAAGACCTTTTGTGAGTGATCCCCCTCCCTCACTTTTAATTGATGTGATTGATGTGGGAGTGATGTCACTCATAAAATGCCTCCAAATTTCAAATGAATAGTTACACGTTCTACTTTCTCAAATTTCACAACCTCTTGAATGTCATAGCATGTAAAAAGGGTGATTTTAAATACATGGTGTGTTTTAACAGTGGTTGAGACCCATAGTGTGTGTTTTTAAGGGGCCAATGTTTGGAACTAGTGCTTGTATGGGTACCAAGGTCCATTAGTAGTGTTTGTAAGTTTATTAGGGTCTATATAATAATTTTACACTCATCAAAATATGATGGCATGCTAGGTACATTATTGGGATATAAATCCTACTTGAGCAAGAGTCAAGATTTGGAGCCTACTTAAGCAAGTGTTAGGATCCAAAGCCTTTGTGAGAAAGTGTTAGGTTATGTCGACCCTACATGTAGAGACCTAAATGTTTGATGACCTATTAATTTCTACTTGTACCAATGATTGAATGGGTCCTTATTTCCACTAAGGCAAATGTCTAATGCTCAATATCATCCCATATTCTAAAGTATAAAAACCATGAAAATTCCACCAAATGGTGATTATATGTCTAGGATTGTAAACCCAATTCCATAAGTCTGATAAATTTTGAAAACCCACCAAAATTACCTATAAGGGTTAGAAACTCTATCTAAACTAGAAAATGTATAAATATATAAATTTGGTATGGCTCCTCCAAAAACTATCAAAGACCCATTTGAGAACACAAAAATTTAGAAAAACCTTGAAATTATTTCCTGATTTGAGAATCTTATTGTATAGATATGGGTGAAATCACTTAAAAATCCCTAAAACCTTCCAAATTTTGTTGAAAAACACTATCACAAATCTAGGTTATGTTTATAGTCAATTATATGGTTTTAATTCCTTCTAAATATAATGATGATAGCCATTTTTTGATTGAATATTTTAGGTGTATATTATGTATGGGTTTTCATGAAATCCCATCAAACCTAAGAAATTTCCAAAAATAAAGAAAACCAACAAGAATTATAGTGGAAAGATCTCACCAAAGATTTTTAAAATGGCAAAATGGCCATCAAATCAAAGCTCTAATTACATTTTATATCACTCCAAAATATCTTAACATCATAGATTTCATGAAAACCATAGGAGTAGGTGAGATCAATGCAAAGTAAAGTGATTTACGTATCAGTCCATTAACTAATTGATTATCTAAAAATTACAAAGGAAGTACATTATATAGTGAGATATTAGGTCACCAAAAAGGTAATAACTCAACTCAATATTATAAAAAACATTAATTATATTTCCCTTACTAACCTTAATAACCTTAATTAAGATGACTAACAATCATGTAGGTAAAATTAAAAGCAGAAAAAATATTATATTATTAAATGAATGTGGATGCCCCCTTGAGTTTTTCATGTGGAAAAATGGATGAATACTTGAAATATTTTAAGGTAATATTATGATATGGTCACCATCAATAATGAAAATAATTATCTCAATACAAATGCTTGTAATATTATAGAGAGTTCATGTAAAATGATTTTCCCCTAGATGGTAAAAACTAGAGAAAGATTGGAAAAATAATATTTCATGTTCTTAGACTACATGCTTGGATGGTGATCAAGGAATTAGGGTTCATATAAGAATATGTGGAAATTATATATCCTAATGATGGTAATTTACACATCAAGAAATTAAAAATATATATTTTCTAATGTTTGATCAAAGTTTACAAGATTGATAGTTAAAATAAATGATAAAGATGTATATCACTTTTATTAGTTAGAAATAGAAAATGTGGATAAAATTATTAGATGGATGATGGTGGCCAAACTAACCCCAAATACCCCATGTACCTAAGCACTACCTACATTATCTGAATAGGCCTTAGGCCAATGTAGTTATCCCAATGTGGGAAGAGATGTAAAGTGATGATGTAATGTAAGATTGACCCATGGATGTTAGTAACCCACTTAAGCTAATGATTTCACATTATTTTTGGATGAGATGATGGATTTATTTTCCCCAAGCAATAATATATGCAAGAAGTGGATTGGTTTTTTATAAATCCTAAGATAAGTTGTATGATTTTAGGTGCCCTATGAATTAAGGTTCATAGGAGAGATGTGAGAATGATATATCTCAATCATAAAGTTTCAAGTTTGGATTGGATTGACTAATTTATTTATTGATTGATTAAGTGATGGATTTATGGATAAAGGATGGATGTTGTGATTTTATCAACACCAATTGATAGTAGTGGGAGATTGAATGGAAAGATAGGAAATGATTGGATAATATTGATGTGCAATCATAAATAAATAATTTAATTGACTACATGAATTAATGATGATTGATCACATGATTGGATAGCATGGATTTGATTTATGAATGGATTATGAGATGTACGATTCAAAAAAATTGTTTTTTGCATTGGAAGTATTAGAAACTGAGAGTAAAACTAATTCTTTATTTTTATAATGGTGATTTAAGAATTAATTGTGGTGAATTCATCAAAGGGAATGGTGAATACATTGAAAAATAAAAAGTGTTAATAACTAAGGTGAATTTGTTCATTTGGGTGGAAAATTTGTCTATGTGGGTCGATAATTCACCTCAAAATATTTATTGTGGTATTGTGAATGTTATTGTGCTTGATATGGATAATGATTTTTTATGATTAACATAGGCTCAGATTCTTTTATGGGCCAGTCTTCTCGACACGTCATGGGTCTACCTAGGAGTAAACCACAATGGCTTTGTTTGATATGACATATAGATGTTCCATCCAAGGATGTGATATGGTTTGATAGATGTTTATGATATGATTTATTTGGAGTTCCAAAAATATTTTAAACATTATCTTCTATAGGAATTGAGTAACATTTATTTGATATTTCACATGACAAGATGCACCAATGATATGGAAAAATCATGATGTTTATTATATAATACGCATAAGGACTAATAGATTCATGAGTACAAAACTTAGTGCATAATGATATAGAAGATCATAATAAAAAAATTGTAATACACAAAGCGATTTAGACTCAAAAATCAAGAAGAAGATAAAAATAAACATTTTAAATAATTAAATTCATGTAAGCAAAAAAACAAATAAGTAAACAATCATTTTGTAAGAAAGTTCACACATAAGATGTATAAACAAGAAAGTAAAAGACTATACAACCAATTAATAAAATGTCTTTTGGATGTCCTTGGCTAGAGTATAACCCCTTAGAATTTGATATCTTTGGCAATGTGGATTATCCAATGAGTAATCCTTATAAAGGATGAGTAGCTTACCTAAAGAAGAACAAGAATTTTTGTCTGTTTGTTTTTTATATGTTTTAGATTTGGTTGGATCTTATGATGTTTTTAGATTTTTTATGGATATTCTACTCTTTTGGGGTTTTTTTGTATTTTATATACAAGGGATACTAGCAAAGGAAAAATCTATTCTAGTACTAAGGAAGGGAATGATAGTGTATGGAAGGAATACATTATGGATGGAGTATGGATGGGAATTATGATGATAAATCCAAAGAACATGTGATGTAATAACCAAGTGTTTAATAATCAAACTAGCATTGCAAAGATACACCAATATGTTTTTAAGAACATGTCTCAAGATGTTTCCACTTCTTTATCAAGGTCGAAAATGGAAATATTGGATTTATAAGGATGGGTTTAAGATTAAATGGGTAAGGATGGGTTTGGAAAGGTTTTAGATTAAATGGATATGGATAGGTTTCAATAGGTGTATGATGGGTAAGTATGGTTTATGATAGGTGTAATATGGGTAAGGATGGTTTAGGATAGGTGTAGGATGGGTAATGATGGAGGGATGATTTAGAATGCATAGGATTTAAATGAAATAAGTTTCTCCCTAAGTGTAAGGTACTCATAGATAACTAATTATTCTACATATAATTCCATAAACCAATTTTCACCATGGTAATTACCCAAAGTGCCATAAAAATGTTTTTCACCTGTAGATGAATTTATTTCTATCTTCTTTTTTATTTATTTTTTGCTTTTGATATTTTTTGGCATCTCAATTATGGAAGTGTGTGATATGCATGATTTGACCTATATTGATATTTTAATTATGTGTTCCATATATGTCTTAGGTAACTTATTTTATTTCTAAGTTGGATTCTTCAAATTTACTAGGATATTGTCATAGCCCCTAAGATAGAAGGTGTTGTCAAAAATGTTGATGCAAAAGGTGTGTTGGATGAATGATGTGTATTAAGTTCATGAAATATTTTTAAGGATATAATGATTATGGGGATAATTATAGGCTTCATGATGTGAAGGATGATTGGGACCAACAATATTACATTTAACAAGACTGGTAGTAGCCACATGTGGGATGATTTGGGAATTCAATGCTACTTTAAAGGTGTCTTTAATATATCTTGAGGATCCACCATGAAACCAAATTAATGTATGGGGTAGATTAATTTTCTCATCCATTGGTCCTTATAAATATTTTCACAAAGGTATTCTTCTTGATTTTTTTATTGGGATTTAGATTTGGATTCTCTAATAGCACATCAAATAGGATTTCACTAAGGGACTTATATTTTTGAGCTTTTAGATTTTAATTTTGATTGGGGTTGAAATTAGATTTTGATCATCTAATAGCACCTCAAAGATATTTTCATTATGGGACAATGATTTTAGATTTGTATTATAGGATTCATATTGATTGAAGAACACTTATTCCTCAAATATTAAAATAGACACTTGGGCAAAGATAGGCTCTTGAGAAAATATAAATTTTTGGTCAAAAATAGGATCTTTGACAAAGATAAGTTTTTGGTCAAAAATAGGCTCTTCAAAGATAGGTTCATCAAATATAGGATCATAAAAAATGGATGGTAGACCATGTTTTTCAAAGAGGATTGATTAACTATGGATTGGTTAAAAATGGGTGAATCAAATGGAGTTTTTCAAAAATGGGTGAGAAGTTATAACATTGACTTGAAAGTGGATTAGCTTGATTAGTCTCATGAAATACATTTTGATATACCCCCAAGCTATGATATTCAAGCATTGATATACTTGGATTTACATCAATGTCCTTTTTATCAATAAAATATTGGATACAATGATTTAGCCTTACATAACATTTATGGAATGACTTTAGATTATGTGGTAGTCAAAATATTCATTAGCTATATACCACTCAAGTTTTAGGATGTTTTCATAAAAAAAATTGGTGTTGAGAAATATGGCCATATTCATAACAACCAACTTTCAAAATAATACAACATATGACTCTCCAAAATGAGTGAATTTCTACTTAATATGTATGGTAATCTTGTTAATAGGTTGGGTGCTTTAAATTTGTTGTGGATTTGGGGATAGAGTGATACTAGATGGTAGGGGTGATAAAAATGGGTTCATTTTTTTAGTGTGATAAGGGATGTTAGAATCAAATCTATAACTAGTGGATGGGAGACATGGTTGGTTTTGTATAATGGGTTAATAGTGGTAGCTTGATATGTAATAGTTTAGGGTTCCCTACTAATGGGTTTTTAATTTCTTGAGTCACTCAAGGTCCCTTGATCTTGGATGGGAGGTGTAGATGTTTTCCTATAAATTAAATGATGTAATATTTTGGCTTCAAAATCATATGTAAATTTGGTTCCTAAACCTTAATCTTCATTCTTTATGATGTATTTCATGACTTGAGATGATAGACTATTATGCAAAGTGACCCTATGTCTATGTTCCTCATATTCAACAGTGTCATTGATCTCAATATGGTTTTCTTGATTTCCAAAGTGAAAATGGTAATTTCCAAAAGAATCCTCTTTGAACCTAGGATTGTTCAATAAGGCCATTTTTCTTGAGATGGGAGACATTGCTTAAAAGTATTGACTCAAAAATAATAAGATGAAACACCAAGACTATAAAGTAATAATATTGACAAGTTTTTGAGTTTTTTTAACTTAGTACTTTAATTTATTTAAACTTTGGATATGCTTTTGGCTTCATTTTAAAAAAATTGAATTATCATTTTCAATCAAAAGGATTTCAATACATGGTTTTCATAATGAAACAAAAAAAATAAGTTCCTATTTTAAACACAAACATAATTCATAAAAAGGTATAAAACTAGGATAAAGTATTTGAACAAGTTTTAGGCTTTCCTTACTACTTGTTCATCCATTATATAGTGTTAGCTTAATGTTTTATATCACTAATTATGGAGGAAGTGTTGTTCCCATTACCAACTAACCCAAGTTTCAAAAGTATGTGGAAAGTAACTTATTGGCACTAACTAATAATTGATGCATTAAATTTGAATAGAAAAATATATCACCTAGTATTAAGTTTTTAAAAATATTTTATAAGGGTAATCCTTTAAATACATTTTGGTACATGAGGAAAAATATTGTGGAAGAAGTTAATTTAATGGATTCACACAAATGGGTCTAGTCCTATTGTTCTTAACCCATCCGTAATATTTTAGTAGGTTGATGTCAAAAATAGTTAACTTTGAGGAAACTTTTTAAACCTTGGGTATTGTAGTGTGGAATTCCTTCACATCATAGTGTGCTTATAACACAACATTGATTAAGCATCAAAAATAGTTAGCACTCAGTTTATATACCCCCTCAATACTTAAGGTTTATCCTATCACATGGTGGTGAAAATCTATGGCCAATAGAGCCCCTATAAAAATAAAATAAATAATACTAGAACTTATATCTAATTTTTAGGTATCACCACCAATGTGATGTCAAGGGAAGAGCATACACATAAGTGAAGCCTTGGATAAAAAAATTTATAATTTTTGTATTCCTAAGTATTGTCACCGATGTGATAGTAAATGAAGGGCATACATAATAGTATAACTCACATAAAAAAGTCTTGAAATAAAATGCTTGAGATAAAGGATTAATGAACACCAAAAATGAAAATATGAACTAATTACTATGTGAAAGTAAAATGCTGAAATGACTGACCTAAAATGACTAAAAAAACTTGAAAATAGGAAGGTTAGTCCAAAACCTAAAAATAGAATCAAAGTGATTATAAAAATTAAAATTTGATTTTTAAATTGTTTTCTTTGCTTAATCTTGGACAAATGGAATGCAAAAAAAAAAAATTAATTTTTTTTTGAAAGTTGCACGAACAAGGAAACTTGCAAAGTTAGCCAAAAAAGATGGAAAATAGACATAAAAAGTTAGCATCTTGAATGATTTTGTTGTTACATATTAAAAATGGTGAATTTTTTAGCAGATGATAATTATATAAATAAAAAAGTGAAAACTACAAAAAAAAATACTTACATAATGAATTTTCTATTCTGAAATGAATTCATTGTGGCTAGTGACAATTTCACTATGACTAGAAATAATTTAGCTACAAATAGAAAATATTTCACCATGGTGAAAACAATTTTGCTATTATAAAAATTTAGTTCAATGAATCCATTGAAATGTGCCAAAGTTTTATAATTTTTCATGGTTATATTCTATTTTTCAATGCCTCTATTTTGGCACAAATGAGATCTCATAGTCCCAAGTCAAAATTTATGGCCTTCAAAAGATGACCACTATAAGTACAAAATGGATTTACCACAATATGCCATGAATTCACCATAGTTTCTATGAATTTACCATAGTATGCTATGAATTCATTAAAAATGTCTCTAATTTTGATGTTCTATATAAATCATTCAAAACAAAAAACAAAAGCTAAGATAAAAGATAAAACTAAAATAAAATATGGTTAGTAAAAAAATAGACTCACAAACTGACAGAAGACAAAAAATTACTAAAATAAGTCTAAAAATGGCCTAGAAATAAATTGTTTGTTAACCCTAATGAAATCATTGAAAAAATGTCTTTTATTTCACTATTTTATATAAATGAGTTAAAACAAAAACATAAAGCAAGATAGAAAAAAATTGAAATAGAAGATGATTGGGTAACAAAAACATACTCAAAACTATCAAAAGGATGAAAAAATACAAAAATAAATTTAAAATGGCCTAGAAACATTTTTTGTTCACCCTAATGAATTTGATGAAACTATCTTTGATTTCACTTTTGTGTAGGTTTACATACATTAAGTCTAGAAACTCAAAAAATAGACCTATAACTATAAATAAAAGCTTTAATGATAGAGGTTAAACATATATACACAAGAAAACTGACTAAACTCAACTGAATTAACCTCTTAAATGCACCTATAATGTGAAAATTAAGGGAAAGTTCCCACTAGGTGTGATAGAATGTATAGTGTGAAATTTAGAATGTAAATTAACAAAAGAAAATACAATGCAATCTTTCCTAAATGTAGTCACCTAAAATGTCATTTGAGTACAATGAGTGTTCCTTGAGACCACCTTGTCATAGCTTATCCCTAGACCTATCTTAGGGGCTCTTTTGATCATTTTATAAATTTTGTTGGGGTTTAACCCATTCCCAAACATACCAAAAGTATAATTAAGCCACCCCCTAGGCACCTAGGCCCCTTATTAACCAACTCTTGCCACCTAGACATTAGCGCATCCCTTTGGACATTAATACACTGCACTATTGACCTAGGGACCATGTTATTATCCTTTTGCTCCTTGATTCCCCAATAGATATCTCTATGTTCCCCAAAGCATTCCTAGGGTTAGCCTATACCTATTTCACATCTTAACAAGAACTATAATGTTATATATAGACCAATTTCATTCACTTATCCACTAGATGGAAATCAGATGCAAATTCTCATAAATAAACTCAAAAATAGTTATGTAAATCTAAGGTCATTGATCCTTATTTTGCCCTACTCTACATACACCCATCTAAAATAAGCTAGAGCTCAAAATACTAAGATTTATAATCTCAAGTCACACTCACTTGACACTCATACTAGTATTCACTTGCACTTGCACTAGCACTTAGATTTGGAGAATTACTTTGATCTTGATCCCCTTTCAAGGTATTGGTATGTAGGTAATGTTCAACACATGGGGTGTTGGGGTCACGTCTAGTGTATCCTACTAATGCCAATATTTTCTAATTTGTCTCCTTAAATACCCTAATAAACATGGAGGCATAGGGTTTCACATTTACATTAGCCAAAGTCAGGAATAGATAGTGAACCAACATTCATCTATAAATGCATAGACTCCCTAGAACTAGGAGAAGGTATACCCAAAAGTTTATTATCCCTATTTGAAAAAGGACACTATTTCACCCCTAAGGACACTAACATAGAGTGTTACTATCCAAGGGACCATGCTATTGTCTAGGAGGTTTTCTAACTCCTATTTATTATTCTTGACACCTAGCATAGTTCTCACACTAGTTTTTAGCCTATTATTTATCTGTCCTAGTTAATTTTTAGATAAGTACATCTCTTATAGTTCATTTACTATTTATAATATAATCAAAAAATTAATTATTTTACAAATAATGGGTTTTAATTATTACATATTTATTCCATAATTTATTATTACATCACTTTATCAAACTAGGGTTTTAAATTCCATATCCCTCTTAAAACCCTAATTTAAGTCATTTGGTGATCCTAACTTACTTTAAATAGTGTAAAAACCCTAACCCTAGATTACCTTTAGGTTTTATGTTTCCATCCTTCTAGAAATTATACTCATATTTTAGATCCCTATATCTTCTAATTTTTATTTTGTCTAATCACGATAATAATGACATAAGATATTTATTAATTTCTAATGCAAAGTTTTTCACTTTCATTTGCATGCTTGTTTCCTTTCATTTGGACTCAATTAAAAGAATCTATAAATACATATATACATGATGTATTATATCAATTAAAATATATTTCATATATCATTGTTTCTCTAGAATATTATGCTTTTCTTATGTGTAATTTAATCACAAATAAAATCATCACAACATAGAGGCATAATACATAAGACAAAAAAAACGCATCACCTAAAATTAAAGAATCTCCTTTAGATGCCTTTTGCTCTTTGGTTCACTTTGATTCCTTACCTATCACTACTAGACATAAGAGAACATCAATGGTTTTTCTTATCCTCCCACTTCATGACCTTACCCATATAGTTATTATCCCACTCTTACTACCAACTCTATGCTCATAATAGACCTTGTTGTCTAGGCTATGATGTCCAAAAGGGGTCTTGAGGCATGGTAGGTTATCTCAACCCATGGTTATATCTTTATCAATTAGATCAATGTTCCTCCAACCATGGTTTCCATTTTATATATTCTACAACATTATAATGCATTCAAATATGTTTTGTATACAACACTCCATGATACTAAGGTACAAAGCACAAAAAAGCTAGCTTATGTTGCTTACATAATTAATACTATGAAGTTCATTAAAGAGAATATCTCCTTTGAAAAATAATATCTCCCACCTAAACACATCATAGATAAACATCTACCTATTTTCATCCACTTGTGAACTAATGATGTGGGTGTCAAATGGGTATTAGTCAATAATGGGTCAAGGTTAAAATTTTGAAATATTTTCTTTCTCTAGATTCTTAATGTACATGATAAGGATTTAGATCCTTATAATATGAACATCTAAGGATTTTATAATATTCCACACAAAATTTTATGTAAAATAACACTAAACCTTATATTGGGAACTAGAACACTAATTACAACATTTCAAGTCATACCCAATGATCTTAATTACAATGTTTTTCTTGGGAGACCTTAGATTCATGATATGCATGTAGTACCCTAAACATTACATTCATGTTTATAGTTTAGCTAAAATGGTTTTATATGAACATGCCCTATGGATCATGAGCCATTCAAATATTATTAGAATATAGAGCATTCACATAACTACTTTCCTCACATGGACTTTGTTATAACACATATATAGTCTACTATTCAGATCTCATGTATGAATCCATCAAAAAACTCAAGAGTATATGATGATAGATTCACTTATCCATTTTCATTCAAATATTTCAAAAAAATGGGATACATATAATAGGGCCTCAAAAAACATGAAAAAGGAAATCTTAATCCTATTGAGGCATCTGATACAAAAAGTAGGTAGGGACTCAGATATGAGGATAATACATCTAATGTTGAGTCTTCTCACCATGCTTCTTAGAATATAGTGTTTTTTCCACCCATTCCATATATAAAAATTGCATTCAATTATATCTCTGAACTCTTAGTTGTTTACCCTAACCTTATTGATGATAGAATTTCTCCATATCTACCCACTTTTGATGAGTTCTCTAATGATGAAGCTACCTTAAAATTCTTAGGGGTGTATGAGGATCTCCCTTCCTTATATCATAATAATAGGTTTCCTCATTAAAAAAATGCCTAGGCATTCTTTTTTGAGATCTCTAACATTTTAGATGATATATTAATTGACACAGATGGCACCTTACATTGTCAATTAATCTACATTAATTAATGAAAAGATAGTTGACTTTAATTATGACACAAACAATAATCCTCACATAATCTTATTAACTATAACCTTGTGTAAATAATAAGATGCAAATATGCAATATATTTTAAAGGAATTTATTGACACTTTTGCTTAGTCCTATTCAGATATGCTAGGAATTTATCTTTCAATCGTAGTACACATGATTACACTCTATTCAAATGCAAAGCCAATTAAACAAAAAAAATTGAAAAATACATCTTAAGGTGGATCTTTTAGTCAAAAATGAGATCTAACACCTCTTTGATGCAATTTTAATTTGACCAATTGCTCAACCCAAATGGGTATCTAAAATTGTGCCATATGTTAAGCTTAATGGCCAAATTTTATGCTGATCCAAATCTAGATATTTAAATAAAGCATGTCCTAAAGATGATTTCCCCCTACCTAACATCATATGATAGTAGACTCCATAGAATGATACAATATGTTATCTTTCAAGGACAATTTTTTCATTTATAATCAAATCAAGATAGTTGAATCAGATCAAGAAAAAATGTCTGTTACCACATCATGGGGTACCATTTGTTACATAGTCATGCCTTTTGGATTAAATAATGTTGGAGAAACATACCAATAAATTATGAACCATATTTTTGATGATATAATTCATAAAACTATAAAAAACTATGTTGATGAGTTGGTATCTAAATCAAAAGAGTGACAACATCATGCAATTGATTTATGATAGATTTTTGAAAGGTTGAGTGATGCAGGAGCATCAACCCATTTTTGTAAATTTGTACATAAGTAGTCTAAGTGAATAAATAAGCCTTGTTTATGAAGGTGTAAAAACCATGATAAGATTTTAAATGCATGTAAAAGTCATAATAAGTCCCTATATATCTTAAGTAGTCTTCATCTAATGATAATAATGGTGTTTAAATAACTACGAGGTCTTAAATTGCAAGTTTAGGCCAAAATCAAGTTTTCCCTCCAAAACCTCCCATTTGATAATTCAAATTTTGAAAATAGACTTGTAAGCCTTGTGGACTAAATGAAATGGTATATACATTATATAATGATCCTATAGGTTCATAAACATGTAAAATTATTCCTACCTTGGTAAGTGTAAATACACTCTTTACCCTATCTTGAAGGCAACTTTCACATTGGAAGGGAATAGAGAAATAAGTTTATTGAGGATAAAGGTAAAAATACAAATTATTAGCCTATTCTAAGACTGTAATAAGATTAAAAATATATATTCGTGATGGAATTTGAACCTCAGTCTAAGGAGTATGGAAGGCTATAAATCATAGGATTTGAGAGTCATTTGGTATGCTTCAAGTTCATTCTCAAGATGACTTATTGAGAAACTTGTGTAAATTAAACTCTTGGAAGTAGTTGTCAATAATGGAGTTGAATATTTGTATGTAAGGAGGTTTTTTTTAATGTAAAATGAGGATTAAATATATAAAGGATGTTTTTCATCCTACTAAAAACTCTACCTATGTTGTAAATGTTTTATTTCATGTTATATAGTGTGTTCTTTATGTTATATAGTAGGATTGGATTTGGTTTAAGAATGAAACATGTTTAATGACTTGTTTGATGATTTAGAAGGATCAAACTAGGTGGTTAATTATTATAAAATTACTTTTCATGTAAAATAGTCACCATAATTAGTAAGTCAATGAACTTACATCAATAATTTTGAGTGCATGTTCTATATGTAAAGTTTTTATTGATATAGTAATAGAAACACTATGATTTTGTACACTTTGGGTGATCATTTGAATACATATAGTGGATGGAGAGTTAGAATATTATGTTATGATTACATTCAAACCTTAATAATTTATTAAAATATCTATAAAATTGAACAAGAAAAACTAATTTAGCTTGACAAACTTGTGAATAGGGTTATATAAGGTATTATTTTTTATAGGAAGAATTTTTTATAGTGGAGGAATACTTGAATAATAAAATTCATAAATGGTGTTTAAAAATGTGTAAACAAGGTTATTAAACCTTTATCAAATCATAGAATAAACTAATAATTCTCAAATCATATTGTATAATTCCTTATATACTCTTGGTTTGAAAATTCAAAATTTTGTATACTGCAGTCTAAAAATAGAGAAATCTAAGTCAATCCATACATTATAGAATGTAAGTTTATATATTAAATTTAGATTAAAAAAACATAATTTTTTTCATGGGTTTTATATCTTGAAACCTCATAAAAGTCAAAATATGAATTTTTTAAGCTTGTTGCTTGGTGATAGGACAACTTAGGATTTCTAGACAAAAATCCATGTTGAGTGAAATTTATGATGAATCTAAAGTTATATAATGTAGAAATAGGACTCTAAAGACTAATTGGACTATTTTAAACCTTTTATAAATCTCATAATGTGGAAAAATATAATCAAAGCCCTGAAAATGGTGTTTTCATAAGTTGTCAAAATAAGGAAACTCATTTATAAAGAAGATTTCATGGTGGAAAATCACAAAAACATGAAATCATGTAATTTTACATGTTTTAGAGGATATAATTATTTTTATGTTTATTAGGTTTGGTTTTGCACGTGTGGAGTATATGAGAAATCCTACAAGCCCTAATTAGGCCTAAAAGTAACTATAAAAGTTGAAAATAAAGTGGAGCAGAGACTGAGTTGGATCTTGATACTTTGGGATTTCTTAAAATTGTCAAATGGGTATCTTGAAAAATTATTAGTTTATGAAAGCACTCAGTGTATAGGAAGAAAAGTCAAAAAAACCCTCAAAATAGGGCTACAAGGAAAGTTAGTCTTGAGTTGAGAAAGGGTGTATAGATGAGATTTAGAGAGGGAAGGGAAAGTGAAAGTGAATTGGTACAAGTTTTTAATTCTTAATATAGGTCACATATGGTTCATGAATCTGTTCATGAACTTCTAATGAAGATTTGTGATTATGGAGCTTTGAAAAGCTAGTAGAGACCTAAGCAACAAGAAAGAAATTATAGGAAAGGTAAAGTATGACCACATAAATGTGATAGTTGTAGGTTAGAGAGAGTAAATTGATAGAAGAGGTTAAATTGAATTTTTACCAAGTGTTATCAAAGCTTATTATCTCTAGAGAAATATATGATATTATGAAATTATTTTAAGTTTACAAATTACAAAGGTTTTGCAGGTGATTAACAAGTTACAGGTTGTGGAAATTGAGCTTGCAAGAGGGAAAGGTAACAATAAGTTTGTCAAAAAATAATTTTAATATCTTAAAATAAATGATTATGTCTCAATTTATTCAATTTTAGGGATTTCAAAAGAGTGGTTGAAGGTATCCAAAGCCTAGAAACGCTGAAGAAGAAAGTGAAAGCTAAGAAGGCTTGAGAAAGAGCTTGTGAAGCTCAAAGTGAGAAGACAATGGTGAATTATCTTTTAGGAAGTTATAAGAATAATAATTGTATATTTTACCAAAATAATGAGGTAAAATAGACTTAGGTGAGGTAAAATATGGATTTTGAATAATTGAGAAAAATAATTGAGGAGTTGCCTAAGACAAAAGATCAGTTAAGGAAATAAAAAGAAAGGGAATTGAGAAGAAGTGGAGAAAGGAAGACTTATAAAAATAAATGAATGAATTGAAACAATAGATATATTTGATAAACTTCATGATAGAGAAAATTAAAATCTCATGGAGTGGGTTGGTGATGAAAAAAATTACAATTGCCTATAAGACCACTTGTTGAAATAAAATGAAGGCAAAAATTGATTACCTCGATTAAAGAAGAGAGAAGAAAGCTGAGGAAGACAACACATGAAGAATAAGAAGTGGTAAATAAATTTATCATAGTGGATAAAAAAAGTGAAGAAGTGGAAATTTAAGAGTTTTTAACTTCTCTCAAGTAAAAGGAAGAGGTGCAACAAACTAAAGAGAAGCCAAGAGGGGCAATCTTGTCTCAAATTTTTGAATCTAACATTTATTTTGATGTTGTGAATGCAATTTTTCAAAAAAAATTGATAGATGAAGGAGAAATGAATAACTCACTTATTTATGATATTCAAGAACAATTAGAAGCTGAGTTAAAGGCCTTGGAGAAGTTGATCTTCTCATTAAATGAAGAGATAGTTTATGAACCAATGAAGGCCAAATAAGACCAAGAAGTTGTTAAAGGATTGAAAACTTGGGTTGAAGAAGAATAAGGAACCATAATTAAGGAGACAAAAAACATACTTTAACAATAAGTATGGGCATTTAAAAAAATTGGAGAGACCTAAGGGTCTCAAATTTTTGTTTTTAATATTACATTGGATTGTGTATATACAGGTTTGATTGAGAATGAGGTAAAGTACATAGAGAATTTAGATCTTATAAGAGCTCAAGATAAGAGGTTAAGATTTTATATCCTCATTAAATAAGATAAACATGAAGAGAATAATATTAAAGAGAAGAGAAGAAAACAAATTATTCCATAGATAAAGAATATAGCAAGCAAGAAGAAACATAAATGTGTAAGCAAAGAACATGTCCATATATATGAATGGACAATTGAAGAAAAGAATTTGTAAGACATTTTTAGTTGTATTTGGGCATGTAAAAAAATATAATGATAAATATATAATGAAATATTCCAATCCCAAGAGTTTAATGTAGGAGCATCAACCCATTTTTGTAAATTTGTACATAAGTAGTCTAAGTGATTTAATAAGTCTTGTTTGTGAATGCCTAAAAGCTATGATAAGCTTATAAATGCATGTAAAATCCATAATAAGTCCCCATATATATTATTTAGTCTTAATATAATGATAATAATGGTGTTCAAACAACTAGGAGGTCTTAAATTGCAAGTCTAGGCCAAATTCAAGTTTTCCCTCCAAAACCTCCCATTTGAAAATTCAAAATTTAAAAACAGACTTATAAGCCATGTGGAGTAAATGATAGGGTTTAGAACTTATATAATTTTAATATAGGTTCATAAACATGTTTTAAAATTATTCCTACCTAAATAAGTGTAAATACACTCATTATCATATTTTGAAGGCAACTCTCACATTGGACGGGGATAGAGAAGTAAGTTTATTGAGGATAAAGGTCAAAATAGAAATTATTGGCCTATTATAATATCATAATAAGATAGAAAAGTTTGTTTATTCGTGATGTAATTTTAACCTCAATATAATGAGGATGAAATAATATAAATCATAGGCTTTGAGAGTCATTTGGTATGTTTCAAGTTCATTCTAAAGATGAATTCTTGAGAAACTTGTGTAAATAGGCTCTTAGAAGTAGTTATACATAATAGAGTTGCACATTTGTATGTAAAAATTATGGTTCAAGAAAAAAATAATATTTGGTGGTCTATGAAAAAATCTTCCTATGTTATAAGTGTTATATTTGATGTTATATAGTGTGTTCTTGATGTTATATAGTAGGATTGGATTTGGTTTAAGAACGAAACATGCCTAATGATTTATAAGAATAAAAATATTTTTATAATCATTATAACAATCCTTTTCATGTGAAATAGTCACCATTATTGTGAATTCAATGAATTTTCATCAATAATTTTGAGTGCATGATCTATATGTAGAGCTTTTATTGATATAATCCTAGAAAAGCTATGATTTTGTACATTTTGAGTGATCATGTGAATACATATAGTGGATGAAGATTAATTATATTCTGTTATTATGATATTTAATACTTAATAAGTCATTTAAATATCTATAAAAGTGAAAAATAATAACTAATTTGGCTTGGCATACTTGTGAATATAGTTTTGTAGAATATAGTCTTGTTAGAGGAAGAACTTTGTATGTTGGAGGAATATTTGACTAATAACCCACATAAATGGTGTTATCAACGGTGTAAAAAAGGTGATAATATATTTATCAAATCATAAAACAAAATAATAAGTCTCAAATCATATTTTATAAGTCTTTGTATGCTCTCGATCTGAGTATTTAGAATTTTGTAAACTATAATCTAAAAAAAGAGAAATCTGAGTCAATCCATATATTATAGACTATAAGTGTTCCAAGATTAAATTTAGAGAACAAAGGCACTAAACATTTGGATTTGGTTTGATATATTGAAACATCATAAAAGTCAATATATGAATTTTGTAAGCTTGTTGCCCTATGACAAGCCAACTTAGGAATTCTAGACAAAAAACCATGTTCTAAGAAATTTATGATGGATGTAAGGTTATAAATGGTTTAAAAAGTTATATAATGTAAAAATAGAACTTTTAATACAAATTTTAGTATTTTAAGCCTTATATAAATCTCATAAATTAGAAAAATATAGTCATAACCCTGAAAATGGTGTTTTCCTAGGTTGTCAAATTAAAGAATCTCATTTATAAAGAAAAGTACATGGTGTAAAATCATAAAATCTTGGAATAATATGTAATTTTATATATTTTAGATTATATAAGTATTTTTATAATAATTGGGTTTGGTTTGGCACATTTGAAGTATTTGAGCAAGCCTACAATGCCTAATTAGGCCTAAAAGTAACCATAAATGTTGAAAGTAAAGTGGAGTAAAGATTGAGTTGGATCATGATACTTTGGAATTTATTAAAATGTCAAAATGGGTATATGTTTTATTTGATAAGGTTAAAATATGGGTTGAGGGTCCCATATCCTTTACAAAAGAGACTAAAATATATTTAGGATAAAATAGCAAGATAAAAAGAAATAAAACTTAGAAACTAAATAAAATTGTTGTCTTCAGCCAAAAGATGCCAAAATACAAAAAAAAAGACTAAAAAAACTAGACACTAGATGATACTTAGCTTGATTCTCTAGATTCTAAATAGAGGACTAGTTTGTTGGCCCCCATATTTTATGTTTTTTCCCTACCTTAGTTTAGTTGTCAATTCCCTGCATGGAATTTATGATGGGCCTCTTCTTCTATATCCAAGTAAACTTGAATTCCTCCTTACCTTGTTCAAAATCCATCCTAGCTTCATCTCTACCTCCACTGTAACTTGTTCTTGCTCCCTAGTGGGATTTTCTAGCTTTTGCTTCTTCCTCCTTATCTTGTTGAAAGTTTCTCTTACCTAAAGATAAATCATGAAAAACCAATACATTTTTTAGATTTTCAAATTCATCATAGATTTTAATGCTCAATATCTTCTGAATGGCCACCTAAGTTTATATTTTCTCCATATATTTTTCAATCTCTTATTTTAGGTTAAAATTGAAAGAGGCACAACCCATACTAGTGATGGGTTTCACAAAGACTGGGACCCCCTTTCAGCTACCACTCAGTTGGAAGTCTCCCTAGACATTTTTTACTCCAAAACCTTTGTTTTATCCCCATATGGGTTTTATTTTGGGTTCTAAGAAAAAAACATCCTCCATATATGATTCCTCCTGCTCACTAGTAATGTGGATATATTTTGTAATTGACTTGGTCTAAATGGGTCTACTCATTTGACAAAGAGAAATATCAGCTCTAGTGAATTATATCGATAGAGGGATTACATTTATAATTATTGATAGACACTTCTAATATTTGAATAAAAATAAGGTTATACTAATTGGGTGACCCCTAAATTGGTTGAGGAGAAAGAAATGATGAGATTATATCACCATATGATTTCCCTCAAGGGTGATGTACCTCATTCTTTGGAGGAAAACACCTGACCACTTCCTAAGAAGGTCCACCCTCAAAAACCCTTTGTGGTTTGATGACTTGGGATTTTTTTCTTAGTGTTGTATAGAATACTAAACAATTTATCCTTTCTCTTTTTATCTTTTAAATCCTTTATGCAATAACAATCCATACCTATGATGTCACTTATGACTTCTTTGATGACCAAGAACTTCAAACCTTGCATTCAAACCTCCCTATCATTTTATCCACAAGCAAGATCTCTGGAGATCACCACATCATGGCCAACCAGTATTTTAATGAAGCTTACAAGCCTATGCTTCACCATGTTCTTCCATACATATGCATCTTCCTTCACCTTGGTGTAGGGTATAGGCTCTACTTTGTCATGGTCTCCTCTCATTTTTGGTTGTTTATTTATTATGGATCTAGTAATATAACTCAATAGAGGATGGTGTTAGTTTCAAAATGAAATAAACACACTAATAGCATAACATCTCTAGGCATAGACACTAGGGATATCTTAGTTAACAAAATAAAATGACAAACATAAATAAAAATCAAGGAATGAAAATAGAATAATTCCTTCACCTTCCTTGGATGCTCCAAATTCCTTTGTAGTGGTGGCTTGCTCGGTTTATGCTCATGAAGTCTTTGGTAATGGAAGCTTGGCTACCTCCATCTCTCCTTGACACCTTTGTCTTTTATTTTGGCTTGGCTTGGAATCAATTTGGAATTATAAATTTGAATTATCAAGTCCTTGAAGATATTTGAGAATAATAACTTTTCACCAAAATAGCTTAGAAATGATGTATGTGGCCTCTCTATTTAAAGATTTTTGCAAATTTCTAGAATCAACCTAAACCATCCATCTTGAGATTGAGATGTGTGATTGAGGATTAATTAAATTTTTATAATTAAGTTTGTAAATATCCTCATCATGACATTGTAATAATGGTCAATTAAGAGGCATGGAGGGCTTTGATGAGGTATGAGAGGCATGAATCTTGATATTTGTGGCATTTATGGCCTAGGAATGTCTTCCCAAGAAATAAGGTCACCTAATGATGTAGATATTTAATATTCATTTCTAAAAAGCAAATTCAACAAGTTTTCATATAATTCTTAATTAATCTCTAATTTGGTTTAATTAGCTCTTAAGCATGCCTAAGCACTTTGTGCACAAATTACTCAAATTGATCAAAATGCCTTATTATTGGTCCAAAATTTGACTATATTAGAATTGGAAGTCACTATCAAATGCATTAGAATCATTATCCTATTTATGATATTACCGATAAAATATAATAAATGCATGCATCTTATTTATAAGATTTGATAGGAAAGAGCAATCCAGAGCACCTAAGTACAAAATTAGTATTTTGACTTGAAATGATCTAATCAAAGTTAGCTAGCCCATAAATTGCATTACCCCATTTAGGGATACCTTGGCCAAAATTGGCACTTGAATATATTAGTTTCACATCATTTAGCATGTTTTAGTGTTTTTAGGCTAAATTATGCATTTTGGGTGGAAATTGGTCAAAACCCTGATTGGAGGTTATCGATGGCTAGATTTAGGTGTCTACAACTTGCCCCTATTTGGGAAGATGTTGCAATCTATAATAAAAGTAACATCTTCTTAAAGAATGAAAAGGTCATGTATGCCTCTAACTACAATGATGATAAACTAACTGTATGATTACCCCTTGAGGGAATGATTGGTATAAGTAGGTCCACAAATAGTCCCTCAAATAAGAAAGAAGCAAAATGAGGAGACCAAAGAAAAGAAAGATGATGGGGTGAAAACACAATGAAATTTAAAAAGTAGTCAAAATCATTGAGAATGCAAGTGGGATGGTGTACAATGATTTTCCCAAAGGCGGTTATAAGCATTGTACCCTGATAGTGGTAGTGTGGTATGATAACACAATGATTTGCCTGAAGGTAGTTATAATCATTGAGAAGATGAAGCTACCCCAATTAAGATAGATAAACAAGATAACATGCCCCTATATAGGTAAAAAAAAAATTAAAGTGGTGACAAAATAATGATTTTCCCAAATGCATTTATAATCATTAAGAAATGTAGGTGGGATGGTGTGCAATCATTTGTCTATAGGCAGTTATAATCATTAGACCCCGATTATGTCAAACATGATAAACTTGGTCAAAGATGATGATAACTAAACACACAAGGTAATGTTGAAATGGAATAGCCTACTAGTAGGGAGATGTTTGTCCAAACTAATAAAGGTTGAAATTCTTTTGTGGTTAATTACTCTATTTGGGATATGATTGGGATGAAATCGAGATGTCAGTGTTGAAGAGATGCCACCATTGCTTAATAGACTTCTTAAAACTAAGGTTTGTTGTAGCATGTGTTGATAGGCATCATATTATAACATCATGAGGACTTGGCCAAAATATGCATGAAGACTGACTCTCGTAATCCAATACTCAAATAGAAAACAATGCACCAATGATAAAAACTATGATGAAAATGTAAACATATGAATATGGATGGTTTCAAGTGTAAGTGTGGGAAAAGAATCACCTAATTAACACACATAAATTGAATCAAGGCAACAGTGTTGAAATTAAACAAATAGATAGACAAACAAACAAAACAAGTAGAAATAAACAAACAAACAATGTAATAAAAATTCGACAAACATTGCCCCTAAAAAATAGTTGATAACTTAACAAACAAACAAAATGGGGAAATAGAAGAAAAGGAAGGGGGTGGCTGAGTTGTCTTCGTATGCACTAGGCAAGTGGACATTTCCTACATAGTTCCATGGATGTAATATCTAATAAAAAACTTTAGGCCAAATGTAGTTCTCCCAGGGAATGGGAAGAATATGATAACTAAGGAAAATAAATATAATGGATGTGATGAAGAAGAGAAATGGTCTTGTAAAATGGCAAGCGCATGAGAGAAAAGGCCAAAAAGGATGAGGAATCTAAATGACAAGTGATTTGTTTATAACTCAATAAGGTTTCCCAGAATCCTTAAGGCAAAGAAGTGGTTAATGTTTTTGTTCTTTTCTAACAATTTTTTGAAATGTTTTTGGAATTGCTTGAAGTATCTCAACTCAATCAAGAATGAAGAGACACCAAATGGTTCAAGTTCATAAAATGGCAAGAGCATGGCTTAGGTTTCTCAAAAAATGGTGAGAGCATGGTGGAGAAGGGTGACTAAGCTAAAATCAATAAGTATTGAGTGTTTCTTACATAGTCCTAGAGTAAGACCTCAAGTCATTGTAGTTCCACCTTTATAGCAAGGGAACTCTACTAGTGTAGTAGTCAATTCAAACAAAATAGGCATAGTTGGTAAAAAGGCACAACATGGCATAAGACGTGGAAATTTGGGTGGTTATAACTAGGACACAATGACATAGATTGATGCTATTAATTTTCTCAAAGGTAGTTATAATTAGTAGCAAGATTGGTGGTAAGAAAAGAATAACAAATGAAGGTTGCAACTACCAAAACTTATATCATACTATTCCAAAATATGATCTCTATTTAAATTATTTAAACTAATTGATGAAACTGATCATATACCTCAATGCTAAAAATGTATAAAAAATGGTAAAAATCAAGGTCAAATAGGCTAGGCTTTAGAAGACACTAGGTTGATAGAATGGAAGTAGAAAGTGGATACGATGAAGAGATGGATAAGGATGGTATTTTTACAAATAAAAATAGTGATAAAATAACATAACTAAAATAGTCCTTATAGATAATACACCTTAACATTCAAGCATAATACCATTTGAGATGAATAATATTCATCAACTCTAGAAATTCATCACCATCTAGTGTGGCAAGCCTGTATACTCTTGATCCATAATCTATAGTGATGATGAAAGGCCCTATCCAATTTGGTTTGAATTTCTATTTATGTGTCTTCTTAGATGTGGTGCTATTTTAGTTTTATTTAAGAATAAGATCACCAAGTTCAATTTTTATATACTTAACATGTTGATTATAGTGGCCTTTGAGCCGATTCTGATATGCTTGAAAATTATTGAGCACGACTGTAAATTTATCATCAAGTAGGTCTAGTTCTTATAGGTGAGCTACTCGATAGTAATGATCATCTAGGACATGCATGAAAGAGATGCGTAGTGAAGTCAATTCAACCTCAATGGGGAGGATGGCTTCAATACCATAAATAAGTCACTATGGAGTGGCTCTTATGGGAGTATGATGATTGGTATGTTATGCCCAAATGGAAGGGAATATCTGAAGGTGCCAATCATGACTGACATCATTGACAATATTTTTGAGAATATTGACAATGGTTTTATTGGATTCCTTAGCTTGGCCATTATCTTGAGGGTAATATGTGGTAGAAAAATGTTGTGTGATATTATATGTAGTACATAGCTAGTCTACATCCTTATTCTTAAAAGATCCTCCATTATCAAATATAGTTTTAGAGGGGATACCGTAGCAGAAAATGAGATGGTTAAAAATGAATTTGAATTTTTTTTTGTCATGTGAGGGGTATAGCTTCAACCCACTTAGTGAAATATTCAATGGTGGTAAGGATATGTTTATGGCTATCAAATGAAGTGGGGTTGATCTTCTTAATGAGGTCAAGTCCCCATGTAGAAAATGGCCATGTTGTCAACATCAATTTCAGATTTTTTGCTAGGGTATCAATGAAATTAGTATATCATTGACATTTTTCACACTTTTTTACATACGCAGTGGCATCTACATCTATTATGGGCCAATAATAACTAGTATGTAAGAGCTTTTTGGATAGGACTGCCCAGCTATAATGAGCACCACATACTCCTTCATGAACTTCTCTTAATCCTAGTGTAGTCTACCGAAGTTAAAAAACAAAGCGTAGTTCCATCAAAACTATGATGGTAAAGGGTAGATCCAAGTAGATTATAATGAGTGGAATGATGAATGAAGGCTTTGGTTTTTTTTTGAGATAGGTTAGGTGGCATAACTTGGTCATGAAGGTAGTTGTAAAGGTTTAAGTACTAGATAGAATTAAGACCAATAATATTACAAATCATGGCAATAGTTAAAGGTTAATGAGATGGTGCTCACAAATTATTGATGAGGAAATGATACTCTCTAGCTTTATATATTTGTCAAATCAGATAGCCAATATTAGCCATGGCATCTATAGTTTTATCACTAGCTCTTAGTATGTGCTCAAACTGAATATTGACAATTTGTTGTTTAAGAGTGTTGACCATGGCTTTATATGGAACCAGCTTGTCATCTTTGGTCTAAAAATAATTTCTAACCTAATTAATGATTAACTAAGAATCACCATAAACTTGGATATGAGATATATTCCAATGCCCTACTTGTCAAAGTCTTGCAATAAGTTCTTCATACTCAAACATGTTGTTTGTATAATGAAAGCTAATTTTGAATGATTTATGGATTAGATCCCCCTATGGTGTAATAAATAATAGACCTACCTTTGATCCATGTGCATTAAATGAACCATCAAAATATAGCTTCCAAGGCTACTCCTCAAGGAGTGTGTTAATGATAGTCATTATGGACACATCAAGAAATTGAAATATGATTGATTGTGTGTCTATGATAGGTGCTTCCACAAGTTGATCCATAAAAACTTGTCCCTTGATTGCCTTTTGATTGACATACTCTATGTCAAACTCACTAAAAAACATGATCCATTTAGCCATTCTACCTTACAAAGCTATTTTAGATAGTAGATACTTGAGTGGATCTACTTTTGAAATGACCATAGTCTTATTATTCAACATGTAATGGCACAGTTTCTAAGCTATGAAGACCATGGCCAGACAAGCTTTTTCAATAGGTGCATAATTATGTTCATATGTAACCAAGGTACAGCTTAGATAGTATACAGTGTGTTCCTTTCCTTTTTCATCATGTTGAGCCAAGAGTGCCCCTAGAACATTATCGATAACTGGCAGGTATAATAAAAATGGCTTTCTTGGTATAGGAGGTAATAACATAAGTGAATTAACAAGATAGTCTTTGAGTTGTTGAAAATGTGTTTGGTAGTGATCATCCCAGTGAAATATAACTCCCTTCTTTAAAATTTGTGTAAATGGATGACACTTGTCTACTAACTAAGAGATGAAGCATCAAATTGACTAGATCTTACCCTACAAACTATAGAGTTACCTTAAATTAGTTGGTGGTGGCATCTCGATTATAGCATGAACTTTAGCTAGATTGACTTCAATACCTCTATGAGACATGATGAAGCCAAGTAATTTTCTTGAAGTTACACCAAACACACATTTATTTGGATTGAGTCTCACTTTGTACTCCTATAATCATTCAAATATCTTATACAACACTATTAGATGGTTGGCCTTGGTTTTGGATTTTCCTAATATGTCATCAACATAGTCTTCAATAATATCATGCATCATGTCATGGAATATGATAGTCATGGCCCTTTGATATGTATATCTAGTATTCTTAAGGCTAAATGACATTACTTGATAAAAAAAATGTTCCCCATGGAGTGGTGAACATTGTTTTATGTTGGTCTTTCATTATTATTTTGATTTATTTATATCATAAAAAGCCATTCATGAGTGAAATAATTTCATAACCAGTCATGGAGTTGATGATCATGTCGATATTAGGCAAGGGAAAATCATCTTTAGGACATGATTTGTTGATATCTTGAAAATTAGTACAAATTATGATCCCTTTAGGATTTTTACTAATAGATACCACATTCAATATCTATTATGAGTAGTCAAAGTATCAGATATATCTTACTTCTAAGATTTTTTTCTAACTCTTTCTTTACCAATACAATAATGTGAGGATTCATCTTACATAGCTTTTTTTTACTAATTTGGTATCAAGATTAACCATAAGATGGTACAGAACCAAGGTGTGGTCTAAACCTAACATGTCAGAATAGGCCCATAAAAATATATCTACAAATTCTCCCAATAGATTTGTAAAGATGTCACACTCCTCTTCAATGAGGGACACTCCTAATTTTATCTATTTTAGGTTTGATGGAGTCCTGATATTTAGCTTTATTGTATTTTTGACTAGAAGGGTTGAAGCATCCTCTATGATAGTAGGTAGTGACTTGAACTATTATATTATGTTAGGGTCCTTTGTTAGGACTTGCTCTTCAACTTCTCCTAGGCATGATGAATCCGAGTCCCCTAATGAGAGATCTAGCCATGTGACAAAAACAATAAAAAATTTGATCAAATACTTGTTATTGCTCAAAGCTAAAATCTTATCCATAAGTAAGCTCATCATTAATGGTCTTTTAGTCTAAATTCAAAGAATAATGAATATCCCCATCTAATGGCACCTAAAATAGGTTTTCACCAATACACTAGCCTTTATCTTTACTTTTTCCCTAGTTGAAAAGCACCTCAAAGAGGTTTTCACTTTGGGACCTCAATGTTTTATTTTTATTTTTTGGCTAAGGGTGTTCACTCACTCTCCAAAATAGATGATAAGATCTAATATGATTAAGAATCTTGATTTGTGATCTCCCAATAGAACATTATCTCTAAGGCCTAAGAAATCATAAAATGCCTCATCATTATAGAACTCATCAATTGGCAGACTGAATTCTTTTCAGTCCTAATCTATCAATTGAGGATAATATATTGTCAAAGGGTTATGATGAATGGCCAAGGTAAGGGTAAAAATGGCATTGTTATCAAAAAAATTGGTTTTAGCTAGGTTATCAAAGGTGAGGCTATGATCAGACCTTGCTTCACTATCGACATCATCATCACTAGTCATTGGTGATAGAGTTTGAATAAGATATGTGGGCTCACCCTCATGTGGTTTAAATCCAAGTCCATAAGGTCTTCATACTTAGTCATGGAAATTAGTTTGATGTTTCCTTGTTGATTTAGTCTGAGGCCTCTTCTTTCATAATTTTGATGATCCATGATCCTATTAGGAATAGGATACTTGGTATTTTTATAATAATTAGCTTGGTTGTCATTGTATAACCATGATTCATCCCATTCAAGAGTGTTAGTTCCTAGGCTAGATACTGGTACAAATGTGACATGTCCCTTATCTTTGTTCATTTGTTTCCAATGCATATGTGGGGTGACTTTAAGTCACCCAAAGATTTTTAGATTCTGAGGAAGATTAGCAATATGAAATGTATCATGGATCACATACTCTCTCATTCCATTATCTAAAATGGTGAAATGATTAGAAGATTTAGGAGGAAGTATGTGGGAAAAGGAATCCAAGGTATTAGGATCTATGTAATTATCTGATGAAGGATCAATAAGTATATATTTTCCTTTGTCCTACTTAGAACTTGGATTCATATCATACTAATAATTATAGCTTTGAAATTAGGCCTTAGGATGTTTTCAATGCTCATATGGGTGTAAATATCCTAGAATATTCACTTCCATCCTTGAGTGGGAAAACTTGATGCATTGATGCAGTGTTGATGGGACTACATTAATCTCATGTAACTAAGGCCTACCTAGAAGCATGTTTTATGATAATTCAAGATCAAGCACATGGAAAAGTGTATCATGGGTTAAAGGCCCAATGATAACTAGCAAACTAATGGTGCCTTATGATTCTCTTTCTTGATTATCATAAGCTTTGATGGTTATTATCTTTGGTTAGATATCTACCATTGTGTACTCAATAAGCTTGATGAACTTTACAGACACTATGTTGAGGCTAGATCCATTGTTTATAAGGACACATTTCACTTTATGTTGTTTGATACAAACTTCTATGTATAATGGGTTATTATGGAATGGTCCAAGAGAAGACATATCAGTTTAGTTTAATGTGACTTGTTGGGATAGAGTTAGGTGTCCAATCAAAGCTTGAAATTTATTAAGGGATATGTCACTAGCAATAGTGGATTGGGTCAAAAACTCATTCAAGATGTTTTTGTGGATTATTGACATCTACAACAAATCTAAATTAGAAATTTGTGCTAGTGTTTTTTGTAATTATTATAAAATATCAAACTTCTTATCTTGGTTAGTATTGAATGGTTTATTTTAAGGCTAAATGATTGGTTGGATGACAGGTAAATTAGTGGATGGTTATGGGATTAGGATAGTAATCTTTGACCTCTGAGTTGTGATTTCACAATCAAGATTAAATATTAGACCATTATTACTAACTGATGTTGGGAATGGTGTGAGACCAGACAGGACAAGTCTTAGTTTCTAGTGCACTTGCATGTGGTCACATCGTAAGGCCAAGTTGATATAAGGTCCAAAAGGGGATGTCATAATTTTTTGGTTTTCCTATATACATTCCTAGGTTAAATAAGGATTATCCATGTAATTTGGTTGAATGTTATTATTTAGCCATGGTCTAGACTAATTAGTGCTTGGTCTAAGATTAATGGAGATAGTATTAACACTACCCCTTGTAATATGACCTACAACCTTGTTGTATTCATGTGAAAATACATGGTAGGTTTTTTGGTTATTTCCATTTTAACCTTGGTTTTGTCCATTGTTCTGTCATTGTGGGTTATGTTGCTGATTTTGTTGATTCTCTTAGTTCAGCCTTTGATTTTGATACTATTGATTTTGTTGTTGCATTAGCCATTCTTATTATTGTTGATTGTTTTACTATTGTTTATTGTTATGTCAAGGAAAGGGGTTTTTATATATCCCAAGAGTTTTATTATAATTGGAATCACTATTATCCAATTTTATCTCTCCATTCTCCAACATATTCTCTATCAAATTCTTGATTTTGACACATCTTCATAGATTATGCCCATTGACCTAATGATAGTCATAGAATTCATTTTCATAGTACCAATAAAAATAATTAATGCCTTATAGATAATACTTTGGTATAGGCCAACTAATCAGATTAGTGGTAGCAAGCTTGGACTAAAGACATGATGTGTAGGCATATTTCTTCTAGGAGGAAGGGTTTGCAATGGTAAGAGCTATTGTATTTATTGTATAGGTTATGGTTGTTATACCTATGGCACTAGTTGAATAGGATTAAGTTGAAAAGGTGGTGAAAATGATGTTTTCATTATTTCTACATGATGGGATTCAGTTACTCCATTCTACACAACATTCCTATTGTAGTTGAATTGCTTCGGTCTTTCATGGTTATTAGCCTATGCTAATTATGATGCTTGTACTTGGATGGAATGTTAGTAATTACCCTAATTAGTACCCTAATTTTGACTAATTAAATTAATCTTGATAACTCCTTTATTGATGAGCACCCTCTTGATCAACAAACCTTTGTCAATGATCTCCTTAAACATATGTGCACATTATAGTTCCAAATGATAAGGTATCTCACTATGCAAATTTTTGGTAAACACAGTGGCTAATTGTTTATCTAGTAAACTATGGGATAAATGGCTCACAAAGGATCTCTATCACTATAAATAACTTGTAAAAATCTCACCTACTTTTTACTTTACTTGCATTAAATCCACCAATGAAATCTCATGCTTGAGATTATAGAGAAAGTGCTACATAAACGTATCAAGAAGATCATCAAAATTTGTTAATAAATTTTTGGACAACTTTAAAAACCAATATAAGGGTTATCCATCCAATCTTCTTGGAAACAATAGCAAAATGTATATGTTGTTATATGCCACTAGTTAACAAGTAATGAAGAATTTGGTCAAATGAGCCTTAGGGTCACCTTTCCCTTTGATTTATTGAATTTCAGTGGTTCATATCTTGGAAGAAATGGTATCTAAAAATACTCCATGTTGAATGGATAGGAACATACATCATCCAATTTGAACTTTTTATTTTGTTAACTAGTTTGAATGACATCAATTACATCCTTCATCTGTTACAATTCTTGGGATAGGAAATTGGAAGGAATATTGGTTTAAGGGAGAATTTGGGTTTAGATAGATGGTTGGGAGGTCATAAGTGGAACACTTTGACCAAGGTATGATGGATATACTTATTGAGGTATATTGGTTTGATTGGGGAATAGACTGGGAATATGCATACATAGATTAGGATGCACTTGAAATTACACACTTAGTTATGTGATATTCTAGTTTGGGTTAGTGATAAAGGTTTGACTTAGAGGATTTTTTGTTTGGGATCAAGGGATATAACTATATTGTGCCTATTGTGGTTGAAAAGGGACATGTTGTCAACTAATCAAACCTTGTTCTTGAGTACCAAATTGTGGACCAAGACCTTCTCTCTAGATTTGTGGTACATTTTACATCAACAATTGTCTAGTAGGTACCTGAGAAACATGGGGACCTCCTTGTGGCATGAATCCCTATGAGGAAGTGAAATTAGGTTGTAAATTTGGCATCTATCATTGACCAATATCTGCACATTGTTGACTAGTCATTGCTTGGTTTTGGATTGGCATATTAGTCTGTAACTAAAGAGGTATGTTTGTGGTTACTTAGTGAGGTGAAACATTTGTTGTCCCTAATTGAGGTGGAAATATATTTTTCCTCTATTACATTAATACAATATATTGTGCCTATTGTTTTGGAATACTACTCATTACTTGTTGAGGAGGAGTAATATTTATCACATTGTATCATTGAGGCATGACATTAGCCATTGTTTGATTACCTAATCCCATAGGTTTCACACTTGAGGAAGCAATCGATTAAGGTTGGGGTGTATAAACTCCCAGTCCCTAATATGGTGACTTATTCATAGGATTAACTATAGGCACATGTTGTTGGCTAGTTGTTTGTGTATTAATACCACTTTGATCAAGACTGGACATTGTTTTCACATTATCTACTATGTTTGGCTCACTATTCAGTGTAAAGGCTGAAGAAACTTCTTCAATAATGGGTATATGCATCAAGTTATATATTTAAATGGTTTGTATGAATGGATTAGAATTCAAATTCTCGTGTCTAGTTAACTCTATCAACACTCCTATTGAAGGAACTAAGTCAATGAGAGCATTACTTACCATGTTCATCTAATTGAAATCATGTGCTAGATTTAGATATGTTTATTATGCTATTTGAATTTGTTTAAATTGATCTTCCATGATGTTTTTTCCTTGATTAGATATATTAAGATCTTGGTACATTTTTTGGACTAAAGCCATAGGATTTTTAGAAGAAGCCTGTTGATCATAAATGATATTATGGGACACTCTTACTAGACTTGATAAATTTTCATGGGGGAAGTCTATTGGAAACTTAGCCCCTACCTCTATGGCTCTAACCAAAATCTCATCTTTGTTCTCTAACAAATGTCACTCAAACAAAAATGGATCATACATGAAAGTTGTATTAGTATAATATGATTGTTGAAGTACTGAATCATCCATTGTAAGTATCATAGCTAGGTATTTCATGATTTTCTCCTGGTCCTATTCTGATATAAGGTGTTGTGTTAACTAGATAGTTAGCCAATGGATCTTGGCTTTGTGCCCCTGATTGAGTATTATAAGAGGGATAAGAATCCATCTCATAAACAATATTATCTACATAGGGGTCTTGCACCATTTTTTCCTACACAACTACATTACTAATCCCTAGATTGTACATGAGTCCACTATGAGTGTAGGAATACATGTTAGGATCCCTAGTCAATACTTTTGTGATAAAAGGTCAAAGAGTTATACAAAATCTAAAAAGGATAGAATCTAAAATAGATGATATTACAACTTGGTCTAGATTTTCTCAATAAGATCAATAGGTTTATACAAACTTTTCTAAGGAAACAAGCTAGTGTGAAGTATCTAACATTTTACTATTCACATAAAGATAAGCAAGTAAATGGACCTAAAATAAAAATTCCAAACTCTAAGGTTGAAGTGTTTCAAATCAGTCTAATCTAGGAATTTAAAAGTTGCTAGGTCTTTTGGCCAAACATGGCATCAAAAGCTAAGCTCAAACAAGGCATGTGCTAGGACTCTTGGCCAAATGATGTCAAAATCTAGACTTTGAAAATAGATGAAAGTTTTAATCTAATAGATTTGAAACACTTCTAAAAAACACTAAGCATTTGATTTTTGGACATAAACTTGATCAACTAGGTATAAGGTATAAAACAAAAGGAACTTTAACAATAGTTTATTTTCTAACAAATTTTTTTATAAAACTAGGTTCTTTTGACAAACAAGATAGACAAAGGTGATCAGTATAACTATGTTTTAGACAAAGGATCACAAAAAGTACACTCAAATTAGTCTAAAAATGTAGGAGCAAATTTGGAACTCTATACAAGAGGATCTATGAAATAATATTCAAAACGTCTTGGGAAGCATAACGATACTATACTACCCAAAAGGTATGACAAAAAGGTTTATTTCAAAAAATCACTAAGACAAAGACATTTTCCTATAATTTTGGTAGCATAACATTATTTTTCTTGACTCAAAAGTGTTTGGGTGAATAGACTCAAAGTGCAAGTGTTTAGCACAAAATGGCTTAAGTCTATCAAGTGATGATAATGATTATGAGTCTTAAATGGCCTTCAACTCAAATTGGAAATTAAACTTAAGTTCCTCAAGTTTAGTGTAAATAGATAACCCACTTAACACATCAACCTTATGAACTTATAAAGGTACAATTCTGAATTTAGGTTATAAGTGAAGGACTTTCAACAACTTTGGTAAAGGTCTAGACTCAATTGGCTACTATAACTACACCAAAATAGATGATATGACTCTCAAGCTTCTGATAAACTTTTGAATAAGGTAAATTGATGATCTCATGTGGGCAGAATAACACCTCTTTGTTCAAAGAAAAATTTGGACTATGTGTTTGGTTTGGATTTTTTGTTTATACCAAGTTTTAACTCTAAACAAGACTTTAATCTAGGACAAGACAAACTAATTACCCGTTCTTAGATCCTAAATTAACAAGGTTACTTGGTATTGTTGGAATCCATTAATATATATGATTTTGAGAGGATTATAAGTGTTCATCCAAAAGTAAATACACATTATATAGTAGGGTTTTTACACCCCCCTTATCTCAAATGATATTATTATGACATGGACCTTGAGGTGCACCTTACACCAATAATACTTCTACAACAAGTGGGGATTTGTCTAAGATCTAACAAGTTTTTGAATGATCTAGGGGAATCAATTTCATTATGACTTTCATGATAAACAATTCAAAAGAAAAGCATGGATTTTGGGTTTGTATCACTTGGCTTGTTTGAAAAGGGTCTAGTCCTTTTTGCAACCACTACATCTTGTTATTCACTCAGTGTAGTGCGATGTCTAAAGTGCCACTACATCCCATGTGAAACTCCAAAGTAACCAAATGAATTCAATACTGGGAGATAAAACCTTGAGTCAAAGCTTCCCTAAAGAACTTGTGGGAGGTGATGAAGTCCCCATCACAATCTAAGATGCATAAAAAATAAAGAAATCATGAAATTAAAAATACTTTAGGGTCATTTTCAAGGTCACCCAAAATTTGATGAGTTTTTGGGGAGTCCTTTAGATGACTTTCTTTCTAAGCCTTGGACTAGGCTATTTGAAATAGGAATGGTGTGTTTGATTCCAAGGGTTCCTTATAGGGGACAAATGGAAGAGCATACACACAACATTCCTATTTTTACAAAACAAAAATTTAATTAAACAATTATTGTAAACAAGAATTGAAAATTATGTTTAATTTTAAACCCAAAATGAAAGATTTTATGGTGTTCATTTGACCCCTTGGTCTTACTTGCAAACTTTGAAAACATTTACCAAAACATCTAAGTCCTTTGTTAAACACAAAAACAAGGTTCCTAATTTATTTTTAAGCATGCAAAATGTGATTTAAACATGTTTTGAATAAATATAAAGCTTGGTATTATAGAAAAAAATGTATCATGTCTTTTAGCTTTGAAGATATTTTTAGCTTGAAATAATAAACTTTGGAAAAATAGCTCTCAGGTCTATGTTTTTAGAAAAACACAGTGACTGACATCAGTTATTATAACTAATGATGGTTACCTTGGCTAACTAAAATATAATCTATGTTAGTTGTTCTAATCCACACCAGTTAAACCATGTAACGAATGTCAATCTTATTATCGATGTCAATTATTTTGTAAAATCGTGGCATCTAAAAATGGTAAAATAAAACTAGAAAATTAATTTACAAGATTTTTAAGGGTCCAAATAAATATTTTAGATATGTAAAATGATCTTATTCAGGTGTGAGATGGATCTAGTCCCACCATGCATACCATATTTGGATCTAATAATTTGACTTAAGAGAGGATGGTTAGTATGGTGTTAGTTTCAAAATGAAAATAAAATGAAATAAGCACACTAATAACATAACATCTCTATGCCTAAACGCTAAGAAAAACTTAGTTAAAAAAATCAAATGACAAACACAACTAAAAATCAAGGAATGAAAACACAATAATTATTTCACCTTCCTTACATGCTCCAAATGCCTTTGCAGTGGTGGTTTGCTCAGCTTGTGTTCATAAAGTCCTTAGCAATAGAAGCTTGGCTACCTCCATCTCTCCTTGGCACCTTTGGCTTGTAGTTTGGCTTGGCTTAGAAATAATTTGGAATTATAAATTTGAATTATCAATTCCTTTAATATATTTGAGCATAATAGCTTTTCACCAAAATAGTTTAGAAATGATGTTCATGGCCTCTCTATTTATAGATTTTTACAAATGTCTAGAATCAACCGAACATTTCATCTTGAGATTGAGATGTGTGGTTGAAGATTAATTCAATTTTTGGAATTAACTTTGTAATTATCCTCATCATGACATTTAAATAATGGTAAATTAAGAGGCATGGAGGGCTTTGATGAGGCATGGGAGGTATGAATACTAATATTTATGGCATTTATAGCCTAGGGATGTCTTCCTAAGAAATGAGGTCACCTGATGATATAGATATTCAATATTCATTTCTAAAAACAAGTTTCCATGGAATTATTAATTATGATCTAGTTGGGTTTAATTATCTCTTAAGCATGATTAAGTACTTTATGCATAAATTACTCAAATTGATCAAAATGCCTTGTTATTGGTCTAAAATTTGACTAGATTAGAATTAGAAGTCACTATCAGATGCATTGGAACCATTATCCCATTTAGGATGTTACCAAAAAAATAATAAAATCATGCATATTGTGTAAAATATTTTATAAGAAATAGCAATCTAGAGCACTTATGTTCAAAATTGGCATTTTGACTTGAAATGATCTAATCAAAGTTAGTTAGCCCATAAATTGAATTGCCTCACTTAAGGATACCCTGGCCAAAATCGACACTTGAATATGTTATTTTCACATCATTTATCATGTTTTAGTTTTTTTAAGCCAAATTATGCATTTTCAGTGGAAATTGGCCAAAACCCTGATTGGAGGTTAGCAGTGGCCAGATTTAAGTGTCTACAATTTGCCCTTGTTTGGGAAGATGTTGTAAGATTAAAAAAAAATAGCGTCTTCTCAAAGAATGAAAAGGTCTTGTATGCACTTAAATATATTTATGTGTCTACATTTCCTATGCACTTTTTATGGATGGGGCCACTTGTAGTAATTTTTAAAATGATGTTGATATCATAGATGTTAAACTTATTAGATCTTAATGTGAAATAAATCCATTTGTGTGATATCTTGAGGAGTGAAAAATACATGATAACTTTACACATGCAAAATATCCTCCACCCTTGTTGATTTTATTTAAAAATAATGAATCCCATTGTAGACATCTAATTCCTAACACTATTTGTGTTGAAATTGTCAATTTTACTTGAATTACACTCAAATGCACATTTTAGGTCAAAATCCATAAAACACCCTAAATGGTTTGAACTTGCCACTTAAAAGTGACATTTTAGGTCAAAGTATCCCTAAATAGATCAATGCATTTTATGGGCTAGCTAAGTTTGATCAGATCATTTCAAGTCAAAATGACAATTTTGCCATTTAGTGCTCTAGATCACTCTTTTCTTCTAATTCATTGGTACACATCACGTACCTTTGTTGTTTGGTTTTGGCAACATCTTAAATGTAAATATGGTTCTTATGAATCTAATGTCACCTTCTAATTATTCCTGAGTCAAATTACAACTTAGTAATATGACTTTCTAACCATTTTGATTAATTGAGGGCCAATTTTCAAATAATTACACAAATGTTGATTAACCTTGTTTAATGCTAATGAATCCAAATCAAGAGCTTAAGTGGATTTTCCATGAGGGTTGTTGAATATTTATTTTTTTAAATTGATTATTATTAACTACATCATCAGGTGACATTATTTCTTGGGAAGACATCTCTAGACCATAAATGCCATAAATATCAGGATTATGAGTCATCTATGCCTAGTTAATACCTCCCATGCCTCTTCAATGCCCCTTCTTCCAAGGTCATGATGAAAATAATTATGGATTTAATTCTAAATATTAGTATTATCCATGGCCACACATCTTAATCTTGAGATGGATGGTCATGGTTGAACCTGACTAATCTCAAAAATCTATAAATAAAGAGGCCATGGATGTGAATTACAAGATATTTTGGTGCAAAGTTATTATATTAAATTTTTTTCATAAAGATTTACATTTGATCATATATTTTTCTTGAAAGCTTCATTGGTACTCTATTTTAGTGATTTGGAATCATGAGCCCAGGTTTTATGGAGTGTTTTTGAGGAATTAGAGGAGCTTACCACTATTTTTAACAAAGATAAGGATGCTTGATCAAGGGAGAACATGTTTTTGAGTCACATGGATATGGTGAATCAATTTGGGAAGGTAATATAGTGTTGCATTCTTTCATTTGTTTCTTTTTATCCTTTGTAATTCCTATAGAAATAGACAAGCTTGGTTAGTTAGTTATTTATGCATATTTCATTATTTATGGACTAATGCTTGACTAACTTGCTTTGTAATCCTCTCTACATCTTGGCACACCTAGTGGGACAAGACGCATCTCACATATAAATAAGATCACTTTACAACTATAAAATATCCATTTGGACCCTTAAAACTACTTCAAATTGATTTTTTAAATTTATTTTGGCATTTTTATTTGCCACAGTTTTACATAGTAACCAACATCGACAAGTAATATTGACATCAATTACCTATCTTAACCTATATTGGTTAATAAAACAGACATCAGTTAGATCTCAATTAGCCAAAGTAACCATCATCATTTGTAATAACCAACATTTATCACTGTGTTTTTCTTAAAACATAGAGCTGAGAGCTATTTTTCCAAAATTCATTGTTTTAAGCTAAAAAGAGCTTCAAAGATAAAGGGCATGCTAACAATTTTATTGTAGGACCAAGCTTGATATTTGTTCAAAACATGTTTAAATCACTTTTTTATGCTTAAAAATCAATTAGGAACCTTATTTTGGGTGTTTAACAAATAATTTAGATGTTTTTGGTGAATGTTTTCAAAGTTTGCAACTAAGACCAAGGGGTCAAATGAATACCACCAAATCCTTCATTTTAGGCTTAAAATTGAACACACTTGTCAATTCTTGTTTTCAATATTTTTTTACTTAGGTTTTGTTTGGAAAAAGGAGGAATGTTGTGTGTGTGTTCTTTCATTTATCCCCTTTAGGGAACCTTTGGAATCAAAAGCACCATTCCTATTACAAATAGCCTAATCCAAGGCTTAGAATGTCACTTAAAGCACTCCCCAAAAACTTGTCAAAGTTTGGGTGATCTTGAAAATGACCCTAAAGTCTTTTTATTTTATGTTTTCTTTATTTTCATACAAACTTGGATTACGAGAGGGACATCATTACCTCTCACAAGTTATTTAGGGAAGCTTTGACCTAGGGTTTCACCTCCCAACATTGAATTCATTTGACTCCTTTGGAGTTATACATGGGACATATCTGCATTTAGACATCACACTACACTGAGTGAACAGTAAGATGTAGTGGTTGTAAAAAGGATTAGACCTTTTTACAACTAGCCAATGCTATGGTCACCTAATTTTTGTGCTTGTTTTTTGCATCATTTCATGTGAAAGTCATTGTGCAATTGATTCCCCTAAAACGATCAAAACCTTGCTAGTTTAGTAGACCCCACTTTGCCATACCTTGTCAGTTTAGACTTAAGACATTTGTTTTTTTGTCATTAACTTACTTGGTCTTAATTTGTGTCAAAAACTACTTATTAACTCAATGAACTTAATCAAAACACATTGTGCTCAATCTTCTTGAGAAAGGGAGGCATTACACTGTCCAAATGAAAAATTCATCTTTTCCTTATTTAAATTGTTATCAAAAGCTTTGTGTCATGTTATCTACTTTGGTACAGTCATGTTACCCAATTAAGTCTAGATATTTTACCCAATTTTTTAAAATACTTCATTTATAATCCACATTCAAAATTGAACCTTTTTGAGTTATAAGGGTTGATGTGTCAAAGTGGGTTAGCCATTTATGCACTAATCTTATTTTAACTTGGGTTTAATTTTCCATTTAGATTGAAGGTCATTTATTAAGACTCAAAATCACATTATCATCTTGGTGGAATCAAGTCATCTTGTGTATCACTCATGCTTTGATTCTTAGAACATATTTTATCTTACTAGAATCATGTGGTGATGTTATGTTGCCTATTTGGTCCTAGCTTTATACTTAGTGATTCATGTATGTTTTCACATCTTAAGTTGATTAGTTTATTTTGCCTTCTTCATAATCTAGAGAGATTTCCTCTAAACTTCTAGGGTCAACTTGTAAAAGTTGAATCTAGCTTTTATAGTGTGGGTGTATCCCAAAGATCTAGGCTTTGGTATACTAGTTTTCACCTTGGGTCTTTGAGTTACCTTACTCTCTTATGATCTATATGATTTTAACTTTACCAAAGGTTGAGTAAACTCATGAACCAAATCTTATAAATTGTGTGTGGTTTAAAAACACCATCCTTTATAGTCTCATTAGTACCTTGGTTATTTTTTTAAGGAAGAGCCAAAACATACTTTGATTGGTTACCGAACATTGGTTTAAAGTTAGTCAAACACATAGAGCAGTTTTTTTTAGACATGACTCAAAGGTTCACTCATAGTGGAGCCTCTTATGGTATTAGTTATGAAGGTAAGTAATTTTATGATGGTCAAGATAACCCCTTTTTTTTAATGATATCCCCACAACAATAAAATCCAAAGATGATTACAATGGATATCAACCCTAAGAAGATCAAGATGAAGCCTTTCTTAGATTGATAAAATCAGGTGCTAGACTGTGTTTTGATTTTCCTATAGAATAATTGCATACCTTAGTTAGAGAAGGAAAATAATGATGTTAAGAGCAATATTTTACACAAATGATCATACTTTCTTCCTCTAACAAAGGAAAGGAAATATAAAGAGTCAAAACACACAAATCCAGATCTTCTAGCTAAGATCAAGATAATAAGTTGATGATATGTAGATCAACTTTTTGTAGAATTAACTGACTCCCTAGTTGCCACTTCAATTCATAATAATGTTTTGAAAGAATAAGGAAATGTGGTCAAAAGTATGCAATAAATATTGGATGAAGAAATTACCATAGTAGATCAAGGTAATCTAAATGAACAATTAAAGTCACAAGAGACCTTACAAAGTTTTCCATTTGATATAGAACATACATTATTCAATCATCAAGAACCTCTTGTTACTTTACAAACTCAAAAACCCAAACATTTAGTTTAAATTGAGGAAATCCCTCAAGACAATTTGACTAGTTCTTTTCACCCAACCCAAAGATTGGTAAATAAACATAGAAATTTCCAAAAACAACAAAGTGTGAAACAACCAAATTTAGGGAATATTTTACAATCCAATAATTAATGGCCTATGTTCTCATCTCAAGCAGCAAATTAGAACCAAATCATGGATTGAAAGGTATACACTCCCTATAGATCCACACAAAACTAGGGGCACATTCCACGCCAATATCAATAAAACCAAGGGCACATTCCACCCCAATAGTAACAAAACTAGGGGTATATTCCACCCCAACAACATCTTATCCAATCCACAAATACACCAAACATGCAATAATGGAATTCTATGAAATAAATTGTCTAAATATTAGAAATGAATAATAGAGTCAAAAAGTACAAATTCAATGAGATATGTCCATATCCATTTGACTTATCTATTTTCCAAAACCCCTTTCTACCTCATTTTGAGGCACCCAAATTTTAAAAAGAAAAAATGAAAAGAGATCTACATGAACACATACAAGCATTCTTCATCTTGTGTCAAGAGGCTGCTTATAGTAGCGAGTACTTATTATGACTATTTCCATGAAGTTTAGCGGGACAAGCTCTTCATTGGCTACTTAAACTACCCAAAGGATCAGTTGTAGATTGGAATGACTTATCATAAAATTTTGTTAACCATTTCTCATATAACATAGAACATGAATTAACCCTTGTTGACTTATGCAAATCCAAACAGTGTGATAGTGAAAGTTTTGTTGCATATCTATAAATGTGGAGAGCATTGGTAGGCTGCTTTCAACACAATTTAATAGATAAATACTTGGCTGATATATTTGCATAGAACTTGTATCTTGAAGTTGTGCATAATCTTATGCTAACTCATTTGAATAAATTATTGATAAAGGAGCGCAGATTAAGAAGGCTCTTATTGTTAGGGGCCTTGTTAAGATCTTTTCATAAGGTCAAGCATCTAATCATACTAAATCACTAGATCCTATAGCTATGCAAGATAAACCTAAGGGCTTTAAGAAAAATAAGAACATGGTTGGAAATTAGGTGATAGAATCAAGACATGTACAAATGGTACAGGCTATGCCTCCTCTAAATTTATAATTAACTCCCTCAAATACACTACCTACTTTGTAAAGACAACTTCCATGAAGGACATTTCATAATAATTTTTGAGTATTTAGTAAGTTAGGAGAATTAGTTGAAATAGTGTTACAAAAGCTAATTATAGCTAATTTAATAATATGGCTAATATCAAGGACATTTCCTCAAGATTAGCCAAAACCAGATGGGTACAAAGAGAATGAATGGTGTAACTTTCATCATGTTATTAGTCATAGTGCATATCATTGTGTTCAATTACGACATATTGTTGAGGACTTTATTGAAAGTGGTGAATTGAAAATTAAGTTGGCCCCTAATTAGGACACAAATTAGGATATGGCAATCTACAAAGACCCCTTTCTTCAACATGATCCACCACCACCAAGGAACAATTAAATGGTCATAATCAAGGATAGAGGTAGAATCAGAACCAATAACAAGGTCAAAATCTTAATGAGAAAAATTGAGATCATAATTCCCATACTAATAATGTGGCATATAATAATGTACCTTACAATTATAATAACACTATGGGATTCATTTCTACCACCCACATTACCTTTACTATGAATCCACATGGCTAATCTCATGTTCCTCAAAACACAAGACCCATCATTATTGAGTCAGTACCCTCTCCCCTAGTAATACCATGTCAAGTTTGCATCATCATGTTGCTACTCTATTTGCACAAGTTACTAATCTTGAATAATAGTACCTTTCTTATAAAATCTCCTCACTAACCCGAAATTGTAGCAATACTATTAATCACCCATGAATCACCATACAAGGCCCTTTGCCTCCCTCTTCTAATTATAATAACTCCTTGCCACCTCTAGGTTATGAAGTCACAACTAGATGCCTATGAGTTACCATTCAGTTCCCTTTGCCCACTTCTTTCCATAAACCCAATGAGAACATTGTGCCAATGGTTCCAAAGTTGAATACTATCCCAATAAAGACTAAACTAGAGTAATCCATAGTTTAAAGGCCTTATATTCTAATGGGTCAACTAGATAAAACCCCTACACAAATTTCCATATTAGAACTCTTGCAGACATCTGATGTTCATAGAACCATTTTCAACAAAATTTTACAAGAGTTTATTGTGCCTAATGATATAAAACTTGATCAGTTTTAGAACCTAGTTGGGCATTTGTCTTCATTTTGAGAAATCTCATTTGATCAAAAGGACATGTCTACCCTTAGCCTGAACTACAATAACCCACTATACATTGAGATAATCATTATAGATCACAAGATCAATCATGTTCTTATAGATAATGGTTTAGGGTTGAACATCATATCTCTTAAATTGGTGTGATGATTGGGTTATATGGATAAAGACATTCAGCCAAAAACTATTACAATCAAGGGTTACAATAATGCTGAGAGGAAGTCATCTAGTACAATTTGTTTGTCAGTCATGGTTGGTTCTATTTCTCATCACACATTATTATATATTGTGGATATTGAGATTCTTTATAACATACTTCTCAATCATCCTTGGATCCATGAAGTACATGAAATTCCATCTACTCTTCACCAATGCCTTAAGTTTCCCCATGATGGGATTAAGGTTACTATTCCCACTGATCAGTAACCATACCAATACTGCAAACATCTTAAAGAAGAGTTTCATAATTATAACTATTTCCTAGGTTATGAATTCATTGAAAAAAATAACAAAGCCATCATTTCTCATCCATCTCCATCTAATTATATAGACCCTGCTAATCTAGCCTCCACTTTAACTGATCCATTTCCTACAAATTTGGCCAAATAGGATATTATTAAAGATAGGCATTTCCATGTACCATGTAAAGAACATCCTCCATATTGTAAAATTACCAAAATCCCCTAAAGCATTTGGTAAACCTAATACTTCCCAGACTCTTAACAGACCCAATTAGATTTGGCAACCAAAGAAGTAACCAAAACCTCCAATGGTTTTTTTACCTATAATTGCACCAAAGAAAGATCAAGAGGTTTTTATCAAGGGAGATTGGTTATATTCTAAAGGCCTCACCAATTGTTTTCAAAATCTAAAGTATCCTATCTCTAATAGGATAATGGATCATCTTGACTATATAGGGAAAGGCCTTGGCCCATAGGTACAAGGAATTTTATATCCCTTATCAATTGGAGTTGTCAATTGGAATCATGGTCTCAAATTTCAACCACCATAGGATGAGCTCATAACATTTTGTAGTGACTCTTCCAAAGTAACTAGTAATGAGACTCCTAGCAATGACACAACATCCAATTATATTCCTTTTGATGAGCTTGTTGATTCAGATTTATTTGATTCAAGTGCCATATTGGCCATAACACCTATTGGAGCATCCCATCCTAAATCAAAAACCCATCCTATTGGTGCTTCCCTTCCTGAAGTAGGATATTATATCTTTACCATTGGTGTTTTGCATCCTAATCAAACCCTCATTATAACTTATGCCTTTGCCATCCTGAACTCATGGATTGGGATTAGCAAAATTTAGTCATATGCCTCAATGAGTTTAAAAATGAATAATCAATTGTAGAATGCATGGTCCTATGAGATACATTCCCCATTAGTGATCATAAGTAGGGTTCTAAATTTTCATTGAATTCTTCTACCTACTTTGGAGGGCAGGCAAACTTTCTTGGTCATAATAAATAACAAACATCAAGATATTTAGGTGAAAACCTCTTTGAGTCACTTATTGATCACGGAAAAAGTAAAGAAAAAGATAAGCCTTTGAGTGAAAACCTATTTCAGGTGCTCCCAAGTGGGAAAGTTTACTCATCCCCTTAAGACGTAGAAATTCCATCTAGCCCAAGTTCCATAGATAGTACAAGCATCTCTTCAAAACAACATCAAATATTTGAGCATCTTGCTCTTGAGGTTATAAAGGTTTTTACCAATTGGCCTTTACCTAAGAAGGTAGATTCTAATTCTTCATATTATTTAGATATTTGGGAAGAACAAGAAGAAGATGAAGTAGAGGATCATGACCATACATTGCCTGCAATTCTAGAAGATGAATCCATACTCCTTATGGAGAGCACAATAGAAGTGAATTTGGGAACCCATGAGGATCCTAAAATTATTTATCTTAGAGCTTCCCTTATTGAAGTAGAATGTGAACATACTATATCCATTCTTAAGGATTATATAGACATCTTTGCATGGGCATACTCTAAAATTCTAGGCTTGGACCTAGATTTAGTTGTGCATCATCTTGTTATTCGCCTTAATGCTAAACTATTTAAGTAAAAGTTGAGAAAGATGCATCCACACATCACCCTTTTAGATAAGACCGAGTTAGAAAAGTTATTAGGAGCCAATTTTATCAAACCACTGGACTACTTTGAATGGATTTCTAACATAGTGCTAGTAAGTAAAAAGACCCCAGGCATATGTGTTTGTACTAATTTTTGTGATATCAATAAAGCATCCCCCAAAGATGACTTTCCTCTACCCAACATTGACATGATTATTGACTCAACTATTGGGTATGAGATGATATCCTTAATGGATGTATTTTATAGTTATAATCAGATCAAGATAGCCCTTGAATATCAACATAAGACCATGTTCACCACTTTATGGGGGACATTTTATTACCAATTCATGTCATTTGGTTTGAAGAATGTTGGAGCCATATATCAGTGTGTAATGATTATCATCTTCCATGACATGATGCATGACATTGTCGAGGACAATGTTGATGATATACTAGTAAAATCAAGAACAAGAGTTAGACACCCTAGGATTCTATGAATAATTTTTGAAAAGCTTTATGTATATAAAGTCTACTTAAATCCTAAGAAATGTATCTTTGGAGTTACGTCAAGAAAATTTCTAGCATTCATTATATCATAATGAGGGATTAAAGTCAACCCTGAAAAGGTCACTGCTATTATGGAATGCCTCCACCAAACAATCTTAAATAGTTGCAAGGTCTACAAGGCAAGATTTAATCTATACATAGGTTCATTTCTCAATTATCAGATAAGTGCCACCAATTTATGCATCTCTTAAATAAATGTGTAACATTTTAGTGAGATGAAGATTGTTAGATAGCATTTTCAAAGCTTAAAACATACTCAACCAATCCACTAGTCTTACGACCTCCAACACAAGGAAAGCCACTACTTCTTTATATATCAGCCATAGAACATGCACTAGGGGAACTTTTGGCTCAACATGATGATCAAGGTAAGGAATAAATGGTTTATTATTTAAGCTACACATTGGTTTCCTATGAACATAATTATATGCCTATTGAGAAGGTATGTTTAGCTATGGTGTTCATCACTTATAAATTGTGTCATTATATGCTAAATAACAAAATTATTATTATCGCTAAGGTAGATCCCCTAAATTTCCTCTTATCTAAAGTATATCTTCAAGGACGCATCGCTAAATGTATTATGCTCCTTAGTGAGTTTGATATTGAATACCAAAATTAAAAGGTAATCAAGGGACAATTTCTTATAGAGCAACTTGCAAAAGATCCTATTATAGCCACTCAACCTCTCAACTTTGACCTTCTAGATGATTTTATCATGATGATAGAACAAGCATCACAAAAACTTGAATAGTGGATTCTCTATTTTGATGGATCATTCACATCCTAAGGATCTAGAGATAGCATATTATTGATCATGCCATAGGGGGATTTGATCCCCAAATCATTCCATATACAATTTTGGTGTATAAATAATATAGTCAAATATGAGGCATTGGTTATAGGGATCCATCTTGTCATATAATGGGACATTCAAAACTTAAAGGTCTATAGAGATTCATAGCTAATCATAAATTAGACAATTGATTAGTATCAAACAAGAGATGATAAGCTTGTTCCTTACAAGCTGATGACCTCAAAACACATTTTAAATCTCTGTAGTTTGAGCAAGTTTCATAAGCCAACAATAGATCTATTAATGCCATGACAACAATTGGTTCCATGATTCAAATGCATGATAGTGCTAAAGAGTATCAGTTCTTGATTGAAAATCTTCTTTATTTAGCACATATTCTTAAAATTTAGAGAGGATATGCATCATTGTTGATCCTAATCTCTCACCTAAGCCACCATGATACCAAGATTTTTATAACTATTTCCATAGTCATGTATTTCTCACCAACCTTTCCAATAACCAACAAAAACTTTTCCTTCATCACTTAAAATATTATATCCTCCTTGGAAACATGCTTTATCAAAAAGGCTATGATGGAATGCTTCTTCATTGTTTATCTTTGGGATAATCCAAGATAGCACTAAAGGAGGTTCATGAAGGAATGTGTGGGGCCCATACTAATGGTGTAGTCCTATCAAAGAAACTTATTATAATAGGCTATCATTGAACCAAAATGGAGATAGATGCTTGTAATTATGTCAAGAAGTGTGTTCCTTGTTATCATCATGGTAACTTGATACATGCACCTTCCTTACCATTGAAGCCGATTACAACACCATGGCCATTCTCAACATGGGGTCTCAATCTCATTGGGAAAATTAACCCAACATATTTAGATGGCCATAAGAACATTTTGACTATAACTAAGTACTTTACCAAGTGAATTGAGGCCATTCCTCTCAATTATGTTACTAGGAAACAAATAGCCAAATTCATTCATTACCATATCATCTATTGATATGGCATCCCAACCCATATTATATCTGATAATGGTGGATCCTTTATGAACCAAGATGTGAAATGTCTTTATGAAAAATTCAAGATCAAGCACAACAAATCCACTCCATATAACCCACAAGGCAATGGACAAGCTGAGGCATCAAAAAAACCATTCTAGCCATCTTAAAAAAGATTATTAATGATATTGGCCATAATTGGCACTTGCAACTCTTTCTTACCCTCTAGCTTATATAACTAATCATTACACCCCAACTACAACTATTCCATACTCCCTAATTTTTGGCACTAAAGATATCATCCCAATCGAGATTGAGATCCCATCATTAAGAATATCACTGGAACACATTGAAGATGATGAAAACTATAGAGCCTCATGGCTATAAGAACTATAAATTCTTGATGGTAAGCATTTGGCTGCTCTAAAAAACTTGCAAGCCTATCAGAATAGATTGCATGGAAGCTAAAAAAATGTATTCTCCCTCAATAATTTGAGATTGGTGACTTAGTTTTGAAAGAGAACAAAAGAACATGAATGATGAACCCAAAAAGAAAGGCAAGTTTTATCCTAATTGGTTAAGACCACATATTGTCATAGTAAACTATGGATCAAGAGAATATCAATTGGATAAACCTAATGGTGAATAAATTTTAAAGCCCACGAACATTATACACCTTAAGATATTCTATGCATGAACAGCTTTGAGCCATTGTCTATATGATCCCTAACTTAGGGGCAACTTGTGTTGTCATTATTTTATCCCATCATTTTATCTTACTTTGAACACATTTTATACTACCCTAATCCACTTTTCATAAATCCCAATAGTAAAGGCTTTGAACCCTTGGCACTCTGAACACATTATTTATCCCATTATGGATTGCTCTCTTTGAGAAGCATACTCTTTGTTTTATCTAGGACATGTTATAAACTTGAACATTTTTTTGTCCCTTAACCAATTATGATCTTGATTATGTCTCATGAACATTATAAACATCTCCAGTAGTAGTTCTACAAAGTAGTTCAACCAAGATAGTCTTGTATAGTTTTAGACAAGTGAACAGCCGCATCTTCTTAATTCAATTATTTGTTTCTCTTTTTTGTTTTATCAAGAACCTCACTATCACTAATTTATGAGCATGGGCCATTATAGCTAGCTTATCTATCTTATTGGAACCTCTACTCTCAATATGTGCATCTCCTTGACTACATGGTCCCACCTTGTGCATATTTATCCTAAAAACACCAAAAACATTAATAAATACTTTGAAAATACCAAAAACATCAGAACATGATCTATAAAATAATAAAAACATTGTCTCATGCTTCTATACATTTATACATTCTCATTCCACCATGCTATGCTCTTGTCATTTTACAAGCACATAAACACCATTCTCATTTCATCTTATCTCATGCACTTGCCATTTTTCAAGATCATTCTTTCTCATCTCATCATCTTCTTATTTGCTAGACCATTCTTGTTTGATTATTGTACCTTCTATTTATTTTATAACATTAATCATGTTGGTTTGATCAACATTTTTATTCTATCCCATTTCTTGGGAGAATTACATTGGCCTGAAGTTCATATTGGAACATGCATCCATGGAACTATGTAGGCAACATCCACTTGTTTTATACATTTGGAGTCAGCTCAGCCAACCCCTTCCTTTTGTCTTTAAACTACCCTAGCTTATTTTTTGTTTGTGTGTGTTTATTTGAGTTTTCTTGGTGTTTTTTTATGTTTTATTGGTTTTTTTTGTGCTTCTGCACCTCTCCTTTTATTTCTTCTCCTTTTCTATATTACTTCTTGTCTCATCATGGTCTTGTGTTTCCTTGTTTATTTTTGCTTATCTCTTTTATGTTTCAGAACATCTTGATGATTCGCATGGATCTTGATTGTTTATATCTTGATCCTATGTTATTACATTGTTCTTGGACCATTTTTTTTATTTGATTGTTATTGGTGTCTTATTTTTCTATTTAATTTTGCTTTTCTCTTTTATGTTCGAGAATGCCTTGATAATCCACATGGCTCTTGATTATTCATATCTTGGTCTCATGTCATTAAGACATTCTTGACTTTTGTTTTTAAACATTTTTATTCCTACTTAAGTCTTTATTGATCATATCTTGATTTCAATTTAGGTTCATTTATGTTTATCTTTTTTTTTGTTTTTTCTTTTTTGTTTAAATGTAAATCATTGTAACTCTAGTTTTGGTCATTGTTTTACCATTATCCGTAGTTATAGGTATTCACATTTGAGCTGGCTTAATGAAATTAGAATCTTATATCATTCTAAGTTATTCATACTTGTGATTCCTAATTTATTTTTCTATAACAAGCACTTTGTGCTCAGGTCTCAAAGTCTTAACATCAACATCAACTATGATGAATGATTCTCAAGAACACTTTACAAAACCTAAGATCATGATATGGAATTAGGCATCTAGGTAACTTGCATTTTAGCACTCAACTCTATGCTTAGGCATGCATCTCTTTGCATAAATTCTAATTTTAATCAATTCTTGGTCTATTTTCATCATTTCTTAATCCATTCTCCCCCAAACATAGGTGAATTACATTGGCCTAAAGTTTATGTTGGAACATGAGTCCATGGAACTATGTAGGCAATGCTCTATTTTTATTAAGGTTAGCTCAGCTATCTCCATTCTTCTTTTCATCTCTCTCATCACTTTTTGCATTCTCATATGCTTGGTTTTATATGGTTTTCTAAGCCATTACACCATCACATGTTTTTCACCCACTTGATTTAACCTCTCTTTTTAGTTATATCCTTGATTTATTTTGCTTGCCAATTGCCGATGTTGGGGCATAAAATCTAAACCATGTCTAATAAAATCAGCTCTATAGGGGCAAAATCATTGTTTATTATTCACCTTATTATAGAAAAACTATTTTATCATGATCAAATCTGCTCTACTAGAGTACTTTTTATTATATTCTCTTTGGAGACCCCATTATGTGGTGTTTCCCTTCCTAAATCATAAAATTATTTCTTTTCATCTAATTCCAAGCTCTCCACATTAAATCCCATGATGTAAATATTTTAGCGTGCAACTTGTCTCAAGATTGATCAATGGCGTAAGTGTGTAGCTTGTACTCTCAAATTGGGTACGTTTACAATGTGTCCCTTACATTTATGGATTGTATCTTGCACATTAAACCTATATATAGGGCCTATTATACCTGTAATTATATTTTTATCATTGATGGTAATCACATGTACAAGCATTAGGTCATCAGGATGTGATCTATTCTGTGGGTTAACCTCTCACTTTCCCTCTCTTTTCGAGATTTCATCCTTATCTTTCATCCTAGTATGTCCTCTCAAGGGAGCATCATGGGTTTGTTCTAATTTCTTCTCGATAACTCTTTTCTTTGAAAATACATTGCTTCACTTGAGTGTCTCGCTACACCTCAAATAGGGGCAAAATGTACACATCCAATTACTAACACTATTTGTGTTGAAATTGTCGATCTTACTTGAATTGCACTCAAATGCACATTTTAAGTCAAAATCCATAAAACACCCTAAATAGTTTGAAGTTGTCACTTACAAGTGCCAATTTAGGTCAAAGTATCCCTAAATAGGGAAATGCATTTTATGGGCTAGCTAACTTTGATCAGATCATTTTGAGTCAAAATGACAATTTTGCCAGTTAGTACTTTGGATCACTCTTTTCTTCTAATTCATTGATACACATCATGTACCTTTTTTGTTTAGTGTTGGAAACATCCTAAATGTAAATATGGTTATAGTGCATCTAACATCACCTTCTAATTATTCTTGAGTCAAATTATAACTCAGTAATATGACTTTTTGACCATTCTGATTAATTGAGGACCAATTTTCAAATAATTGCACAAATGTTGATTAACCTTGTTTAAGGCTAATTAATCCAAATCAAGAGCTTAAGTGTATTTTCCATGATATTTTTTGAATATTTATTTTTGAAAATTGATTCATATTAACTACATCATTAGGTGACATCATTTCTTAGGAAGACATCCCTAGGCCATAAATGCCATAAATATTAAGATTATGGGTCACCCATGCCTATTTAATGCCTCCCATACCTCTTCAATGCCCCTTCTTCCAAGATCATGATGAAGATAATTATGGACTTAATTTTAAATATTAGGATTCTCCATGGCCATGTATCTCAATCTTGAGATGGGTAGTCATGGTTGATCCTGACCAATCTCAAAAATCTATAAATAGAGAGGCTATGGATGTGAATTTCAAACTATTTTGGTGAAAAATTATTATATTAAATTTTTTCCATAAGGCTTTAAATTTGATCATAAATTTTGCTTGAAAGCTTCATTAATAGGCTAGTTTAGTGATTTAAAATCATGAGCCCAAATTTTATGTATTGTTCTTCAGGCATTGGAGGAGATTAGCACCATTGTTGACAAAGACAAGAATGTTTGATCAAGGGAGAACATGTTTTTGAGCCACATGGGTATGGTGAATCCATTTGGGAAGGTAATATGGTGTTGCTTTCTTTCATTTGTTTCTTATTATCCTTTGTAATTCCCATAGGAATAGATAGGCTTTATTAGTTATTTATTTATGCATGTTTCATTATTTATGGACTAATGCTTGACTAACTTGTTTTGTAATCCTCTTTACACCCATAATGTCAGGCATTATATTATCCTTTTTCAAGTTAGATTAATGGTATGACATCAATAGGAAATTCCACATCACCTTGATAATGGGTGAGAGATCCACTAATGACCCCTAAATTTGCCATTATATCTCCATTTGTATTACCTTCACTATAAACATGATCCATAGACACCCCCTTATAAAAAGTAATAAAATTTTTAGCATCCTCTATTATACTATAAATATTCTAGGAAGATTGGAAAGAGCCTTTCAAATAATTGATGATGTTTGTCGAGTCTCCCTCTACCTATAAATTCTCTAGTCCCATCTTGATTGCTAAATATATGCCCCACCAAGCAGCCTTTGCATCTTTCATGTGGTTTTTTTGGATCCCCAAAGGTCCCACATAGGCTACCATGAGATTTACATTATAATCCCTAATGACACCTCTAAATCTTGTAGGTTTAGGGTTCCCTTTATTCTCTCCATATAAATTTCATTTATACCATTGAGGTGGAGCACAAATCCACTTAATATTCAATCTATCTACACACTACTTGTGAGAATGTGTTGGGATTTCAAGATTCAGCAAGTGAAGAATTTGAGAAAATTTATGGGAAAAAGGATCATCATAGGATGAGGCATAGGTTAACCAATTCTATTTGATAAAATCCATAATTTTCTTGAATGTTAAGGAATGAATAGGATTCAAATTATGAAGATGATCAAATTCTTAGAATTCCAAATTCCCCAAAAAATGTGAGGAAGAGTAAAATTCCACTAGAATTTTAGGGGAGGATAATCCCAAGGGTCCTCCTATTAATAGATCAGATCCTTTACAGACCCTAGTGGGACCCAAGAATAATTATACAAATAATGATGGGAAGATGAAGGAAGTAAAAGGATATAAAATGAAAATATGTTATGTAGATTCAACCTCGTGTTTGCATAGAATGCACCTATTAAGAATTGGAATTTCCCTCTTCATTAGATTATCCACTATTAGGATTGTGTTTTGAGCAACCAACTAGAAGAAAACATTGATCTTGAAGATAATATTTTTAATCCACAAACAATTCTAATTTTCCTCTACTTCTTCTTGGTCCCATAGAGAAAGATATTTGTATTTGATAGAAAATAACCCATTGGGGTTACCCTTCCATATTAGGTCATCATATTTAGGGAAGGTGATGGTATTAGTATTTTTAAATTCCATGTCTATATCTTGTAATAAAAGACATTGTTTGTGATTCACATCATATTTATGGATAAGCTTGCACCTTTTTCTACCTTTAATCTCCTGCCAATAATCACACACTTTAGGACCTATGACCTCTTTAGAATACTCACTTAGCCCCACTATAAGAGGTAAGGATCCAAGTAGGGTTTGATTTAACCAAATATCCCCCCAAAATTTAATTATATTTCATCTACCAATTTTCCATTTTAACCCTCTCAAAATAATGTCCTTTCTAGTTCTCAAATCTTTCCAAAAGGCAGATCCATTAATAAAACGTTCTTCCATAATAAATTACAAACCCTCCCCAGAATTTAGATATTTTGCCTTGATGATCCTATTACAATGGTTATCTTCTTTAGTCACCCTCCACCCTTTCTTGGATAAAATATATTGATTCATATATCTCACCCTTATAATACCCAATCCTCCTTTAGCTAAAGGTAAACAAGATTTATTCCAAGATAAAAGAGGGAATCTAAATCTAGCTTCCATTCCCCTCCAAAATAAATCCTTCTACAATTGTTAAATTTGTTCTACCACTTTTCTTAGGATAAAAATTAAGGACATGAAGTAAAATATAAGATTTATTCGAGGATAAAAGAGGGAATCTAAATCTAGCTTCCATTCCCCTCCAAAAGTAATTCTTCTACAATTGTTAAATTTGTTCTACCACTTTTCTTAGGATAAAAAATATGGACATGAAGTAAAATATAATGCATTGTAATGATATCTTGATTAATTGAAATTTTCCAACTTGGGAGAGAAAATTCCCTTTCTATTCGGACAATTTCCTCTAAATCTTGTCTATGAGAAGATTTCAAAAATTGAATTTCATATTTCCCTCAAAGAGTGGAATGCCTAGGTAAGAAGAAGGATGGTTATTTATAACACATCCAATGATCCTATAAATCTTCACTTGCAAAGAAGGTGGAGTATTGATAAATAATAAATATCTTTTGATAAAATTGACACTTTAGCCCAACACTACCTCATAGATTTCAAGAATTTTCCTAAAGCATTTAGCTTCAATAACCAAGGCTTCTCCAATAATTAGAGTGACATCCATGAATTTTTAGTGGGTGATAGGTCTGGTATTAGGAGCTGTTAAAATTCCTTTGATGACCCAAGAATAACTTGCAATGTCAATGATCCTGCTTAAGGTTTCTACCATTAAGATAAACAAATATGGTGAAAGGGAATCACCTTGTCTAAGAATTCTTCCCACTAAAAAAACCTTTGAGTACCCTATTAATAATTAAAGAGAACATGGGGTTGGATATGTAGGAAGCGGTCATATTTATAACAATCTAATTACACCTAAATTTTTTAAGAACTCTATCCAAAAAGTTCTAATAAACCTTATCGTAATATTTATTCATATCCGATTTGAGTAACATGCCTTGTCAATAGGAATTGGCCACTGAATGAATGGTTTCATGGGCAATAATAATACCATCTGATATTTATCTACCAAAAATGAAATCCCCTTATTTTCCACAATCAACTTATTAAGTATCATTTGAATTTTTAAATCCAAACCTTTAGTGTAGATCTTGTATAAAGTGGAACATAAGATGATTAATCTAAATTCCTCTAGCTGGTTTACCCTATGCTTCTCAAGGATTAAAACTAGAATGGTATTGTTGAATTCTTAAAGCATAGTTATAGTTTTGAAGAATCTAGAGATAGCCAAGTAAACTTTTTTTAGATGATGTCCCAAAAAACCTAGAATAAAAATATGGGGAAGTCATCTAGGATAGGGGCCTTATCACCTTGTAGAGAGAACACAATGGATCTTATATCTTTATTAGAAGGTGCATATAGGATAGTGGCATTGTCTTGTTGGTATATAATGCCCTAGATGAGATTGATCACCTGATCTCCTAGCTATGCATCTTGAAAGGGAAAAAAATCTAAAAGGTTTTTATATAAATTAATAATTTGTATTTCAATTTATTTTTCATCTCTATACCAAGACCCATCTTCCCCCTTGATTTTAGAAATGATATTGCATTGATTATTTCTAGAAGCTAAGAGGTGAAAATACTTGGTGTTCCTATCACCTTCCTTGTGATAAATTTCACTCAGTTTTTGGTGCCAAAAAATTTCTTCCTCAGCTTCTAGATTATGAAATAAACTTAAAAGTTCCTTTTCTTTAGTATGCAAAGAGGGAGTGGAGCTAAAGGCATTAGTTTCCTCCTTAATTATGCCTAAATATTCCTTAATTCTACATTTTTTGGTGAATATATTTCCAAAGACTTATTTGTTCTATATCTTAAGTTTATACTTGATGTATTTGAGTTTCATAGCTAGGATATACATGGTAGAGCCTTACACTAGAAACTTCCACCATTCCTTTAGTGAGTTGGATAGATCCAGATTGAAAAGCTACATTTTCTAAAATATGAAAGGGGTAATTTTGATTTTAAACATATTTTCACTACATAAAATTAGGGGATTATGATTATATCTGATCCTGGGAAGAAGGATAAGGAGTCTCTAAAATGTAAATCTCACAACACCAAAACTAAAAACCTATCAAGCCTAACTTGAATGAGGTTTTCTCACATTCTCCTATTATACTAGGTGAAGTGATTGACTTTTAGGTTAACATTAGTGAGTTACACCTCTATAATAAAATTACTAAAGTCCATCATGTTATCATTGATAGAATAGGTTCCCCCATTTTTCCCCTTAGGGATAGAGGAGAATTAAAATATCATGCCACCATCCAGTTTTTAACTTTGAAATATTTATTTATCTTAATTAAATCCACCTAGATTTTTTTTATCATTCATAGAGTTAGGATCATATACATTTGTTATAACCCACTCCACTTTACTATAAATATCTTTGGAAAACACTATAATATGAGATTTGGCTTCTAATATGACCATTATTTCCAAAACTAGAGGATCCTAGAAAATTGTCATTCTACCAGAAGTACCTCTAGAACTATTATGAATATAAAGAGCTTTATCCTAGATATTAGCTTTATTCTTTAAAAAAAATTCCTCAAAAATTTTAGTTTCTTGTAGAATTAAGATGTTAGTGGTATAATTCATAACCATATTTCTAGAAAGTCTCTATTTCAATGGCTTATTCAAACCCCTTATATTCCAAGATATGGTAATCATTTCTTATTACTCAATAAGTGTCTCCGAGTCATTTGGGTACCCTTTGATACTTGCTTATCATTTTTTGCTTTTCTATAATTTTGATTACTCTTCTCCAACTTTGGCTTTTTTCTTGCCCTTTTTGGGTTGAACCTTCATCCATTGTTCCTTTGATATATTTCTTTAAAAATCTTAGTGTTTTTTCTCTTTATTTTTGAAGAACATTATCCTTGGGTAGGAGAGAAAGGCTTAGGTAGCCCAGAGTATCTAATTGGAGTTAACAAATCTTAAATAGATGTGATTTCTTGAAGAACTAGATCCTTTTAATATAATAAAGATTGAAATAAAAAGGGTGTGAAGTGAGTCTTCATGGATGTATTCTTGGTGTTCCTTAAGGGGTAGAGAAGGAGAAATTTTTGAAATGTGGGAGACAAATGTTGCTTAATCTAAGATATTAGCCAATGAAGGTACAGTCATAATTTCCTTATCATCCTTCAGATCAATTGGTGCAATAGATACAACATTATCCAAGAGCTTCAAGACTAAGTTGACATAAGTAGGGATAAGAATATTCAAGGAATTCAAAGACTTATTAGGGATAAGAATCTTCAAGAAAGGTGAAGACTTAGTAGGGGTAACGGTTGAAAACATTTTCCCCAAATTAAGAGGTGCAAGAGTAAGTTTAGGAAGGATGGGAAGGGGAGAAGAATTAGAGGAAGAAATATTAGGGATGGTATGGGGAAGGTTTTAAGGAGAGAGGATTCTTAACCTAATGGGGATTAGGGGGAAGGGATGGTTTCTTTCTCATGGGGAAATCCTTGAAAGAATGGTGTAGGACATCATAAGTTTTATAGATATTTGAGTCCCTTTTAAACATAATGCATTGATTTTAGATCCTATATTTATATTTGATCTTGATAGAATGAATAAGGGATTTGTTAGCTATAATGAAAACACAAAAATGGGTAGTCAAGAGTCTATATCTAGACTTAGTTATGGGATCAATAAAAATTGGTAGGCCAAAAGCTCTAGTGATACCCAAAATAACCTTTGGGGCTCAAAATTCTAGGGGTAATTCTAGTAGGTTCACCTATAATGGGATGTCCTCCATGATGACACTATCAAGACTAAAACCTGCTTTCCACTTGTGAAGGCACATATTGGATTTGCCCATTAACCATGGGCCTTTAATGAGAATATAAATGTAGTCTTAGAAATTAGACAAATTGATCAAAAAAAATTCTTTGGCATAATAATAATATTGATCTATCCCTTGGGACACCATTTGAAATTATTCCACTTTTAAAATGAACCAATATTAGGCTTAAAATCATTAAATTTTGACAAGAGAGAATTTGAAAAGAGACAACATTCTCTATGATAGAATTTGGGACATAAGATGCACCTCATTTCTTTTTCCTATCAGAATTAGGATGGAATCTTCCAAAATTTTACTATTTAGATGATCTCTAAACAATAAATCATCCTACGAGATTGATTTTTTTCCTCTTGAAAAACTAGGTACTATGTCTAGTGGACCTTGGCATGAAATAAATGTGTGAAATGGGGAATATTTAAAAATAGAAAATGGACCTTATCTTGGATCTATTAATAGTACTAGTGTATCCTTCATAGGATCTCCAAGTTGTAGCTCACCCTCTTCCCACCCATCACTCACATTCAAAATTCCCCCTTTAGTCTTCCTAGTCATTATTGGCAATATAGAATTTCAAAATTCCTCCAAATTTAAGCATAACTCATAATGGGTATATTTAACAATGATTAGTTTATGAATAAACTCAGTTTATAAGAAGAAAAGTTAGAGAAACCATCAACATAGGGATACAAGGAAAGCTAGTCTTGAGTTGATAAAGGGTGTGTAGATGAGATTTAGAGAGTGAAGGGAAGGTGAAAGTGAATCTATTCATGAAGTTATAATGAAAATTTCTGATTATGGATATTTGAGAAGCTAATAGATACCTAAGTAATAAGAAAGAGATTATAAGAAAGGTAAAGTATGATTGCATAAATGTGATAGTTACAGGTTAGAGAGAGTAAATTGATAGTAGAGGTTAAATATACTTTACACCAAGTGGTATAAGAGCTTAAGAGCTCTTGAGAAATATATGTTGTTATGAAATTGTTTTATGTTTGAAAACTACAAAGTTTTTGCAAGTGTTTAAGAAGTTGTAGGTTGTGGAGATCAAGCTTGCAAGAGCAAAAGATAACAAGAAGTTTATGAAATTTTATTTTTAATATTGTAAAATACTTGATTTTTTTTAAGTGATTTAGTTTCATGTGTTTTATAAGAGTGGTTCAAGTCAACCAAAGCTGAAAAAGGCTTAAGAATAAAGTGAAATCTAAGAAGGATTGAGAAAGAGCTTGTGAAGCTCAAAGAGAAAAGATCATAGTCAATGATCTTTTAGGAAGATATAATAATAAGCCTTGGATAAATTACAAAAATATTAAGGTGAAATAGACTCAAGTGAGGTAAAACATGGAGTTTGAATAATTGAGAATAATAATTGAGGAGCTACCTAAGATAAAAGATCAGTTAAGGAAACAAAAAGAAAGGGAATTGAGAAGGAATCAGAGAGAAGAATGCTTCTAAAAGGAAATGAATGAATTGAAGCAATAGATATATTTCATAAAATTCATGATAGAGAACATGAAAATCCCATGGAGTGGGTTGGTGATGAAAATATGTTATAGTGACCTATGAGACCACTTGCTAAAAGAAAAAAAATGCAAAAATTAATTACCTCGATTAAAGAAGAGAGAAGAAAGTTGAGGAAGACAACAAATGAAGAAGGAAAGGTGGTGAATAAAGTTCTCATAGTGGATAAAAAAAAGTGAATAAGAAGGATTAATTAAAGATTTTTTAACCTCTCTCAAGGAAAAGGAAGAGGTGGAGCAAACCAAAGAGAAGTCAAGAGGGTCATTCTTGCCTCAAATATTTGAATCTAACATTGATTTTGATGTTGTGAATGTAGGTTTTCAAAATGTTTTGATAGAGGAAGGAGAAATGAATGACTCATTTATATATTAGAGTAAAGAATAATTATAAGTTGAGTTAACAGCCTTGTAGAAGTTGATCTTCTCATAAAATGAAGAGATAGTTTATGAATCAATGAAGGCTAAAGAAGACCAAAAAGTCATTCAAGAATTGAACACATGGGTTGAAGAATAAGAAGGAACCATAATGAAGGAGATAAAACACATAATTGAATAACAATTATGGGCATTTCAAAAATTTGGAGAGGCCTAAGGGTCTCAAATTTTTGTTTCTAATATTGAATTGGATTATGTATATATAGGTTTGATTTAGATGGAGGTGAAGTACATAAAGAAAAGAGATATTATAAGAGATCAAGATAAGATGATAATATTTTATGTCCTAATTCAAGAGGATAAACATGAAAATAATAATATTAAAGAGAAGACAATACAACAAAGTATTGCATGGATAGAGAAGATAACAAGCAAGAAGAAACATAAATGTAGAAGCAAGAAACATGTCCATATGCATGAATGGAAAATTAAGGAAAACAATTTTTAAAATATTTTTCATTATATTTGAGCATGTAAACAAATCTCATGAGTAGGATCTCATGAAATATTACAAGCCTAAGAGTTTGATGTAGGATCTTCAAGTCATTTTTATAAATTTGTACATAAGTAGTCTAACTGAATCAATAAGTCTTATTTGTGAAGTCTTAGAAGCCATGATAAGTATATAAATGTATGTAAAAGGTGTAATAAGTCCATATATATCTTATTTATTATTAATATAATGATAATAATGGTGATTAAACAACTAAGAGGTCTTAAATTGTAAGTCTAGACCAAATTCAAGTTTTCCCTCCAAAACCTCCCATTTGAAAATTCAAATTTTGGAAAGAGAAATGCAATCCTTGTGTACTAAATGAAAGGTTTTAGACATTATATAATGATCCTAGATTGTCATAAACATTTTTTAAAATTATTCCTACCTTGGTAAGTATAAATATACTAATTATCATATCTTGAAGGCAACTCTCACATTGGAAAGGGATAGAGAAGTAAATTTGTTGAGGATAAAGGTCAAAAGACAAATTATTGGTATATTCTAAGTCCATACTAAGATACAAAATTTTATTTCTTCATGATGTAATTTTAAACTTAAGCTAATGAGGATGAAAGGATATAAATCATAGGCTTTGAGAGTCATTTGGTATGATTCAAGTTCATTCTCAAAATGGATTCTTGAGAAACTTGTGAAAATTAGACTCTTGGAAGTAGTTATACATAATGGAGTTGAATATTTGTATTTAAGGAGGTTTTTTTGTATGTAAAAATTATTATTCAATAAATAAATGGTGTTTGGTAGCCAATGAACAAGTATTTCATGTTATATAGTGTGTTCTTGATGTTATATAGCAAGATTGGATTTAGTTTAAGAATGAAACATGCATAATGATTTTTTTGATGATTTATAAGAATAAAAATATGTGAATAATCATTATAAAAATAATTTTCATGTAAAATAGTCACCATTATTGGTAAGGCAATGAATTTACATCAATAATTTTGAGTGTATGATCTATATGCAGAGTTTTTATCGATATAAGCATAGAAACATTATGATTGTGTACATTTTGGGTAATCATGTGAATACATGTAGTTGATGGAGAGTAATTATATTATGCTATTATAATATTTAATAATTAATAACTCATTTAAATCTCTATACAAGTGAAAAATAAGAACTAATTTGGCTTGACAAACTAGTGAGCATAGTTCTATAGGGTATAGTCTTGTTAGAGGAAGAACTTTGTATGTTGGACATATTTGACTAAGAACCCACATAAATGGTGTTATAAAATGTGTAAAAAAAATTTATAAAACAATATAAAAAAATAATAAATCTCAAATTATATTGTATAAGTCCTTGTGTGCTCTCAATCTGAGTATTTAGAATTTTGTATAATACAACCTAAAAAAAGAGAAGTTTGAGTCAATCCATACATTATATACTATAAGTGTCTATATATTAGAGTTATATCACAAAATAAATTAAATTTTGGAGTTTTTTCTAACATATTTAAACCTCATAAAATTCAAGATATGAATTTTTGAAGCTTGTTGCCCTGTGACAAGCCAACCTAGGATTTCTAGACAAAAAACCATGTTGTATGAAATGTATAATGGATCTAAGGTTATAAATGATTAGAAAAGTTAGATAATGTAAAAATATAAATTTAAAGACCAATTTTATTATTTTAAACCTTATATAAATCTCATAAAGTGTAAAAATATAGTCATAGCTCTGAAAATGGTGTTTTCCTAGGTTGTCAAAATAAGGAATCTCATTTATAAAGAAAAGTACGCGGTGGAAAATAATAAAAACTTGGAATCATATGTAATTTGAAATTTTTTAGAGGATTTAATTGGTTTTATTCTGATTGGGTTTGGTTTGGCACATGTGTATTATTGGAGCAATCCTACAATGCCTAATTAGGCCTTAGAGTAATTGTAAACATAGAAAATAAAGTGGAGTAGAGACTGAGTTGGATCCTGATAATTTTTAATTAATTAAGATGTATAAATGGGTATATTTTAAAATTATTATTTTATGAATAAACTCAATTTATAATAATAAATTTTAGAAAATCCTTCAAAATAGGGCTACAAGGAAAGATAGTCTTGAGTTGAGAAAGGGTGTGTAGATGAGATTTAGAGAGTTAAGGGAAGGTGAAATTGAATTGGTATAAATTTTTATGCCTAAGATATGTTTCACATGATTCATTAATATGTTCATGAATTTCTAATTAATATTTTTGATTATGGATCTTTGAGAAGTTAGTAGAGACCTAAGCAATAAGAAAGAGATTATAAGAAAGCTAAAGTATGACTGCATAAATGTGATAGTTGCAGTTTAGAGAGAGGAAATTGATAGTAGAGGTTAAATGGACTTTTCACCAAATATTATCAAATCTTAGGATATTTTGTAAAAATATTTTTTTTTTTGGAATTTTTTGAAGTTTTCAAATTACAAAGGTTTTGTAGGTGATTAACAAGTTGTAGGTTATGGTGATCAACCTTACAAGAGGGAAATATAGAAAGAAGTTTGTGAAAATTTGTTTTATAGATATTAAAATAAATGATTATGTTACAAGTGATTTATTTTTAGGAATTTCATACGATTGGTTCAAGGTATTCAAATCCTAGAAAGTTTGAAGAAGAAAGTGAAAGCCAAGAAGGCTTGAAAAAGAGCCTGTAAATCTCAAAGAGAGAAAATCATAGTGAATGCTCTTGTAAGAAGATCCAAGAAGAAGTATTGGATATTTTACCAAAATATTGAGGTTAAATATAATTATGTGAGTTAAAATATGGATTTTTAATAATTTATAACAATAATTAAGCAGTAACCTAAGATTAAAAAAAATCAATTAAGGAAACAAAAAAATGGAATTGAAAAGGAAGAAGAGAGAAGAAGACTTCAAAAAAGAAATGAATGAAGTGAATCAGTTGATAGATTTGATAAAATTCATGATAGATAACATTAAAATCCCATGGATTGGTTTGGTGATTAAAAATAAGGTACATTGGACTATGATACCACTTGTTAAAAGAAAAAGAAGGCAAAAATTGATTGCCTCGATTAAATAAGAGAGAAGAAAGATGATGAAGATAAAAAATGAAGAAGATGTAGTAAATAAAGCTCTCATAGTGGAATAAAGGAGTGAAGAATAATTATTACTTGAATAGGTTTTAATCTGTCTTAAGGAAAAGGAAGAGATAGAGCAAACCAAAGAGAATACAGCAGGGGCAATTTTTCCTCAAATTTTTGAATCTAACATTGATTTTGATGTTGCAAATGTAGTTTTTCAAAATTATTTGATATAATAAAGATAAATTAATAACTCATATATTTATAAGAGTCAGGAACAATTATAAAATGAGTTAAAGGCTTTGGAAAAGTTGATCTTCTCATCAAATGAAGAGATAGTTTGTGAACCAATGAATGTCAAAGAAGACTAAGAAGTTGTTGAAGGAGTGAAAAGTTGGGTTGAATAATAAGGAACCATAATTAATAAGACAAACCACATACTTTAACAAAAATAATGGGCATTTCAAAAAAAATTAGAAACCCAAGGGTCTCAAATTTATGTTTCTGATATTAAATTAGATTGTGTATATATAGGTTTGATTCAGAAGGAGGTGAAGTACATAGACAAAAGAGCTCTTCTAGGAACTCAATATAATATTATAAGATTTTATATCCTCATTAAAAATGATAAACATTCAAATAATAATATTAAATATAAGATAAGACAATAAAGTATTGCATGGATAGAGAAGATAGCAAGGAAAAAGAAACATAAATGTGGAAGTAAAGAACATGTCCATATGTACGATTGGACAATTGAAGAAAACAAATTTTAAAATATTTAAAGTTATATTTGGGCATGTAAAAAAATATCATTAGTAATATCTCATGAAATATTCCAAGCCCAATAGTTTGATATAGAAGCATCAACACATTTTTGTAAATTTGTACATAAGTAGTCTAAGTGAATCAATAAGCCTAGTTTGCAAAGTCTTAAAAGCCATGATAATATTATAAATGCATGTAAAAATAATAATAATTCCATATATATATCTTATTTATTCTTAATATATATTCATCATTATTATTAAGGCAATGAATTTGCATCAACAATAGTGAGTGTAAGATCTATATGCAGAGCTTTTATTGATACAGTCATAGAAACACTGTGATTTTGTACATTTTGTGTGATCATGTGAATACATATATTGGATATAGATTAATAATATTTTTTAATAATTATTTTAAATCCTTAATATGTCATTTAAATATCTATAAAAGTGAACAATAAGAACTAATTTAGCTTGACAAACTTGTGAACAGAGTTCTGCAGGGTATAGTCCTGTTAGAGGAAGAAGTTTGTATGTTGGAGGAATATTTGAATCATAACCCACATAAATTATGTTATAAAAGGTGTAAAAATTTTTATAAAATATTTTTAAAATCATATAACAAAATAATAAGTCTCATATCATATTGTATAAGTCCTTGTATGCTCTCGGTCTGAGAATTCATAATTATGTTTACTATAGTCTAAAAATAGAAAAATCTAAGTCAATACATACATTACATATTGAAAGTGTCTAAATATAAAATTTATATAAAAGAATTATAATTTTTTTAGTTTTTCTTATATATTTAAACCTCATAAAAGTGAAGATATGAATTTTTTAAGCTTGTTGCCCTATGACAAGACAACCTAGGATTTCTAGACAAAACTCCATGTTGTGTGAAATATATGATGAAGCTAAGGTTATAAATGGTTGGAAAAGTTATATAATGTAAAAAAATAACTTTTAAGACCAATTTAATTATTTTAAACTTTTTATAAATCTCAAAAATTGTAAAAGTACAATCATAGGCTTGAAAATGGTGTTTTTCTAGATTGTCAAAATAAGGAAATTTATTTATAAATAAAATTACATGGTGTAAAATCAAAAAAACTTGGAATAATATTTAATTTTAAATATTTTATATGATAAAAGTGGTTTTATTTTTATTTGGCACGTGTGGAGTATTGAAGCAATCATATAAGGCCTAATTAGGCCTAAAAGTAACTATAAAATTTAAAAATAAAGTGAAGTAGAGATTGAGTTGGATCTTGATACTTTGGTATTTATTAAAATGTATAAAATTTTATATTTAAAATTTATTATTTTATTAATTCACTTATTTTATAGTAATAAAAGTCAAAAAAATCCTCAAAATAAGGCTACAAGGAAAGCTAGTCTAGATTTGAGAAAGTGTGTGTAGATGAGATTTAGAGAGTGAAGGGAAGTTGAAAGTGAATTGTTAAAAGTTTTTTATGCATAAGAGAGGTAAAATATGGTTCATTAATATATTCATTAAGTTCTAATTAATATTTTTTATTATGGAACTTTTGATAATCTAGTAGAGACCTAAACAACAAGAAAGAGATTATAAGAAAGGTAAAGTTTAACTACATAAATGTGATAGTTGTAGGTTAGAGAGAAGAAATTAATAGAATAGGTTAAATAAAATTTTCACAATTGATATAATATGATTATTTACTTGTTTAGATTATCTTTAGGTGGATACCTACTCTGATGTTTGACATTTGATGAAGATAAGCTTGCCATTAGCCAAGTACATAACAATGAATGTGGTGGCCATTTTAGCAAGAAAGCCATGTCACATAAAATACTCAAATAAGGATATTATTGGCCTAGCATGGAACCATAATGTCAATAATATGATAAACTATGTGATAAATTTCAACAACATAGTAATTTACACTGTGTTCTTTCACAATAATTACAACCTATTATCTCTCTACGGTCATTCATGCTATGGGAATTTGATCTCATTGGTAAAATCAACCCAGAATCAGCAAGGGGACACAAATTTATCATTACATCCATATAATAATTTACTAAGTGGAAAAAATTAGTCCCATTACAATCAACAAAAAGAGAAGATATATGTCACTTCCTTGTGATGAACATCATTTCTATTTTTGGCCTACCATCGGTCATCATTATAGATAATGGAACCTATTTTAAGAAAAAAGTAGTCAATAAATTTTTTTAAAACACAATATCCAATACACATTATCTAATCCATACTACCCATAAATTAATGGTCAATAAGAAGCTAAAAATAAGATAATTAACAACATCTTAAGAAAAATATTTACCAAATTCAGTGATGAATATCATAATCAACTCATATATACACTATGGGCTTAGCACACTAGTATTTTAACATTGATAATAGATACTACTTGTTTACTAATTTATGAAACTAAAGGAGTTATTCTGTTGGAATTATTAATCCCATCCTTATGATTTTATCTCAAAGGTCTTATCATAGATGACCAATACAAAGAAAAATGTCTACATAAGTTAGAAAAATTGGATCACACACACATCCAATCCATGGAACACCTCATAACATACCATAAATGAACCTAGTAGTCATATAATAGACATGGTCATATCATATTATTCAAATTCAATGATCTCATTCTCAAAGATAACCTTAGAAATGTCAATGCCAAAGAAGAAACAAAAGGAAAGTTCAAACCAAATTGGCTTGGCCCATAATTAATCATAGAAGATTTTAGCCAAAAGGTATAACATCTAATTTAAATTGACAATAAGTTAATTAATAATCCACTAAACATCATGCATTTAAAGAGATTCTATATCTAAAAAACTCATAATTTAATTTTACATAGTTTATCTTACCTTTATCCTTGTATATAGTTTCATTTTCATATTGCTTGTACATAGATTATACTCAAAAAACACAAAAATAAAATAATATGTGAAAAAATTAAAAAATATTCAAATATTTGATTGAAAAATAAAAAATTTAGATTGTATGCATTCCATGTTTACATTCCTTATATTTTCTAGGTAATATATATTATATATATGTTAGTTCATGTAGTATTATCATATATACATGATTCACTTATTCTCTTCGATTGTTTGTAGATCATTATAAGACTCGTGTCCTCTACATATATCCATATTTTATACTATCTATTAGGGGCACATACACAGATACCCAAATCCAACACTAATACATTCACCCTCTAGGGGCATAATACTGCACAGCTTCTAGTTTTCTAGGTTATATCTCTCTATACTCCATATCATATATTTATCATTATCTTGATATTTATCATCCTATAATACTTAGTTTTTTTTTTTTTAAATACCTCTTCTATAGACTTAGCTTAAGTACATCTTTGCTCTTACATAGATTTGTACCACATGTTTATGTATACTTTCATTTTTATCTTTACCAGTTTAGATCTTATTGTACCTCATTGTTTCTACATCTATTTGAGGGAATTTGAATATGTCATTGTTATATGGACATAATCTAACCTTGATTTATCTTTGCATATGTGTACATTTAAACATGTCCTTTTATGTTTTCTCTTTATCAAACTTAGTGGCATATGCCTATGTCCTTTGTATTATAGGCCCTTATCTTACTTTGTGTGCCTCATGTGTTTGTATGTATGCTTCCATGTATTTGTCATGGACATAACACTTTTATCTTGATTTCTAAACTCACATATAATTTATGATGTCATGAGGAACCTCATGCATCTTCCCTTCCTCCTTAGGTGCCTTGATGGACATCATGCCCCATCCCCCTAGGTAGTTTACTCATATTTATTATTCATATACATGTTTACATTTTTCTATCTATATTGATACCTTATGAATGTTAGATATAACATACATCATATAATACCAACTTATGCCCAGATTATTTTACATTTTGATGTCATATATACACATTATATTGATTTATCACATAGATATCATATGCTTTCAATATAATACACTAGATGCATAAATTTTATTTTGAGGACATTTATTACAAAGTTTAAACAAGTAAACACAAAATAAATAACATTAACAGAGGTTTGGAATAGATATTAGGCCATCCTAATTTTCTCAAAACATAATTTTTAGCATGCAAACATAGATTATAGATCCTAGATTCAGGGAAACATAGTGAAAAATAGTCACATCTAGATGAGTCACAATTTTACAAAAAATAAAATAGTTGGTCAATTACATAACAAATAGGAAGCTAGTATAATTTTATACTATCCAAGGGACCATGATACTATATAGTAACCCCAAAAATAGAAAATTCCATAATTTCCATAAAAGTATAGTAGTTACAATTCATATTTATATAGTCTCAATCATAGATTATTATATATGCTTAGTTATACATAGAATTACATAGGTTTACTCAAATTGGGGGAATCATGCATGGCATTATCACTCCCATTTTTATTTTAGATACGTATACATAAATAATTATGACTTAGTTCAGAATCTATATGCACAAATATCAAATTTGGTGGCATGTGTGTGGCATGTTGTTCCCATATGTTTAGTTTGATACTAGTACTCTTAGATGGAATGGAAGATCCATGTCATTCTTCATGTTGTTGCTCTAGACACCATATTGATGCCTTATTCCATATGTAGTGGTTGTCATCACTGATTAGTCCCTGAGATACATTCCTAAGTGCCCAAGTGGCCCCTGAGCCATTTTTAATTTTAGAGTTTCTGAGTGGCCCCAAAGCCATCTTATATAGTTTAGTTACATCACATAAATTTATTTACATTGAAAAAATTAAATTTTATATGAATCTACTACACATGGGTATGAAATGATGAATTCATATCCTACTTGAGTTATAGATCTGCCTACATAGGAGGGTTGGATAAGCCATCAGTTTAATTCAATTTATTCATAGATTATGACTGACCAAGTAGGGGTGGAGTAAGATAGAGACACAACTAGACTGAGTTATTGGTTGACCCACACATGAGGATTGAGAAATCCATCAACTTGGTGCAATTTATTCACCATTTGATCACCATCTATATGCACACATAGGATGTCATTAGGTTTTATCATTAGTTCACATACCCAACAAGGTGTAATTGTTCATTTCCTCTTTATCTCATCTCTTTACTCAGTTTTTTATTTGATTTTTATGTTTCTTAGGGATTTATTCCATTCATGTTTCATTTGTATAAAACACAATGGAGTATTCTTCACAAACTCAGACCCAAATTCATATGCTTTGCCTCTTAGATAAGTCTAGGTAAATTTATTTTCCTTTATCCTAATCATTTCTCTTTTTTTGAATTTCTATAATAGGGGGGATGTATTCATCTAAAATTTCATTTGAGTGAAATGAGTTACTTAATACCACCTTGTCTTATCTTATCCCTAGACCTATTCTAGGGCCTATTTTGATCCTTTTTTGGATTTCATATAGGTCCAACCCATTCTCAAGCATACAAAATTATCACTAATCCACATCTTAAGCACCTAAGACCCTTATTTACTAGTGCTTTCCACATGGACATTAGTGTGGCCCTTTCGAGCATACTACACTATTGACCTAGGGACCACACATTTATCCTTTTGCTCCTTTTTAACCCAATAGATATATTTTTATTCGTCAAAGTATTCTTACGTTAATCCTAGACCTATTTCACATCTTGAAAAGTACCCAAAACATTACATATAGACCACTTTCATTCACTTATCCACTAGATGGAAATTAGATGCAAATGTTCATAAACAAACTTAGAAATAGTTGTACAAATCAAGGTCATCAATCCCTATTATACCCTAATTATACATACACCCATATAAAATAGCCCAAAGCTTAGATTACTCATATTTATAATCTCAATTCACACTCAATTCACTCAAAATGGCATTCATTCTACCATTCACTTGTACTTGCACCAACACTTAGATTGGGATAACTACATTGAACTTGATCCCCTTTTGAGGTATTGATATGTAGGAACTAATCAACACATGTGGTGTTGAGGTCACATAAATCCTACCCTCCACTCTTTTATAATTTTACACATAAAATACCCTAACAAACATGGAAGCCTAAGGTTTTGCATTCAAATTAGCCAAAATAGGGAATAGACAGTGAACTAGCATTCATCCACATAAGCACATACTCCCTAGAACTAGGCAAAGTTCCACCCAAGAGTTTATTGTCCCTATTTTAAAAAGGACTCTATTATTCCCCAAATGATACTAGCATAATGTGCTACTATCTAAGGGACCACACTATTATCTATTAAGGTTTCTAACTCTTGGTTCCTATTTATGACACTTGGCACAGTTATTACACATTTTTTCAACTTATCATTTATTTGTCTCATTAAATTTATAGATAAGTGCATCTCTTGTAGTTCATTTTATATTTATATAATAATTAGAAAAAATAATTGTTATATAAATCAGAGGTTGTAATTATTACATATTTATTCCCTAATTTATTATTCAAACATTTTTAAAAACTACGATTTTACATTCCATAACTCCCTTAAAATTTAATTCACTAAACTATACTAGCCTCTTGATAGAGTAACAATAATAAAATAAAGATAATTACTGAAACACTTACAAAGCATACAATGCATGTTGATCACCTTCTCCATAATATGATCAATGGTAGATTTTCTCTTTATTTTTTGATATGGGTCCTAAACTCTTCTCTAAAAAATTAAATTGTCCACTGTGTGGTTCAAAATTGATTTGATCTCAATGGATTCATGAGGACAATGTGATAGAGTTTTGATAAGTTGAAGGTGGATGATTTGAGTTGAGGATTGCACATCATTTTCTAGGATTGAAGGTGATGAGATGAATGGTTAAGAATAATATGACTTTATTTAATTATTAAAATAATCAATGGTTGGATATGATTCCTCATCTAAATAGATGATGACTAACTCTCAAGTGTTGAGAATAAAGGAGAGAGTTAGTTGGTAGTTGAGTGACTCAATATAAATGCATTAGGATAGTTTAAAATTAAAGGTATGACTCATAAGTTGGTTCAAATATTCTAAGATGACTCATAAGGTGGTTGAATAAGTTAAGGAAGGTGGTTGGATGAGTCAAGACTTGGTTGAGACAAACATGGAGGATATCTAGATGGGGTGGAAAATCTAGATTCTTAATTAGTTTTAGAGGAAAATAGGTGCACATGATTTAATTAATTAATTATTCTAAATATGGAAGTAAATGATGTTAATATGAATTCTAATTATGAATGGTGAAGAGTTAATATGTAAAAGTTAATTTTGACACTAAATGGTGAAATTTATGTGTATATATATTCCTTTGCAAATACATGATCACATTTATCTACTCTTACATCTACATGAGCACACATAGATTCTTTCCCATAGGGGATATGAACATCCTTATCTACATGATTATGATTCAAGTACTCATACACTGGGGGCATCTTCCTTGCCTTCTTTCTTACCACACTATATGTTATCACCTTGTTGTTAATTTTTCAAATACCTCCTATCTCTTATATTTTTGAAGCCTTGATTATTAGTACATTTTAACTGTCTTAAGTTCAAATATTTCGAAAAATAATTTTTTTTCAAATTAAAAATAAAAAATCACATACAAAAAAATAGTTTAAAAAATATCAAAAATCTAAAATCAAGGCCATAAAAGTATTTTCAAATGTTGTTATCTTACCTCTTTACATATGTTAATTAGATAACGTATTTCATTTTGCAATATACAATTATTTTTCATATGATATGTGAGTGTGATATAAGACATAATATTACATGGTTGTTTGATGTTAGGCTTCTTTTATTACCCAAAAACCTTACTAAGTTGGGGGCATATCTTCATCCTCCATGAAAAATTCAACAAGTTGTATCTATCCACAACCTCTCTATAATGTTGAGATATATATCATACAAATATTTTTGCTAAATCACTCACACTTTACACTATTTTACATAGATAAGTTACTTGCTAATAATGGCATTGATACATATGGTCAATGTAGACTAGTCTCATTTTATCTATGTTTATTTTTACATCATTACTTTAGTACATGATAAGTTAAGACTTTATTACTTAGTATGTGTGGCCTTTGGCCTTGTTTGTTTATTCAACATTCACATGTCCCTTGTATTGGCCTTTGGGCCTTATAGGTGACATTTTATGTAAATTGTGTGACTGTAATCATTTAAAAAATAAAGTTGAGTGCTAAGAGTGCTACTTGAGACCACCCATCCCTATATTATCCCTATACCTATCTTAGGGCCTAATTAGACATCTATTCAGCCTTCATGTGGGCCACACACATCCCTAAACACCCATAAAGTAGTCCCATATCTTCACTTTAGCATCCTGGCCCTTAGTGCCTTAGGTTCTACCACCTAGACACTAGATCCATAATTTGGATAGTAGTGCAAATGGTGCTAGTGTCTTAGTTTAGGTGTTATTATCCTTTTCCATCCTTTTGTTCTGAATAGATATCTTTTCAAATCAAAAACCACCTAGGGTCATCTTAGACCTCTTTTAAGACCCACATAAACATTAAAATAGTATATATACATGACTTTTATCCTTTAATCCATTAGATGTAAATGAGATGTAAATTACACAAATAAACTCAGAACAAGTTGTGCAAGTTGTTCACAATCAAGGTTATCAATCCCTATTCTAACCTACTTCTACATATATCCATATATAACATTCTTAAGCTCAAATTACTAGGATGTATAGTCTCAAGCACACTTAAAACACTCAAACTATCATTCATACTAGATTCACTTACACTTGCACCAGTACTTAGATGGGGATAACTATATCAGGCTTGATCCCTCCTCAGAGTATTGGTAATTAGGAAACTCTCATTACAATGGGGTTTTGAAGATATACAACCTAACCCAATAAAAACAAACTTTGTTACTTGTGCCAAATAGATTCCCTAACAACATGGAGGTTTAGGGTTTACATACAAAATTAGTCAAAATAGTTCACCTACAGCAAATCAAAACTCATGCACATAGGAATAGGTTTGACAAACTCATATATAGGTACACCTAGAAGATTAGAATAGTTATGCAAAAAGGAAACTAATGCCAAAATAAGGACACTAGCACCACTGGTTCTACTATCTAATTAAGGCATTACTTTCTAATAAGGGTTTTGACACCTAGATCTTATCTACAACACTTATATCAGCTCTTATCTACTTTTTAGTCTCTACATCTCTCATCTCAATCAATTTCCACATAAGTACTTGTATACATTATTATTATTTCTATTTTTATAAAGGTCAAACTATGTTAATTTTATTTCAAATTAGTGACTATATTTATTACATATTTCTACCTTGATCTACTATACTCAGACCCTTTAACAACCTAGGGATTAAACTCTATAACCCTACAAATTTTAATCATTGGTGAACCTAACTTACTTTTAATATTACTTGAAAACCCTAGTTTCATCCTAGGGTTTCCCTTCATTTTTATGTAATAAATTAAATTTTTAATATTCTATTTTTTCTTAATTTTTGCATAACCTAACTGGTCTAGATCAGTCCTCTATTACGTTTTGATTAATTTAATATAATTTAAATTTTTCCAACAAATCCTCTAAAACCCTAGATCCACATAGTATGTCCCTATACATCCAAACATTAACCTTTAGGGTTTCAAATAAAATTCTAATTTTTTTATATATTAGGTTAAATATTTTCACATTACCTATGTTATATTGCATTTCACCTATTGTGTGTTTGTTATTTATTGTCTACATTATCTTATTCATAAAGTTTAAAATGATAATCAAGAAACCTTTTACCCCTCACCATCTCTAAAATTTTCACATAATTATACAAATAAATGGACAAATTTTCAATATTACACACTATCACATGATAATGATCATGATTTCATTTATAATGATGATGATAATTAAAAAAATTATGGATATTATTATTACTATGATCATGGACATGAAATGTTTGATGAGGATAGATTAGGTGCATCTTCTTCTCTTTCTCCTCTCTCTTCTCCTACTTATCAAAATCAAATTAAAAACATAAGGCCAAAATAACCCCTTCCTAATAGTGATTTGTTTAAATGTGATCCTAGCTTTACAACCACTTTTTCTACATCCTTATTCAAATTAAATAAATATAAGAATAATAAAATCAATTTACCTTTGCATAGTTCAAGTAACATTATACATTATGTTCCTAGCATATAAAATCAAAATTCACATTATTTACCCTTCTCAATTCAATTTGAAAAAATCATTTACAAATGATATAAACCTTTTACCAATGCACAAACTAAAGTGGATGATATTATTTTATCACCTTTTTTTACATTTCAAGCTCAACACAATGATTATATGAAAAATGTATATAATTCAAATATCTATAAATCTTATCTTACATGTCATAATGTGCTAAATGAAAACATGATTGCTACTTTTTATACCCTTGACTCTAAGATTGAAAATAATGATCATACATGCATTCCACTCATAACTAGTGAAGACATGTATTGTATTACACCTACACATGATGATATATTACATGGTAGTAAAAATTTAAAATCTTATTCTAATCTCTCTTAGTGAGCATGTGAATGATAATTATTCTACTCTTACTCCTACAATGAATTAAAATTTGACTTTGATAAACGTTGGAATAATGAAGATTACTATGATTTTGGTAAAGAAGACATTGAATATAAACCTTCTATTTCTCTCCCTGCTTCACCCACATCTCATGTTAAAATTGATTTATTATCAAATTCTAGCTAAAATTACAATATGCATTCATATAAACACAAATGAACTTATAATTATGTTCATAGTTCACACAATTTACATTTATAATGATAATAATGTATCTTCTAGTCCATTGGCATGTGATATTTCTTTTTAAATTAAAAAAAAAATAAGAGATATTAATAAATCTCCCTTAACCCCCTTAATATATTATAACATGTTTCTCATCCTAAACTCCATGAGGGTGATAGCCCATTTGCTTCTCACCATGTCCAAGCTATCACCCCTCCAAGGTTATAGTGAGTAAAACTTAAGGTCCTCAATGTAGTGTACCAATGAATAATATTAATAACAAGATTAAATAATTAAATTAACCTATTGATGATGTTAATATACCTTCATAATAGGTAATCTCCTTGATACATTATGTGGGTGATTTTTGAAAAAAGTACACAGTCTCACATTTTAAAGTAAATCATATCACTTATGGGAGGATTCTAATGCCATCCATAAAACAATCCCATCCTACAGAAAATTTTCAAAAAAAATTTGCCATAAAAGTTATAGATACCAACATTACTAAAGTTTTATGGACATGGATATGCATACTTACATATCAAATCTTATAGGAAACTTATGGCATATGTCACTAGTATTTTGATTCTATTACAGTTATTTATTAGGACTCTAGGGGGTCGAGCATTATAATGGTTTCATAATTCACTCCCTAATGGTTCACTATACACGTACAATGAGTTATAAATAGTATTTATCATGAATTATATTTAGGAAAATTGACCTCGAATCACATATGAGAGGTTTCCTTCATTACACCAGGGTAAGTCATAAATAGTGAATGATTACATTTTAAGATTTATATCATGTATGCAATAGATGGTCTACTAGCCAATAGCTTTAGAGGTATAGTACATATTTTCTAGAGGCCTAATTTTTCATCCTAAGGAGAAATTTTTATATGAGACATCTAAATAATTTTGGCATCTATGTTACACAACTATGGCATTAGAGAAGAAGTTGGGACTAGTTAAAACACATTTAGAGACAGATTTGGATTTAGAACTCTCACAGTCATAGTCATCTAATATGATACAAGCACCTAATGACCTTATGATTAAGTAAAAATTGGAATAGGAACAACCAATCAAGATAATAAACAAAGGCAAAGATCCAATTTACAGAGCATATCCTATAGTGGATATAAGTGTAGGACACTAGCAGTGGGTCCATATAGTTATTAGATAGAAATAGGCTTCATGCCATATAATTCACATTACTAAATAAGGGGATGATCACCCTTCCTTATACACATCACCATCCATCAAACCACCTACACAAGATATATAATAAACCATATTTCAATTTTCATTAGATAAATGGACATTTAGACAATAACTTTTATGCACTCTAGGATCATATTAACCAATGTGTTAACATTAGAATTATAACATTCACATAGGGGGCATCATAATATCCTCATCCACACTCTTCTAGATCACACTCTAATATGAGTGAGTTATACCAAAATTTTCTTTTTAATATACCATTGGTTACTCATCTTACTAGCCATGTGGTTTCTAGGAAACCTACTTATATGAGATCTCATGCACCACAAATTCAGTAGAGATGATAGCCATTTCACATAGATCAGCGCATAATCTCAATCTACCCATTGATTAATATATTTGGAAATAATCACAGAGATCAAATCACTATCTTAGTTCTCCCACCAATTAAGATATTTGGAAATAATCATAGATATTAGAGCATAGTCTCAGTTTGCCTCTCGATTAAGATATTTGGCAATAATCACAAAGATTACAGCATAGTCTTACTTCACCCATCAATTAAGATATTTGTAAATAATCAAAAACATCAAAGCATAGTCTCATTATGACAATTTATTAAGATATTTTGTAGAGATCACAAATATCATAGCATAGTTTCATTTTGACAAGCAATTAAGATATTTTCAAGACATGATGCACAACATAACACAGTTTTAGTATGACAGTCGATTAAGATATTTTCTATAAAGTCTATAAATCTATTTAAAATTATTAAACCATGAGTATTATCAATTTCAAAGGTTATTACTACACCTATATGGCATGATTATTATGGTCACTTGTTTACTCTTCCATAAATATTGAGATAGTTCCTCCCATAGTCTATAAGCCAATTTAGCCACCTTCACAAATTTAGAGCACAATTCATAGGTTAGTTCAATCAAATTCTTAGATTCCTAGACCTACTCCATAGGTAGTGCTAGGTATAGATAATCATTTTTTCTTTGTTTGATATATGACACCTCAATAGTGAGCCTCTTGCAAGACTTGTCATTTAGTATGTTCTTCCTTACTTATACATAGTTTCCTTGTTTCTTTTTCTTTGTATATAGTTCAATTCTCATGTTAATTGTACATATATTATATATATACATAATACAAAAATAATATAATACGTCAAAGTACATAAACATTCAAATATTTACTCAGAAAATATAAATTATAGATTATATGCATCTCCATGTTTACATTTATTATACTTGTTAGGTATTACATATGTTATCTATCTTAGTATAGTTGATTTTTATCATAAATACATGTTTCAATTGTTCTCATAAAGTGTTTTTAGAATGATACAAGACTATATTTTCTATTATCTACCCATTGGGGGTATATACAAAGATACATGGGTTCCTCATATACATTCACCCATTTGGGGGCATCTTATAAATAGTTTTAATTTTCATATTACATATTTATAAACTCTACATCATAGATTTAGCATTTTATATCTTGATATTTATCATCCTAAACTACTCATATTCATTACCAAATACTACTAATCTAGACTCAACTTATGTACATCTTTGCACTTGTAAAGATTTGTATTGCATGTTCATGCATAATTTAATTTCTAGATTTCCTAATTTAGACTTGATTGTGTCTCTATGCTTCTTATATTCATTCAAGGTCATTTGAATATGTCATTTATCTATGGATTTTCACCATTTCCTTTCATTTTATGTATGCTTTAGACATGTACCCATCCCCTTGTATATGCCTTCCTACTTGTGTATGCAAACATTTGAACATGTCCTTTCATGTGGCTCTAAGACAAATTGTTTGTTGTTTGTGTATGTGGACATTTTAACATGTCCCTATATGTACTAATTTCTTAGATTTAGTGATATGTGCACATGTCCATTGTATTATATGCCCTTGACCTACTTTGTGTGCTTCATGTGTATTGTATGCATTCTTTCTTATATGCATCATGGCCATGACACTTGTCTCTTATTTGTTTTACACTCTAATTTTATATGTCATGAGGGACCTCATGCATCTGTCCTTCTTAATTGGGTTCTTTGGTGGACATCATGCCCCATCCCCCTAGGTAGTTACTCAATTAATACTCAAATTTATTATTCATATACATTGTTATATTTATCTTGATAGCCTTGTGAATGTTATATCTAACATACATCTTACACTACAAACTTATGATTAGATTATCTTACATTTTGATGTTATGTATGCATATTATATTGGTATATTATGTATATATCATGTATGCTTAGGCTAACACACATTTTTTAGTGTTTTTTTTTTGTAAAAATTATTTCATAGGTTTAAAAACTCCCCTAAAAAGAGAGGTCATTCATAAAGGTTTCTCACAAAGATCAGTATATTTGAATGCACTCAGAGTATAGTTTTCATCACACAAGCACAAAATATAGAAATTAGTTTCAGGAAAACATAATGGGAAAAAATGACATAGAGATTAGTTTCAATTACACATAAATTAAAAAAATTGGACATCAACATCCAAATTGGGACATTAACACCACCAGTGATACTATCCAATTTATGGCACTACTATCTAGTGGCCTCAGTTTTAATAAATTCTAGATTGGCCAAAAAAGTATAGTATGTATAATCTAGGTTTGCATAGGTTTAGTTATAGATTACCAATTATGGCTCAATTTAGCATAAATTAATACTAATTGATCAAATTAGGGGCATCATGCATGGCATGATCATTCTTATTTTAGTTCATATACTCAGATATAGATTAATAGAACTCAATATAGAATCTGCATATTTAGATATCAGATTTTAGAGCATGTGGATGGCATATTATTTCCATATGTACACTTATACACCAGTTGATCAGATGGAATGACAAACTCCACGTCATTATCTACATTATATACATAAAACACCATGTTCTAAATTACACACTAGATTCATGCCTTACTTCATTTGCAATGATTGGGATTCCCAAGTGGCCTAAAGCTGCCTAATATTCTTGAGTAGCCTAAAGCCTTTTTACATTCTAGAGTTCCTAAATGGCCATATATTTAACATATATAGTTATAATTATAGTTACACATCTTAAATGAAATCACGTAATTTTAGTTTGATATGCATCTACTACACATGGGTAGGAAATGATGGATTCATAATCTAATTGAGTTTTTGAGTCACCTACATTAGAGAGTTGTATAGGCCATTAGTCTAATACAAGATATTCATAGGTCATGATCTACCAAGCAAGGGTGGGAAATGATGGATTCAAATTTGGATTGAGTAATTAAGCCCCCATATATCTTGATTGAGCAATCCATCAATTTAATCCAATATATTCACTGATTGATCACTATCTACATACACACACATACGTTTTCACTAGGTTTATGCATCGGTTCACATACCCAAACATGCATTGGAGTATGATTTACATATTCAGATCCAAATTCATGGGCATCACCCTTAAGTAGGTCCAAGTATGTTTTTTTCCTTTATTTTAGTCATTTCACTTTGTTACATTTCTATAATAAAGGGGAGGAAAATATAATCATCTAAAAATAATACTTGAGTGCTACTTGAGACCACCCATCCCAATATTATCCCTAAACCTATTTTAAGGACTATTTAGACATTTATCCATCTTTAATTAGGCCAAACATGTCCCTAAACATAACTAAATTAGTCCTAGACTATTTTATTCTTTTGGGAATTATGGTGTTTAATTCGTAAACAAATAAAGATCTGAGTAAATATAAATCAGTAATTAATGTGTCTCAATTGGCTTACTAATTTGTGTAAATAAATATGTATTTTATATTTTCTAAAAAATAGAAACAAACTTAACTTATTCTAGGTCAAAATAGATGATTTGGGATCTATAAATTATTATGCAAGGATAGTAGATTGTCGCAAATAGGACCTAAAACTTTATTTCTAGATTGGATAGGAGCACCAAACTTGAGATGCCCTAATACTTGGCACCATAGTCCACTTTTAAAATATTTTATCCATTTTTTGTGTTTTTTTCCACTTTTAGTGTTTTTATCCTAGTGGTCTACATTTTTTGGGTTTTACTCGATAGGCCTATAACACCCTAGAAGTGAAATATTAAAGCCCGATTCCATACGAAGCTCACTGTGTATTTGATTCAATCTTCCAAACCCTTAAGATATCCTAATACTTAAACTTATATAGAAGACTTGTGAAAGAGAGAAGGGGTTAGTGTATAAAGGATACACTAGATGTAGTTCACACCTTATGTGTGGGCACATTGCCTACATACCAATACTCTGAAGAGGGATCAAGCTAATGTAATTCTCCCATTTGAAGTGATTAGTGTAATTGTGTGATGTATGCAACTAGATGCAAATTGAAATGTAATTTTAATGACTAGGGACTAGTATCAATGCTTGAATAGGCTTGAATTGGTCTTGGAAGGCTATATAAAAAGAATAGGGAAGAGTGCTTGAGTGTACTTGCTTGTATTCTTTCTCTTTTCCTATGAATGAGTGTTAAACCTTCTAAATGGAAATTAAATGGCCTTTTATATGGAAATTAATGATCATAGATTATATGAGTTTGTATTAGGCTAATAGGGGAGAAGATAAGGAATTAGGAGAATCTGATCATTTAGTACTAAAGTGAACTTAGACAATAGCACTAAAAATAAGACACCCCTAAATTCTAGTGATCTTATCCAAATTAAGTGCTATTGTCCAAGGAGGATGATCCCTAGAGGAATATATCTAAGTCTGAGAGTGTTGCCTGGGTCTCTAAAATCTAAGTCTGAGAAGCTACATGTGACTAGGGATCAGTGAAAGTCTAGCTAAGAAGGGTTGAGTGAGCAAGAAAGAGGACCCATAGGTTGGGTACTATTATCCATGCCTAGGGCATCCAATTTCACATTTTATATGATTACATTTCCCCCCTTATTTTAGTGATGAAGCAAAGTGAAATACTAGGATAAAGGAAAAATAAAAATCATACATGAACTTACCTATAAGGTAAAAGCTCATGAAGCTATGTGATGTTGGATGTTTGTAGAGAGAGCACATTTTGATGTGTGAATCTATAAATAAAAACATGAAGTAGATCACTTCTTACTAGATATTCCATATCTAAAATAATAATGTACAAAAATTTAGTAAAGGAAGAGAGAGGAATGAATACACCTCATTGAGTATGTGAACTAATACAAAACCTATTATGATGTTAGATTGTGTTGAGTATATGTTGAATCAAGAGTAAGATCACAAACAGAGCTGATTTATCAATTCTCCAAAATGTGGCTCAAGAATGCAAAGGCTAGACCTTTAGCTCCATCATTGCTAATTAAGTTAAATTAATGAATCATGCATATGCTAATCAATGTTTGGACTATGTGTCTAATTTATCTGAATAGGTGGCTCAATAATATAAAGGCTGGCCCTTTGGCTCCATTGTTGCCCTATGAAATGAAGCTATGAACTGATATCAGTATATAATAGACGTCATATGATATGGCTTGTGGAGCCCATGAATATGTTGGAAATATGACATTATGGCATGGTTAGTCTAATGTGTGTTGGAAATTAGGCCACTCTTGGCCATTTCAAAAGATGGAGATTATTCTTGTATGAAATCCACTCTAAAACTAATATACTAGGCTTATATGAAAGCCAACTTGGGAACATGGGTACTTGAAAAGATAAATTTGTATGAAATTTTAACTAAAATGTGATGACAACCACTTGTAGATGGAGTAAGGCATGCAACTATTGAGAATTCTTGGAATATACTAAACTTAGAAATAAAAGAAGATCAATGTGTCACACACATTTCCCCTAATCATTGATTTATAGAACATGGATTTTGATCTAGAAGTTATACCAACTGCCTAATCTAAATTGAAAGTGAGAACCATCATGCCATGCATGATAACCCCCTATATCTAAGAAAATTATACTAAAATTGTTGAATTTGAAGGATCTAGAAGTGCAAAAACTATACCTAAACTAAAATTTTTACCTATTTATAGAAACCTTGAGGTTTTTTTTGCCTAAACAAGAGTGTCAAACTATGGACACCCCTATGTTTAGTGCTACTATCCTATTTCTAGTATTATTATCCATTTTTGGCACTACTATTTGATGTGAAAATTGACTGTTGATCTGAGACTATTTTTATTTTTTTGCTTTGATTTGATCAGTTTAACCTCTAGATTATATGTAGACTATTTTAAATGCCACTATTTCAATTTGTAGGAGGTTTTATCTTTGCGACAAAGCCCCTATTGGATGCCCCCTCTTATGAAGGTAGGAATGAGGAACCTACAATGACTTCCCTCAAATGAAAAGAGTAATATAATTGTGTTAATTTTGAAAAGATAAATGATATAGCATTTGATGTTTAACAATATGTTTCAAGATATAGCAATGTTTGTAATAAGATATAAGAATGTGAAATCATGTGCATGATACTAAACTAGATTGGAAATGTTAATTGTTAGTTATTAGTTAGAGGGATGGATCATGATGTCCATCATGGCATCTAAGAAACCAAATAAAATGCATTATATGGATCATGGCATTACACACATTTAACAAGAAACAAGCAAACAAGTAACAAGAAATAAGAAACAAGCAATAAGAAACAATCATACTAGATGGGCTAAGGGGCCATGCAAATAAGGGACATGGGCATATGTCACTCAAACTAGAAATAAGCATGGAAGGCATGTTCAAATGTCTCATACACATACAATTGAAATAAGAAAAATTGGCACATGGGCCATAGGCACATAAAAGAGTATAAATAAATGGAATTGGAAAATGTCCTAAGGCACACACATGAAAAAGAAGCAAAGGACATTGGTAAATGTCTAAAGGCACAAGTAGGAGAAAAGATGGAATGGAAAAATGAAATCATATAAGTTATGCTAAGCAAGTAGATAAAGCATGTAATAATTGGAAGGATACAATCACATCTAACTAATCTAATCACATTTGAGAATATGAAAAACATGTTTAGTACAAGAATAGGTATATAATAAGAAATACACAAGTGTTAGATACTAGTGCAATGTCAATATAGTATTATGTGTAAGATATAAAGTAATGTGCATTAGCATGATAACTTAGAGTGTGTAGTGTAGGAATGACATAACCTAGATGGTGTAGTCATGTAAAAGATGCCCCCATTGGGTATGTATAACAATATATGTCTTGAATGTAAAAGTAAGAATTCCCTCTCCATGGGTAGATTGAAGCAATCAAGTAGTTGGATGTCGCTACACATACTCAAAGAATATCAAGTAAAGCATGGTAATGTAGAAAAATTGACATACAATAGCATGAAATATCAAATTTACATCATAGCATGATAGTATTAATGTAAATCATAGATGATCCATACAATCAAAAAAAAATTATTGTTTTTGATATTTTTGTATTGTTTTTGTATTTTAAAAGATATTTGAAATATGTAAAATCAATGTTAGAAAGTAGTGATACTAACTGATGAGTCTTAGATGAGACTCCTTGTCATGGTGTCCTATGTCAAATAATGGGATCATGCATGATCATTAGGCATGATGCAGTGTCTAAGATTGGGAAACTAAATTTTGTGTACATTGTAACTACTCTAAAATCTTTAAAGTCAAAGTTGAATGTGGGGTCCCCCTATGACTTTGATAAGTGGATATTACTATAGGCCTCTTTGGGACCCATCCAAAAGTAGGATAAGAATCTCTATGAATAGGTGTTCTCTGTGTAGCTATATGAGACTACAATGTAACTGTTTTAGGTGTGAATACTATAACTAGAAGTTGTCTAAAATATTGAAACTATGGGGGTGTATGAACCCTCTATATTGGTAATGGGTTTTATAACTATGGTTGATCCTAAAGTGAAACTAGAATAGAAGCTAGAGGAGAAGCTAAAACTAGTGAAAGAACTAGATCTAGTTCTTGAAAGCTAGTAGATGGCTCTGAAGTGGGGAGTGGTGGCTGATAAAGAACATCACCGACTGTAATAACCTAAATAGTGTGAATGAACTTCATGCATCTGTGAACTATAGAAGGTATTTCCTTGAGTTTTTAAATCCATGGTTAACCAAGCAGTATGTCAAAAACTCCTATGTTGGGAACTATAGTGAATGGTGTAGCCACATGTGTAGGACTAACCTATAATCAAAGTACTATCTTGCCCAATGAACTCTCAATATGCCCACTAAAACTAGTAATAATTGTATTGGTTTGATTGATATCATACTCTGAATAACCTAAATGTTGTAGTAGTGTGAAGGTGCACATATAAGACTAGAACCATTATCAATAAGTACACTATAGATAGGTTGATTATGGATATGTGTTCTAATAAAAAGTTCATTGTAACTTGTATCATCCTCCACAATGTCTTGATCTAAAAAGGATATCAAAGGCCTGGTTGGATCTCTAAACTCATACACACCTATCATACCCCTCAAAGGATGTGCTTAAACTAAATATGCTTGGTATGTAACTAGTGAAGGATGTGTATGGTATGTATGATGAGCTCCTGATGTGTCTCTTTCTCTTATTTCGAATGTTGTGAAAATGGATCTGAAAATATTTTCAAATCTTTATCTTATGTTGGCTTTGTATTTGGAGGTTCAATTGAATTGCCTAGATCAAGTAGATTATCATCAATAAAATCTTGTATCTTATGTCACAAACTAATACATCTATTTGTTGTGTGGCTTGGTGCCCTATGAAAATCACAAAATACATGCTAATCATATCTGCATGGAAGAGGCTTTATTGGATCTACTTCTTGAATAGGTGGGAGAATTATGATGTTGCATTCCAATAACTATTTTAGAACTCTGGTTGGAGAAATTAGTAAATTGGTAAATGCATGTCAAGGAGGTGTTTATAAAACCACACACTAAGGGGGCTCTAAAGTTACATTGATTGTTGGTTGATTTTGATTCTTATCACTGATTTTGACCTTATATGGGACTTTGTTATTACTCTTATTTTTTGTGTTTGGAGTAATTGAATACTTGGGTTTTCCCATTGAGATTAACTTTAATTCGCTTCCCTTAAGTGTATGACATAATTAGGTGAAGGAAGAGAATATTTTAAGCATAATGGATTCATGCAGTGCTAGTAGAAGGCTCTATTTTAAGATGTCCTATAGCTCTTGACCAACCATGGAGCTAGTTAACTTAGATAAAATAGTCTTATATCTAAAAACATAATCTATGAGATGCTTATTTGGATTTTGTTTTTGTTGTGAAATCTATGCATATGAGACCTCATCACCAATGTTGATAATAAAATGTGCTAGGAACATGTCTGCTAAAGGATTGAATGTTGTGACTGACTGATTTGGTAGACTATAAAATCATTATAGAGCATAATCCTTTAGACTCCATGGAAAGAGTTTGGTAAGTAGCTAGTCATTGGGTACATAATCCAAACATGTTGTGTGAAAGGCTCTCAAATGTGTCTCTAGATCACCTTTGCCATCATAAAGAGTAAGCTTGGGTTGAACAAATTCTTATGACAAGGGTGTAGAAGCAATGTGACTTACCAATGGTGTATGCAGAAGTGCAAAAGAATCTAATGCTTTTGTAGGTCTAGTGGTACCTTGCTCAAGATGTTATACCTTAGATTGAAGATATCGTATCTCTTGCACAAGGGCTGTTACATTAGGAGATAGGGATGTACTAGTTACAGCTAGTGGCATAGAAGAAAGTTTGGATACTATAGGGGTTGTTGAGACACAGTTGCCCCTATAGTGTCATTTACAATTGGTTGCTTTGTGGTTTGAGAATATTTCCCATTGGTTACTTTTTGTTGTTCTTATTGTAAAATTTTAAGCATGTCATCTTGCATATTTTGATGTTTGGTTAAGATTTATTGAAGTTATCTTTTATCAATTTCATCAAAACTAGAATATTGGGCCATTGATAAAGCAAGAAAACAATTTGAAGTGTGTTTAAATGTTTTTCAATATGTATTAATAGGCAATATGATAGAAATAGAAAGTAATAAATATAAGAAATGCAAAGTCCCAAAATATAGTGACTTTTGATTTTCCCAAAAAGGATACTAAGTTATCAAAAATGTAAGGTGATACCTCAAAAGCAAGAAGGAGCTAGTATATATAACTAGGGATTTTTCAAAATACTATGAACTTTTGAATTTGTAATTTATTTTTCTAAGTTAAATATGCAGCCAAAATTTTAAAAAACTTATGTAAAAAGTATTGGAAAATACCTGAGAATGTATTTGATGTAACTAGGGTTTTGAATTAATTTTTCCAAAATTAGTGCAATGTTTTGAAAAAATTATCAAAAATTTCTAGTTTTAATTTTGAAAACTTTAAGGAAAATTTTGAAAATATTTCTAAAATTAGTAGTATATTTATCCTAGTGGTTTGAAAGTATTCGTATGTAAATAGGACCTAATATATGCAAACTAGGGTTTGAAAAGATTTTTTTTCAAAAATAGTATAATAATTTTAAATTTTTGTTATGAATTTTTAGAATTTAGCTTGAAAAATTTAAGAAAAATCTAAAAAATATTTTTAAAAATGGCAATATTTTTCCTAGTGGTTTGAAAGTATTTGTATGCAAATAAGACCTAATATGTGCAAATTAGGGTTTTGGTGAATTTATTAAAAATATTTCAATTAATTTGTAGTTTTTTAATTTTCAAATTCAAAAAAAATCAAGAAAAAATTGCAAAAAATTAGAAATAATTAGCCCTAGGGTTTCTAGGGTTTTTGTGTGAAAATTTGAAGTTGGTTTCACCAAATGTCATATTGTTTTAGGAATTATGGTGTTTAATTCCTAAAAAAATAAAGGTATTATTAAATATAAATTAGTAATTAATATGTCTTAATTGGCCTACTTATTTGTGTAAATAGATATGTATTTTATCTTTTCTAAAAATAATAGGAAATATGGAGAAATCAAACTTAGCTTATTCTAGGTCAAAATGGATGATTCAGGATCTATAAATTATTGTTTAAGGATAGTAGACTATTACAAACAAGACCCATAGCTTTGTTTCTAGATTGGATTGGAGTGCCAAACTCTGGACACCCTACTACTTGGCACTATAGTCCTCTTTTTAGAGTTGTCTTTTTTTTGAGCTTTTTTCCACTTTTAACGTTGTTGTCCTGGTGGTCTAGTTTTTTTGGGTTTTGCTTGGTAGGTTTATAACACCTTGGTAGTGAAATATTAAAACATAATTTTGTATAGAGTTTGTTTTGTGTCTAATTCAATATTACAAACCCTTAGGATCTCTTAGTACTTAAAATTATATAGAAAACTTGGAAAAGAGAGAAGGGGTTAGTGTGTAAAGGATACATTTAACATACTTCACACCTCATGTGTAAACACACTGCCTATATACCAATACTATGAAGAGGGATTAATTTAATGTAGTTCTCTCATTTGAAGTGTTTGGTGTAATTATGTGATGTATTCAACTAGATACAAAAATAGAACGTACTTTGGATGACTAAGGACTAGTATGAATGATTAAATAAGCTTGAATTGGTCTTGGAAGGCTATATGCAAAGAATAGGGAAGAGTGTTTGAGTGTACTTTTGTGTATTCTTGCTCTTTTCTTATGAATGAGTGTTAACCCTTCTAAATGGAAATTGAATAGCCTTTTATATGGAAACTGATGATCATGGGTTAGATGAGCTTGTATTAGGCCAAAAGTGGAAAAGATATGGAATCAAGAGAATCTGACCATTTGGTGCTAAAGTGAACTTGGACAACAGCATCAGAAATATGACACCTCTAAATCATAGTGCTCTTATCCAAATTGGGCACTATTATCCAAGGAGGATGAGCCTTAGGGGGATGGATCTAGGTTTGATAGTGTTCCCTGGGTCTCCAAAAGCTAATTTTGGGAAGCTATGTGTGATTAAGAATCAATGAAAGTCTAGCCGAGAAGGGTTGAGTGAGCAAGAAAGAGAGCCTATAGGTTTGGTACTATTAGTCATGCCTAAGTCATCTAATTTCACATTTTATATGATTACATAGACCTTCACATTAGCATCATAGCCCCTAGTGCCTCAAGTTATACCACCTAGATACTATTACCATAATTTGGATAGTAGTGCTAATGATACTAGTGTCCCAATTTGGGTACTATTATCCTTTTCCCTTTGTTTTGTTACCAATGGATATATTTTCAAATAAAAAATAACCTAGGGTCATCCTAGACCTTTTTTAAATCTTTCATAAGCACTAAAATATTATATATACATGACTTTTATCGCTTCATCCACTAGATGGAAATGAGATTTAAATTACACAAATAAACTCAAAACAAGTTTTGCACAATTAAGGTTATTGATCCCAATTCTGCCCTACATATGCATAAAACCATATATAATTTTCTCAAGCACACTCAAATTGGCATTCATACTATTTTTAAGTACACTTGCATTAGCATTAGGTGGGGAGAACTAAATCAGGCTTGATCCCTACACACATAATTGGTATGTAGGCAATTATCATCACAACATGGTATTGAGGATGTCCAAGCTACCCCCACTAACAACACACTTATCTACTTGCTCTAATCATATGCCCTAATAACATGGAGGTTTAGGTTTTATATACAAAATCTATCAAAATAGGTCACCTATAGGGAATCAAAACTCATGTGCACAAGAATAGGCTTGAAAGACTCATACATAGGTGCACCTAGAATCTCAAAATAATTATTCACAGAGGACACTAGAAAAAAAAAGGAAACTAGTGCCATTAACACTACTATCTAATTTTGGTGCTATTATCTAGGAAATATTTTCACACCTGGATTCTATCTATGACACTCAAACCAATTCCTATCCTAGTTTTTAGCATCTAAATCTCCCATCTTAGTCAATTTATAGCTAAGTACTTGTATACATTATTTATTTTTATTTTTAGAAAGGTCAAACTAGGTTAATTTTATTATAAATTAGTGGTTGTATTTATTCCATATTTCTACCCTAATTTACTATACTCAGACACTTTAACAACTTAGGGCTTAAACTCCATGACCCTAAAATGTTAAATTAGTGATATTGTGTGGAATTGATTCTATGATCATTACTTGTTACTTTGGTGACATGATTCATATCATGATTTTTTTATGTTTATACTCTTGTTCCATGATACATATCATGTACATGTTACTTATGTGTTTAATTATACATCTATCTAACAAATGTTTCATATGAAAATTCAATGTTACATTCAATACTATGGTGTAATACAATTAAAATTTTCATATGATACTACACAATTACATATTTAACATATTCTAAAATTATCTTTTGAGATTAGTGACTTGCATGCTACATCCCTCATCTCAAAAGGGGGTATCACAATTGGCTTGTCTTAAAAAATTAAGTCTTCTTGAGAAACTAAATTTAGATTTATGACATAAACATAGATTTAGAAATTAAGTCTTCATATGAGGCAATATATTCATTCATGTTCATGTTTCTACATGGAAATTTCAAATTTAGCTTTTTTAAAGTTTTAAAGGTAAAAAAGTTTCAATATAATCTAGATTTGTCTAGAATGGTGTGATTTGTTTCATTTTGTAAGTAGGTCATATTAGAGTATAATGACATTCAATGTCTATGGTTACATTTTTTCCATTGTAACGAGCCACATTTTTTGATTCCATCCTTAAATTATTTTATAGGGTAATCTACATATTTATATGAGAGTTAGAGGACACAATTTTTATAACTCAAGGGCTTTCAACAGTTTTTAAATTGAGACTCGATCACTCTCAATTCACCATAGATTCAACATTTCTCTTGTTGAAGACGTAAAATTGTGTTAGGTCTTAGCCAATCAACAATGGGAAGTTTCAAGCTATGGGACAATGTGACTTGAAACAACCTCCAGGTTTTAAAGAAGCTGGTCTCTTTTGTTTTATGGGTGTTGGAAAAAGGGATAGGAGACTAAACAAAAATGCAAAATGCAGGAATTGAAACCTAACTATGGTGATGCGCCTGAGTGTAATCCTAATCTTAACCTGAGCACAATGAGACTATTAAGCGATTCTATTACATTTAAGAGCAGACAAGTGCATGATCAATGTAAAAGATTAGGATAAACAAAATTGAGGCTCAAAATTGGGGAGTCTTTTATTGAGATATAGGAATTATCAACAAGGGCATAGTGTTAAATCTTCTTAATAGAATCCTTTACTCACATAAGAGGCATAGAAGTCACACATAGTTATGTAGAGCTCTAGATCCTAGAAAATGAGACAAAAGCAAATAACATTTCCAATCACAACACTAGAAAATCTACAACATAAACTAAATTGCAAACAACACAAATAACACCAACCAAGGCATGGAGCTTAAATTTCCTCAATTCATTCGGCCACATAAAGGGCACAGAGACATGCACAATTACATCAACTTTACAACTTCAGGAAACCAAGACAAGAGCAAATGATATTATTGGTCAAAATTACAGAAGTCTAAACTATGAGAAATTTTCCCCCTTTTTAGATTTTTCAATTTTGCTTATATAGCTTTTGATGCCTCCTTGATCATCCTCTTTCCCACATAACTGCACTCCATCCTTCACTCACAAGAGACAAAATAGATGGCACATTTAATGCCTTGGATGCATTCTGGTCTTATCAGGAACTACCCTAACTATGGCATGGTGATTCATGTCTAGTACCTCCCTTTGCACTAAATTCTCATTCCATCACCTATTTGGCACTCAACTATCTATTCTACTTCTGCTTGTGGGGAACAAACAGATGGCACTTTTAATGCTTGCAAGCTCCACAAAAATCTACCCGATGCATTGTTCCATCTACTTGAATCAACTCTAGCCAACTTTCCCTCCATTTCACCTTTTGGAAACAGATACACAGAACACTTTGTTATGTTGAAATGGGAGGGGACACTTAGTCAATTTCCTAAAAATCCTCTTGTTGTTTAGAAAGCACCAGAAAATGACACTTGGCACTTTTTGCTTCCTTCTATAGCTCTGCTTGTAGAAATATTTGGGATGTAGGTTAGGCTCCTCCAGATGATGACACTCAACAGCTTCCATTTACCCTTGAAATAAAACCTAGGACCCACCACACTCTTTATAATGAAACTTGACGATGATCTCTCGGATGTCAACACGTGGTGTCTTTCGGGGCTTTTGGGAAGATATGTGGCATCTTTCATTTATCCTACTAGGGGTATGTGGCACCTTCCACTTTCTTTGGGGATGGAGTAGAGAGGGACCTAGATAGTGATGCTTGGCAGCCTCCGCTACACTTTGATACTTAGAAAAATGAATGACACCCTTATGCATTGAATGGAAAGCATTAGACCTAGGCATTAAAATAAAGGCTCTTGGTAGTCAACACATGGTGGCTTTTGCTACTTCTTTAAAAGGGTAAATCAGGGCCTCTGCAACTGCCACCTGGCACTTTCCATTCTCTCTGTTGCTTAGCTTATTGGAAGTCTTTGTCAAAAGGTGGAATGAAGCACGGGTGTCTCTATGTTATGCAGATGCTAACACGTGGTGCATTCTGCTTTACTGCTATCGGGTACGTGGCATGATTCGTGGTTTTCTAAAAAGCTACAAAAGGGGCCTCGGGGGTCGCCAGCTATCCATCTTCATCTCCTAGAGGTCGACATGTGGCCGCTTCCTCTTGAATCCAATACTTAGGCCAAAATTGAAGTGAAAAGAACAAAAGAGGTAAATAGTAACTATGCTCTAAGGATGACACTTGGCAGCTTCCATTGCACTTTGACACTTAGGCAAAATGAACCCATCCTCTACTTCAAAACTCTGTGGCTCATCCAAGATACATAGGAACCAAAATTACAGTGGTCGAATCAAAGATAAATAAATTAAATATGGTATAGAGTAAGAAATTACTCTACATCTCTAAATGCCTCAATAAAGGGGAACACACACTTCTCCATTTTCAAGTTACATGGAAATTATATTGCATACCCTTTTCAGTTGTATTCTTTACTTTCCCTATTTTCAAATTTTAAATTTCAAATTTTGGATTTTTAAATTTCAAATATGGACAATAACTAATTTTAGTGGCATTGGTGTAGATTTTGCATTAATACATTTTTCACAATGAATATTCACATCAAAATAAGTGTGTATACACATTTAGGTTCACATTTCCTTTACTCTAATAATTCCACTTCATTACATCACTAGAATAAGTGGAGTTAAATGTAGACATTTAAATTTAATTATTAAGTGTTTAGAAATATTTAATCTTGTAATTCTTATTTTGATTGGTCTATTTGGTATTGTATTAATTTAAAATATCTATGAGAGCATTCAATATTATATTAACCATCTTAAAATAACTAGAAATATTATTCAGATATCTGTACTCTAGTTACAATAGTCTCTATCATTCTTTTTATCCATATTCCAATAGTCTCTATCATTCTAGGACAACACCACACTAGGAAGACATGGTCATACCACAACCTTTTCCATTAGTGTGACCTTGTCCCTTGCACTCCAAAAATAAATTTTTAAATTTGAGACATCTCATATTACCCATCCTGAAATTTTATCAATATAAGTTAATGGATATATTCCAAATATTCTTCTATATACATGGTGACCATTTTTGCATGACCAACTTGTGTTTTTATTTTGGCTCTTTTCATTTCTCCCTTGCTCATTTTCTATGTTTGGTCACTTACTTTATTGTTTGTCTTTTCCCTTTGACCTCTCCTGGTTCAAGCTCTTCTCCCTTGTTCTTTGCCTTTCCTCTTTATTTTTTTTCCTTTGGGATGTTATTTTCCTTCGATATTTTTGTCTTAGCTTTTCTCATTTTGTTTTTCCCCAAAGTACCCTTTGAAAAAGCACTGAAAGGCCACTTCCCTTCAAAGTGCCCTTCAAGATTTTCTAAAGGAACTTCTCCTTGCCTTGTTTTTGCTGAAGTGACCCTTCATATTTTTTTGAAGGGCACTTTTTGTCTAAGTGACCCTTCAGGTTTTTTATGAAGGGAACTTCACCTCATTTATTCCTCCAAGTGACCCTTCAAATTTTTTTTGAAGGGCACTTTTCATCCAAGTAACCCTTCAAAAAAATTATGAAGGGCACTTTTGCCTTGGTCTTTCCTAAATGCCCCTTTGAATTTTATCTGAAAGGACATTTTGTCCAAGTGCCCTTCGAAATTCTTTTTGAAGGGTCACTTTTGACCATTTTCTCCAAGGTATCATTTAGGATTTTTCCCGAAGGACCTTTTATCCATAGCCTACCCTTTGAATTTTTCTGAAGGGACCTTGTGGCCCTACCTAGGTATCCTTTAGAACTTTTTTGAAGGACAAAATTCTCAAGTGTCCTTCAGGAAAAGTTACTGAAGGAAACTAGTCATTACCCAACAAGTCATCAAGCCAAAAATTTTGAAGGAATTACTTCAAGAAAATTACCATGACCAAAGCCTAACCCAAATGGATTCCCATGATGTGTCATAGAACATCAATTTTGATGTAACCAATTAGTCATTGGGGTTCAAAGACATGGCATGCCATAGGACATCAAATTTAGGGTGACTAACTAGCCATTAGGTTCACATTGGTGACATGCCACATGACATCAAATTTAATGTAAAGAACTAGCCATTGGGATGAAACTTGGTGATGTGCCATAGGACTCAAGTTCATGCCCAAAGTTTTCAACCAAGAATTAAATCCATTTAGAAAACCTAAATGACTCTACAATAAAAATTAGGATTTGTCAAAGGCTTGACTTATAACTTTTATAAATAAGGAGCCTTAAATAACCCGAAGGAGCAAGCAAGGAGTAGATGGACTCAGAAAACTTGAAAGGGTCTTAATCAAAGCAAAATCATGTTTTCAAAAGATCTTTTCTTATAAAATTTTATAAGTAGAAGCAATCAAAAAAACTTGAAAGATCAAGTATCCTTGATAGTGCAAATTAGGTTTCCCAATAAGCTTGACTTATAAGTTTTATAAGTAAATCCATTCAAAAAACCTAAATGGATTTGTAGTGCAAAAATTAGAAGCTTTTAGGAATAATCTAAGGTTCATAGCAATTATCCAAGCCATTTATTATCGAGGGTCATCTCACCATTAATTTTATAGTGATCCTAGTCATTTCAAGAGGCTAAATCAAAGAGAAGGACAAACTCTAACTAAATGATAAAGTAGTTGTAATCAATTTCATAAGGATGGCAATGATAAACCATTTTGAAGGCTTCTATTTTGGCACCCAAGAGATATCTCTTATCTCCCTCTTTTGCTATAAATATGACCCTTGTGTTCTTGTTTTATCATCCATAGATAGTACGGTGAAGCCCTATTGGAATGTTTTTCCATTTTCTTGTCTTTAAGCAAAGAAGCATAAGTCTGTCCCCTTTTTATGTTTTGGATATTTGTTTGGGTATGAAAGAGTTATAGAGTGACAGCAAGTGATTTTTATCCTTCCTTTATCCTTCATGCTTTTGAGCAAAGAGTCAATCTAACAGGTTATGTAGAGTGCATTTTATTTGTATGAAACCTTGTATGTATAACCTTTTTCTATAATATATAGGTTGTTATTTCAGCCATTTACCTTGTTTAATCTCATTCAAATTTTTCTTTACATTGAAATAATTATGTAGGAATCTTCTAGAGCTTGAGGTATAGACTATATTCTATTGTATTATGCATAAGTTTAAGGCATACATGTGGATACTAGTTCTTGGTGTATCACCATTTTAGTCTAGGATTTCCATTTATGCAAACTTTTGACTCTTTTCATTCATATAAGTTGGTTCAATAGTTTTATTGTATAAAAGCTAATACAGGGAGCTAGCCCCTTCAACCTAGAGGTTCATTTCCACTTATAGGCACACTCACAAGCCTAGAAATGTCAAGGTGAATGCTAGTCTTGATACAAGATTTGAAGACAACAATTTTAGCACACCTAGTGGAACCAAGTTTTATTGCTAATTCAAGATGAATGCTAGTATTGATAGGCCTAAAGTAGTATAAATACCCCTAACCTAGTATTTGGTGACTCTAAAAGTGTGTGAATCCCTATTTATAGACCAAGTTTTATACATTATCCTACATGGTCCTCACAAAGTCCTCAAGATTTTCTTACCAAGCCCCTTTTGTTAAACCTCTTCCTAAAGAACAACACCTAAACCACTCCTATCCCTATTAAATCTTTGGTAAGGAGGTTTTAGAGATGAAGAGGAAGAGGTTGAAGAAGTTCAAAGAGAGGAAGAATTTGAAGAAGAGTAAGAAATAGAGGATCAAATGGAAAGAAGAGAAATAGGGGAAAGAGGAGAGATGGATAGAAGTCAACTCTTCCTTGATTTTAAAACCCAAAACTCAATAGAGCTTCTTGCATATGACCCCATCCCTCTGAATGCTACCAAAAATCTTCCTAATTTCAATGGGGAGGGTCCTATTACCCCATCTAAACATATTATAGGCATCTCTAATTCCTTTAATTCCTTAATGTTACTATGGCCAACATAGCCATTAGGTTACCTATTATGTCTTTAAAAGGTAAAGAAATTTATTGGTATAGAACATTGAAAGGGGGATGCATTACAAGTTGGGATGCCTTTGGAGGCTTATTGGTGGCATCATTTGAAAATAAGCATGATCATGCTTCCCTAATACATCAGTTGAATGTAATAAAAAGAGGTCCAAATGAATCCATGGGAGATTTCAATGAGATATTTTAAAGAACATCTTATAAGCTACCACCAATCATTAGACCTCCTCCTACCTTTATTTTCCCAACATACCTCAAAGGGATTGGTAATGATGTTTCTATTATGTTTCAATCAATGGGATGATTCACTCTTTCAAGTGCATATGAGATAGCAATTGAGGATGCGAATAGCTTAATTCAGGATATGAAACTTCCGCTAAGAGTTTCAATGCCTTTGTTGTCTCACAATTTAGTTAAATCTCCAAGAGTGTCACAAGTTCCCAATGCCAATATGAAGCCAATATCCTTTCCCAAGAAGGTGGATAATGTTTTGGATAAGGATGAAGAAATTAGATCATTGAGATCTCAGCTTAAGCAAGCTCAATATTAGGCAAGTGCTCCTCATAATGTATAATACTATCCTTAACAAGGATATAGAGCTCCATCCCAATATAATTATCAAGGGAGAGGACAAAATCAACAAGGCTATAATAGGCAACCCAATGCATACAATACAAATTATGCTCCTCCTATAAAGACTATTGTTCTAGTTCATGCAAATCTAGTGCAAAGAGAAGATCATGTGGACTAATGGGGGAAGCCTCACGGTCAATTTACACATGATAATAGAAGAACCAGTTGTTCTTTGACTGCATGAGAAGAAGCTACTCCTTACATGATAGTAGAAGAATCATGTCCCAACCAAAAGGATAGTCATGGAAAAGGCAGCAACCCAAGTGTGGGAATGATGAATTTTCAAGTAAAAGATGATTTTGCGTTCACTCAAGGCATTTTAATTGTATCCAATACAAGGGTTAAAAAGATAACATTGGGAAAGGCTAGGAGCCATGAATATCTCCAAGTGATGCCTCTTCAAGGCCACAAATCATCAATCAAAGTGTTGCACCTTCTACAAGACATGTTCCTCAATAAAATTAGAATGTAAATACAACTACCAAGATTCTAACACAACATGCTACAGTTCCTTCATTACCATCAAAAATGCAAGATAAATTGAATGTTCCATCTCTAAATATTATGAACTCATGAAAGAGCACTAAGATAGGCATATCCCTTTGTGAGGTTCTATATATGCCTGGTCAAAAGGAGATTTTACAAGAGCAATTAGCAAGCATGTATGTGACTCCTCAATCTTCAAAGCATCATAGTGTGGATCTTACAAATTCTCCAAATCATCTTTTGGATCCTTCTACTAAAGCTAAAAATCCTCCACCCTTCTACCTCATACTCATTGTGGGAGATAAGTTTGTCCACATCTGTATTGTGGATAGTGGAGTAAGCACTACTGTTATGTCTAAAGTAGTGGATAATAAGTTGGGTTTAAACTATGAGTCACATAGTAAAGGTGTGTTACAGCTAGATGGAACTCCAACCAAGATTGTATCATTGGGCAAAGGTTTGAAAGTGTTTTTACATGGCTGCCAAAGCTTCCCTATCATGCAAGATATTGTTGTAGTGGACCTTCTAGCACACTTTGTTATATACTTGTCAAGGGAATTTATAGCCAAGATAAGAGGATGCCTTTCTACTAATTGGTCCTTTCTATCTTTCTAGACAAGGTATGAAACCAAGGTAACCATAAGGACTCAACCCTTAGTAAGGTTTCACATTGAGCCATACTTAGAGATAATGACAAAAAAAAACTATCTAATCAGCAAAGAGGAAGAAATAGTCATGGATGGTGAAACATCTTCTCCTCTTGAAGGTATTTTTAACCTTTATCTTGATAATTACATCAATAAAACACATGGCCTTGATCCTTACACTTTCATTCAAGAGACTGATTTGTAAGTTTACTGCATGTATGAGGAGAACATCCTAATTCCTTCACTCACCAATAAAGATCATGAGCTTGATGGCATGTGGGAAATGTTTTTTGATGGTTCAACAAGAAAAGTAAGCATAGGAGTTGGTGTCATGTTGCTTTTTCCATCAAAAAATTGTTACTACTATTATTATATGTTTCACTTTAGTTTTACTTGCAATGTGGCAAAATATGAAGGCCTATTTCATGGTCTCCAATGGGAAAAGAAGAGAGGAATGAAGCTTTTGAAAGTCTATGGAGATAGTGAACTAGTTATTCAAGTAATTATTCAAACTATAACCAAGAACCCCTTGCTCAATTCCTACAAGCATAGGGTATGGGATCTACTTGAATATTTTAATGTCTCTAACATCTAGCCCATACCAAGAGACTTGAACAAGCATGCTAGTAGATTAGTTTTAATAGGAGCACATGTTGAATCAATTACTGATGTTGAACAAGAGAAGGATCAATCCCATATCAAGATCATTGTGAGACCTTCCATTCTAGATAATGAAATGTCATGGAAAGTGTCTAAAAGTGATGAACACATTGCATACTTCTTGTAAAATGAGGCAAGCTTTTCCTCAAGAAATCAAAATAGGTTACATGATCATTATGAAGAGCTAATTATATAGTTGAAAACAAATAAAATACCCAACGGGCTGATTACCCTTGAGATTATCTTCAATGAGGATGTTCAAAAGAATAATCAAAGAATGAGCATGTCAACAAAAGAAGAGAATTATGAGAGAGTTCTAATTTTTAAGGACAAATTTTTGAAGATTGGAAAGGTTTAATCTCAACTAGAAAGGCAAGATATAAATGCATTATGCAAAGAGTTTCATTACATCTTTGCTTAGGAGTATAAGGACTTGAAAGGCTTTGATCCAAGTCTATCTCATCACACCATTGAGTTAGATCATGGAGCTAAACTAGTAGGACAAAAACAAAGGCCTATCAATCCCAAGGTAGAAGAACTCATGAAGAAAGAGCTAACCAAATTAATTGCATCTAAGATTATCTTTCCTATCAAGTACTCAACTTGGGTAGCCAACCTTGTGTTAGTTTAAAATAAGAATGGAGAAATTAGACTTTGTGTGGATTTTCATGATTTAAATAAAGTATCTCTCAAGGATCATTATCCATTCACTTCCATGGAACAAATTCTGCAAGTTGTTTTAGGTTCTCAACATTTCTCACTTCTTGATGGTTATTCAAGTTATCATCAAATATTGGTAAATGAAGAGGATCAATTCAAGATAGCCTTCACCACCAAGTGAGGGACCTTTGCCTTCAAGAAGATGTCATTTGGTTTATCCAATGCTAGAGCTACATTTCAAAAGGCAATGGACATTTCTTTAAAAGGTTTTATCAATAAGTTTTTACTTGTTTACCTTGATGATATAGCCATTTTTTCAAAGGATGTTGTTGATCATATGGGACATCTAAGGCAAGTGTTTGAAAATTGTAGAGAGTACATCATATCCCTCAATATGAAGAAGTGCATCTTTGTTGTCTATCAAGGTAAGCTTTTGGGTCATGTTGTTTCAAAATAAGGATTATCTATTGACCCTAAAAGGTTTGAATTTATTCTATTCTTGTCCTTGCCTCAACACAAGAAGGGGATATAAAGCTTCTTAGGAAAAATAAACTTTGTAAGGAGGTTTATCCCAAACTTTGCAACTTGTGGTAAAGCCTATCACAGCCATGCTAAAAAAAAACCAAGTTTTTACTTGGACAAAAGAATGTAAAGGTGGCTTTGAGGTAATCAAGCAAGAAATTACAGCATCTCCCACTCTCTTAAATCTAAATTTTGCTAAATATTTCATACTTTATACTTTTTCTAAAATTGACACAATCTTAGCTATGCTTATGCAAAAGAATTATGAATATGTTGAGCAGCCAATTGCTTTATTCAATCCAGGATTAGAGGACTATGAAGTGAGATATTCTTTTGTTGAGAAGCAAGCTTTAACTATCATTAGAGGATTGAGAAAATTTAGGCTTATGGTTTCCAACAACAAGATCCATGTCATGGTTTCCCATCCTAGCACCAAGGAGTTTCTCCCAAGCAAGGATCTTAATGAGAAGAGAGATGGATGGACCATGAAAGTGATGGAATATGACATTAACATCAAGTTAACCAGTTTGGTAAGAGGGAGACGTTTGTGTGAGCACTTAGCATTTGACTTTCAAGAGCTTTAAGAGTAAGCCTTGGTAAATCAAGTTTAAGCCCAGTCAGCTGATCAAATGTAAAATCAAAGTTGGACATAAGATATCATTGGTTTTCTTCAAAATGGTGAGTGTCCCAATGGCTTGAACAAATATCAAAGAAGGTATTTTAGGATGCAAGCTATTCGTTATTGTCTTGTGGATGGCATTCTCTTTAAGAAGGATGTGAACAATGTGTTGCTAAGATGCATTAACAATGACCAATTTGATATGTGGCTAGAAAAGTTCCATAATGGTGCAGATGTTGGTCATTTCTCTCTTAGAAAAATAGCTAAAAGAATAATGAGAGTTAGTTACTATTAGCCTAGTCTTTTTAAGGACTATTATCATTGGGCTAAGGTTTGTTCTCAATGTGCTTTCTTTGTTGGCAAACAAAAACTTGCAGATCTTCTATTGAATCCTATTCAAGTGGATCAGCCCTTTATGCAATGGGGCCTTGACTTCATTGGCATGATCAACCCTCCATCAAGTTCTAGACATAAATGGATATTGACTACTAAAGACTAATTCACAAGGTGGGTAGAGGTTGTTGCATTGAATGAAGAAAATGAAAATTCTATCTTAGAATTCTATGACATCATTATAATAAGGTTTGGGGCTCCTCATATCATCATATCAGGTAATGAACTTGACTTCATAAGTGCTAAAATTTTTGATTGGGTAGCAAAGAGTGGGGTTCATTTGAGTGCCCCATCTAACTACTACCCTCAAGGTAATGGATTGGCTAAGTCTACCAACAAGAACCCCATCAAGATCATCAAGAGGACATTAGAAACTAATCAAAGAGTATGGCATAGCAAGCTAAAGATAACCTTATGAGCAAATAAAATCACTCCCAAGAAGTCAATTGGTAATTATCCCTTTATACTTGTCTATGGGAGAGAAGCTAAGATGTCCATATCATAAGAGCTCCCTACCTTGGAACTTGCATAATAGCTAGAATTATTTGAAAACACTCCTATGGAGGTCAGATTGACAAAATTAATGTAGTGGTAGAAGGCAAGAGATGATACACACAAAGATTTGGAACACCATCAAGTTCTCATGAAGAAATCCTTGGACAAAAGGATAAGGAAAAGAGTGTTCAAAGAAGGTGACTTAGTCTTGAAATGGATGAGGATAAAGTAAAACTAGGTAGACATATAATATTTGATACTTTGTGGAGTGGTCCTTACATCATCAACAAGTGCAAGTAAAGAAACTCCTTTCAACTATCCAAGATGGATAGAGAAGAGCTACCTATTTTGATGAATGGGATTCATTTGAAGTCTTGATTTTGACCCTTATTGGCTATGTCTTATATATACCTTGTTTTGGTGTATTTCTTTTGTTTATGTTATTTTCCCTAAGTGATTTGGAGCACAAGTGTTTCCCTTTCAAGTGTTTTCTTTCCTTTTGTTGGTTGTGTGTGTCTCTCTCCAACTTATGTTTTCAGCCATGGTTTGTTCTTTTAACTCTTGTTTACCTTACATGACTCCATGCCTAATGGAAGGATTTAAGTGACTAGTCCTATGACATGGCGGGCATGTCTCCCCTAGAAATTTCTAGATTGTTGACCATTTTTGCATGACCAATTTATGTTTTCCCTTTGGCTCTTTTCATTTTTTCCTTGCTCATTTTTTGTGTTTGGTCACTTGCTTTATTTTTTGTCTTTTCCCTTCAACCTCTCCTAGTTTTGGCTCTTCTCCCTTGTTATTTTCCTTTCCCCTTTATTTTTTTCCTTCAGGATGTTGTTTTCCTTTGAGATTTTTGTCTTAGCCTTTCTCATTTTGTTTTGCCCCAAAGTTCCTTTCAAAAAAGATCCAAAGGGCCACTTATCTTCAAAGTGCCCTTCAAAAAAATTTGAAGGCACTTTTCTTTGCCTTGTTTTTTCCCAAGTGACCCTTTGAATTTTTTCTGAAGGATACTTTTTGTCTAAGTGACCCTTTGGATTTTTTCCAAAGGGCACTTTTTTTCTAAGTGACCCTTCATATTTTTTTTGAAGGGCACTTTGCCTCATTTCTTCCTCCAAGTGATCCTTCAAATTTTTTTTGAATGGCACTTTTCATCCAAGTGACCCTTCAGAAATATTATGAAGGCCACTTTTGCCTTGGTCTTTCCTAAATGCCCCTTTAGATTTTATTTGAAGGGACATTTTATCCAAGTTCCCTTTAGGTTTCTTATTGAAGGGTCAATTTTGACCGTTTTCTCTAAGGTTACCCTTCAAGATTTTTCTCAAAGGGCCCTTTTTCCATAGCCCATCCTTACAAAAAGTTCTAGAAGGCCATTTCCTTTGAAAATGCCCTTCAAAAAAATTTGAAGGGACCTTGTGCCCCTACCTGACTATCCTTCAGAACTTTTCCAAATAGAAATTTTCTTGAAGTAATTATTTCAAAAATTTTGGCTTGATGGCTTGTTAGGCAATGACTAGTTTCCTTCGAGAACTTTTCCAAAAGACACTTTCACAAGTGTCCTTCAGGAAAAGTTCCTAAAGGAAACTAATCATTGCCTAGTAAGCTATCAAGCCAAAATTTCTAAAGGAATTACTTCAAGAAAATTTCCATGACCAAAGCTCAACCCAAATGGATTCACATGACATGCCATAGAATGTCAATTTTGATATAGCCAACTAGCTATTGGGGTTTAAAGACATGGCATATCGTAGGATGTCAAATTTAGGGTGACCAACTAGTTGTTGGATTTACATTGGTGATGTGTCATATGACATCAAATTTAATGTAAGGAACTAGCCATTGGGGTGCAACTTGGTGACATACCGTAGGACATCAAGTTCATGCCCAAAGTCTTCAAGCAAGAATTAAATCCATTCAGAAGATGTGAATGGCTCTATAGTGCAAATTTGGATTTATCAAAGGCTTTAATTATAAATTTTATAAGAAGCCTTAAAGAACCTAAAGGAGCAAGAAAGGAGTAGGACTCAAAAAAATCAAAAGGGTCTTAAGGAAAGCAAAATCAGGTTTTCAAAAGAGATTTGCTTATAAACTTTATAAGTAGAAGCAATCAAAAAAACCCAAAATATCAAGAAGCATAATGTGAATGGGGTTTCCCAACATGCTTGACTTGTAACTTTTATAAGTAAAGCCATTCAAAAAACTTGAATGAATTTGTATTGAAAAATATGGAAGCTTTCAGGAAGAATCTAAGTTTCACAGCAGTGATCTGAACCATTTTTTATGGAGGGTCATCTCACCATTGGTTTTTTAGTGATCCTAGACATTTCAAGAGGGAAAATCAAAGAGAAGGACAAACTATAACTAAATGAGAGAGTAACTAGAAATAGTTTCACAAGGATGGTGACGGTAAACTATTTTAGAGGCTTCTATTTTGGTGCCCAAGAGCTCTCTCTTCTCTCCCTCCTTTTTTATAAATAAGACACTTGGGCTCTTATTTTATCATCCACAAATATTATGGAAAAGCCTTGCTAGAATGTTTTGACATTTTCTTGCCTTTGAGCAATGAAGCATAAGTTTGTCCCCTTTTGAAGTTCTAGATATTTTCCTAGGTATGCAAGAGATATAGAGTGACAACAAGTGATTTTTATCCTTCCTTCCTTTGTCCTTCAATATTTTGAGTGAAGATTCAATCCAAAAGGTCATGTAGAGTGCATTTTATTTGTATGAGACCTTGCATATGTAGCCCTATTCTGGAATATATAGGTTGTTATTTCAGCCATTTACCTTATTTAATCTCATTCAAATTTGGCTCTACATTGAAATACTTATGTTAGAATCTTCTAGAGCTTGAGTTATAGACTATATTCTAATGTATTATGCATAAGTATAGGGCATACATGTGGATACTAATTCTTGGTGTATAACCATTTTAGACTAGGTTTTTCATTTATGCAAACTTTTAACTCTTTTCATTCATATGAGTTGGTTCAGTACTTTTATTGCAAAAAATCTAATATAGGGAGATATCCTTTCAACCTAGAGGTTCATTTCCACTTATAAGCACACTCATAAGCCTAAAAATGTCCCAACCTTGCCCAAATCTAGAGTAAGCCTGAACAGCCCTTTTTTAGGGTGCAAGATTTGGAGATGACAGTTCTGGCATGTCTAATGCAACAAAGTTTTATTGCTAAGTCAAGGTGAATGTTGTTCTTGATAGCCCTAAAGTAGTAGAAATACCCCTAACCTATAATTTGGAAACTTTAAAAGGTTGTGAATCCCTAGATCTAGACCAAGTTTTATACATTATCCTACATGATCTTCACAAGGTCCTCAAGATTTTTGACCAAGCCCCTTTAATTGAAGCTCTTCCACAAGAACAACACCCTGAACCACTCCTATCCCCATTAAATCCTTGGCAAGGAGGTTTTGTAGAAGAAGAGGAAGAGGTTGAAGAAGTTCAAAGAGAGGAAGAAGTTAAAGAAGAGGAAGAAATAGAGGATCAAAGGGAAAGAAGATAAATGGGGGAAAGAAGAGAGATTAGATGTCAAACCTTCCCTACTTTTAACACCCAAAACCCAATAGAGCTTTCTGCATATGACCCCATTCCTCTGAATGCTACCAAAACTCTTCCTAGTTTCAATGGGGAGGGTCATATTACCCCATTTAAACATATTAGAGACATCTCTAATTCCTATAATTTATATAATGTTACTAGGGCCAACATAGCCATTAGGTTGCTTGTTATGTCTTCAAAAGTCAAAGCACTTGATTGGTATAGAACATTGGAAGGGGGTTGTATTACAAATTAGGATGGATTTGGAGAATTATTGGTGACAATATTTGAAAATAAGAGTGATCATGCTTCCCTAATACATCATATAAATGTAATAAGAAGAGGTCTAAATGAATCCATGGGAGATTTCAATGAGATACTTCAAATAACATGGTATAGGCTGCCACCAATCATGAGACCTCCTCCTACCTTTATGTTCCCAACATACCTCAAAGGTATTGGTACTCATGTTACTATTATGTTGTAGTAAATGGAAGGATTCACTCTTCTAGGTGCATATGAGCTAGCAATTGAGGCTAGGAATAGCTTAATTTAGGCTGGAAGACTTCCTCCAAAAGTTTCCATGCCTTATTTGTCCCATAATTCAGTTGAAGCTCCTTGCATGTCACAAATTTCTAATGCCAATGTGAAGCCAAGTTCCTTTCCAAGGAAAGTGGATAACATTGTGGAAGAGGATAAAGAAATTAGATTGTTAAGAGCTTAGCTCAAGCAAGCTCAATATCAGGTAAGTGTTCCTCCTAATAAACAATATTATCCTCAACAAGGATATAAAACTCCATCCCAATAAAATTATCAAGGGAGAGGAAAAAATCAATAAGGTTATAGGAAACATCCCAAAGCATACAGTCCAAATTATTATCCTCCTATAAAGATTGTTGTTCTAGTTCATGAAAATCTAGTGTAAGGAGAAGATCATATAAACCAACAGGGAAAGCCTCAAGGTTAGTTTACACATGAAAATGGAGGAACCAACTATGCTTTGACTACATATGAGGAAGCTACTCTTTACATGATAGTATAAGAATCTTGTCCCAGCCAAAGGGATAATCATGGAGAAGGTAGCAACCCAATTGTGGGAATGATGAATTTTCAAGTAAAATATGATTTTGTGTTGACTCAAGGTATGTCAATTGCATCCAATACAAGTGATAAGAAGAGAGCATTGGGAGAAGGCTAGGAGCCATGAATAGCTCTAAGTGATGCCTCTCTAAGGCCATAAAGCATCAATCAAAGTGTGGCACCTTTACAAGCCATGTTCTTCAATAAAATTAGAATGTAAATGCAGCTACCAAGATTGCAACATAGTAGGTTACAGCTCATTCATTACCATAAAAAATGTAAGAGAAAATGAATTCTCCATCTCTACATATTGTGGACTCATTGAAGATAACTTAGACAAGCATATCCCTTTGGGAGGTTCTACATATGCCTAGTCAAAAGGAGCTTTTAAAATAGTAGTTAGCAAGCATGCATGTGACTCCTCAATCCTCAAATCATCATAGTGTGACTCTCAAAAATTCTCTAAATCATATTTTGGAGCCTTCTAATAAAGATAAAAAGACTCTACCCTTCTACCTCACACTCATTGTGGGAGAAAATTTCATCCACAATTATATTATAGATAGTGGAGCAAGCACTACTGTTATGCCTAATGTAGTGGCTGATAAGCTGGATTTGAAATATGAGCCACATAGTAAAGGCATGTTATAGCTAGATGAAACTCTAACCAAGATATTAGAATTGGTCAAAGGTCTAAAAGTGTTTTTACATGGCTACAAAAGCTTCCCTATCATGCAAGATATTGTGGTGGTGGACCTTCTAGCACACTTTTCTATATGCTTGTCAAGGGAATTTATAGCCAAGATAGGAGAATACCTTTATGTTGATTGGTCCTTTCCAGTTTTCAAGACAATGTATGGAACCAAGGTAACCATAAGGACCTAGCCCTTATCAAGGTTCCACATTGAGCCATACTTGGAGACAATGACAAATTAAAATTGTCTAATCAGTAAAGAGGAAGAAATAGTCATGTATGGTGAAACATCTTCTCCTCTTAAAGGTATTTTTGACCTCTACCTTGACAAGTAAAAAACTAAAAAACATGGCCTTAATCTTTACACTTTCATTGAGGAGAACTAATTTGGGAGTTTATTACATATATGAGGAGAAAATCTCAATTCCTTTACTCACCAATAAAGATCATGAGCTTGATGGCATGTGGGAAATGTTATTTGATGGTTCAAGGATAAAAGTAGGCATAGGAGCTGGGGTCATGTTGTTATTTCCATCAAATAATCATTACTACTCTTATTATAGGTTTCACTTCAGCTACACTAGCAATGTGGAAGAATATAAAGTCTTAGTTCATGGTCTCTAATGGGAAAATAAGAAAGGAATGAAGATTTTGAAAGTCTATAGAGATAGTAAACTATTCATTCATCAAGTAAGAAGTCAAGCTACAACCAAGAACCCCTTTTTCATGTCTTACAATCATAGGGTATGGGATATACTTAAATATTTTGATTCCTTTAACATCCATCTCATACCAAGAGACTTGAACAAGCATGTTGATAGATTGGCTATAATAGGAACACACCTTGACTTAGCTACTAATGTTGAACTAGAGAAGGATCGATCCCATATCAAGATCACTCTGAGACCTTCCATTCTAGATGATGAAGTGTCATGGTAAGTGTTTTAAAGTAATGAATACATTGCACACTTCTTGCAAAATGAGGTAGGATTCTCCTCAAGAAATCAAAAGAGGTTACATGATCATTATAAAGAGCAAATTATACAACTGAAAACAAATAAAATACCCAAGGGGCTAATTACCAAGGTTTGTTCTTAGTTAGAAATGCAAGCTTTTATTCCATTATGCAAAGAGTTTAATGACATCTTTGCTTGGGATTAGAAGGACTTGAAATTATTTTATCTAAGTCTAGCTCATTACACAATTGAGTTGGAGCATGGAGCTAAACCGATAAGAAAAAAACAAAGGCCTATCAATCCCAAGGTAGAATAACTCATGAAGAAAGAGTTGACCAAATTGATTGAGTCTAGGATTATCATTCCTATCAAGCACTCAACTTGGGTAGTCAACCTTGTGCCGGTTCTAAAGAATAATGGATAAATTAAAATTTGTATGGTTTTTTGTGATCTAAATAAAGTGTAGAGATTATGGCATATCCCTCAATCCAAATAAGTGCATCTTCATTGTCTATTAAGGTAAGTTTTTGGGTCATGTTGTTTCAAAATAAGGCTTTTCTATTGACCCCAAAAATATTAAAGCTATTTTAGGCTTGTCCTTACCTAAACACAAGAAGGGGATACAAATCTTCTTGGGAAAAATAATTTTTTTAAGGAGGTTTATCCCAAACTTTGCAACTATGGTAAAGCCAATCACAACCATGGTAAAAAAGAACCAAGTTTTTACTTGGACAAAGGAAGGTTAAGGCAACTTTGAGGCAATCAAGAAAGCAATTTTAGCATCTCCCACTCTCTTAAATATAAATTTTACTAAATATTTCATACTTTATACTTTTACTAACCTTGACACAATCTCAACTATGTTTATGCAAAAGAATGATGAAGATGTTGAGCAGCCAATTATTTTCTTTAGCCCAGGCTTAGAGGACTATGAAGTGAGATATTTTTTTGTTGAGAAGCAAGATTTAACCATCATTAGAGGATTTAAAAAATTTAGGCATATGGTTTCCAACAACAAGATCCATGTCATGGTTTCCCATCCTAACACCAAGGAGTTTCTTCTAAGCAAAGATCTTAATGAGAATAGAGCTAGATGGATCATGAAAGTGATGGAATATGACATTGACATCAAGGTAACTAGCTTGGTAAGAGGGAGAGGTTTTTATGATCACTTAGCATCAAAATTTCAAGAGCTAAGATAACAAGCCTTGGTAAATAAATTTTAAGACTAGCCAACTGATCAAATACAAAATCAAAGTTAGACACAAGACATCATTGGTTTTCTTCAAAATCGTGAGTGTCCCAATGGCTTGAAAAAATCTCAAAGAAGGTATTTTAGGCTGTAAGCTATTCTTTATTGTCTTATGGATGGCATTCTCTTTAAGAAGGATGTGAATAATGTGTTGCTAAAATGAATTAATGAAGACCAATTTGATATGCTACTGTAAAATTTCCATAATGGTGTAGATGGTGGTCACTTCTCTATTAGAACAATAGCTACAAAAATAATGAAAGTTGGTTACTATTGGCCTAATATTTTTAAGGACTATTATCATTGGGCTAAGGTTTGTCATCAATGTGCTTTCTTTGTTAGCAAACAAAAACTTGTAGCTCTTTTATTGAATCATATTCAAGTGGACCAGCCCTTTACACAATAGGACCTTAACTTCATTGGATTGATCAACCCTCCATCAAGTGCTAGACACAAATGGATATTAACTACTACAAACTACTTCACAAGGTGGGTAGAGGCTATTGCATTAAAGTAGGTAAATGAAAATGTTATCTTAGAATTCTATGATAGCATTATAAGTTTCGGGGTTCCTCATGTCATCATCTTGAATAATGCACTTGCCTTCATAAGTGCTAAAAATTTTGATTAGGCAACAAAGAGTGCAGTTCATTTGTGTACCTCATCCAACTATTACCCTTAAGGTAATGGATTGGTTGAGTCTACCAACAAGAACCTCATAAATATCATCAAGAGGACATTGGAAACTAATCAAAGAGCATGGTATATCAAGTTGAAGATAGCCTTATGGGAAGATAGAATCACTCCCAAGAAGTCAATTAGTAATTCTCCCTTTCTACTTGTCTATGGAAGAGAAGCTAAGATGTCCATATCATAAGAGATCCCTACCTTAGAACTTGCACAATAGCTAGAATTACTTGAAAACACTCTCATAGACGTTAGATTGACAAAATTAATGTAGCTACAAGAGGCAATAGATGATGCACACAAATATTTGGAACATCATCAAGTTCTCATGAAGAAATCCTTTGAAAAAAGGACAAGGGAAAGAGTGTTCAAAGAAGGTGACTTAGTCTTGAAATGGGATGAGGATAGATCAAAACCAAGTAGACATAAAAATTTTGATACTTTGTGGAGTGGTCCTTACATCATTAGCAAGTGCAAGCAAAGAAACTCCTTTCAGCTATCCAAGATGGATGGAGAAGAGCTACCTATTCTAGTGAATGGGATACATTTGAAGTCTTGATTTTGACCCTTATTGGCCTTGTAATGTATATACCTTATTTTGGTGTATTTTATTTGTTTATGTTGTTTTCCCTAAGAGATTCAGAGCATAAGTGTCTCCCTTTTAGGTGTCTTCTTTCCTTTTAATGGTTATATGTGTGTCTCTCCAGCTTGTGTGTTCATCCATGGCTTATTCTTTTAACTCTTGTTTCCCTTGCATGACTCCATGCCTAGTGGAAGGATTTAGATGACTGATCTTATGACATAGAGGGCATGTCTCCCATAGAAATCACTAGAATTTTGACCATTTTTTCATGACCAATTTATGTTTTCCCTTTGGCTCTTTTCATTTTCCCCTTGCTCATTTTTTGTGTTTGATCACTTGTTTTGTTATTTGTCTTTTCCCTTTGGCTTCTCCTAGTTCAGGCTCTTCTCCCTTGTTATTTTCATTTCCCCTTTATTTTTTCCTTCAAGATGTTATTTTATTTTGGAATTTATATCTTAGCATTTCTCATTTTGTTTTGCCTTGAAGTTCCCTTTGAAAAAGCTCTGAAGGGCCACTTCCCTTCAAAGTGTCCTTTAGAATTTTTTGAAGTCACTTTTCTTTGCTTTATTTTTTCCCAAGTGACCCTTTGGATTTTTTTTAAGGGAACTTTTTGTCTAAGTCACCCTTCAAATTTTTTCCATAGGGAACTTTTTTTCTAAGTGACCCTTTGAATTTTTTTTGAAGGGCACTTCACCTCATTTCTTCCTCCAAGTGACCCTTCAGATTTTTTTTGAAGGGCACTTTTACCTTGGTCTTTCTTTAATACCACTTCAAATTTTATCTGAAGGGATATTCATTCCAAGTACCCTTCAGTATTTTTCTTGAAGGATCACTTTTGACCATTTTCTCTAAGGTTACCCTTCGGGCCCTTCTAAAAAGTTTTAAAGGGCCATTTATTCTAGAAATGCCTTTTAGAATTTTTTTAAGGGACCTTGTGCCCCTACCTGAGTGTCCTTCGAAACTTTTTTTAAGGACACTTTCCCATGTGTCCTTCAAGAAAAGTTCTCAAAGGAAACTAGTCATTACCTAGCAAGCCATCAAGCCAAAAAATTTGAAGGAATTACTTTAGGAAAATTGCCATGACCAAAGGTTGATGCAAATATATTCCCATGATGTGTCGTAGAACATCAATTTCAATTTAGCCAACTAGCTATTAGGGTTCAAAAACATGACGTGCCATAAGACATCAAATTCAGGGTGACCAACTAGCCATTGGGTTCACATTGATGATTTCCCATAGGATGTCAAATTTAATGTAATTAATTAGCCATTGGGGTGCAAATTGGTGATGTGTCACAAGACATCCAGTTCATACCCAAAGTCTTCAAAAAAGAAGTAAATCCATTCATAAAAATCGAATGACTTTGTAGTGCGAATCAAGATTTGTCAAAGGCTTAACTTATAAATTTTATAAGTAAGGAGCCTTAAGGAACCCAAAGGAGTAAGTAAGAAGTAGGACTCAAAAAACCCAAAAGGGTCTTAAGCAAAGAAAAATTGGGTTTTCAAAATAGCTTTTCTTATAAAATTTTATAAGTAGAAGCAATCAAAAAAATCTGAAAGAGTAAGTAGCCTTGATAATGTAAATCAAGTTTCCCAACATGCTTAACTTATAAGTTTTATAAGTAAAGCCATTTAAAAAACATGAATGGGTCTGTATTTCAAAATGCAGAAGCTTTCAGGAAGAATCTAAGGTTCACAGTAGTGATTCAAGCCATTTCTTATGGAGGGTAATCTCACCATTAGTTTTGTAGTGATCCTGGTCATTTCAAGAGGATGAATTAAAGAGAAATACAAACTCCAACTGAATGAAACAGCAACTATAATTAGTTTCATAAGGATGGTGATGGTAACCCATTTTGGAGGTTTCTATTTTGATGCCCAAGATCTCTCTCTTCTCTCCCTCTTTTTCTATAAATAGGACCCTTGGGCTCTTGTTTTATCATCCATAGATAATATGGCAAAGCCCTATTAGAATGTTTTGCCATTTTCTTGTTGTTGAGAAAATAATCATAAGTCTAACCCTTTTTTAAGTTCTAGATATTTGCCTAGATATGCAAGAGATACAGAGTGACAGCAAGTGATGTTTATCCTTCTTTCCTTTGTCCTTGATGCTTTTAAGCAAAGAGTCAATCTAACAGGTCATGTAGAGTGCATTTTATTTGGATGAGACCTTGCATGTGTAACCCTTTTTTGTAATATACAAGTTGTTATTTCAGTCATTTACCTTGTTTAATATCATTCAAATTTGTCTCTATATTGAAATACTTATGTTGGAATCTTCTAGAGCTTGAGGTATAGACTATATTCTGATGTATTGTGTATAAGCATAGGATATACATGTGGATACTAATTCATGGTGTATCACCATTTTAGACTTGGCTTTTCATTTATGCAAACATCTAACTCCTTTCATTCATACACATTGGTTCAATAGTTTTATTGCACAAAATCTAATACAGGGAGCTATCCCTTTCAAACTAGAGGTTCATTTCCACTTATAAGTACACCCATAGGCTTAAAAATGTCCCAACATTACCCAAATATGGAAGAGGCCTTAACATCCCTCTTTTATGGTATAAGATTTGGAGATAACAATAAATACATCAAGGCCTCTCTAAACACATCTAGTAATCACTTGTCAATTATACAATACATTTAACAAAAGGGCATTATCTTTCCAATTTTAATTATGATTTATCCTAATAGTAATAGACCAAGTATGAAGTGATTTTATTTTAGGCCAAGGGTACTCATTATCAAGCATTCAAGTCAGTTTATCTAGTTGCATTCATATAACAAATATCTAGATTCACACTCTCACTTTATGAGGAAGAAGTACATTAGCCTGAGGCCCTTTTGGGATATATAGGAAACATTCATACTATGCAAATATTTATGAGGATAACTTAAATATTACCCTTACCTAATTCCCCCATATATTTTTTATATTCATTTTTTATTATATAAGATCTTGGTTTATGATTTTATAGGTCTTTTTCACTAAAAATTAGGATACACAATCAACAATTCATCACATACATTTGTAGGTGTTTACATATAGGAAAATAAATCACATAGTCAACCCAGATGTAACTAACAAGTCTATAATATGGCCCTATCCTCATATTACATCCTTAATCAAACACAATTTGAAACTCTAATTTTGTTTGCAACATAGTTCAAGGGTTCCTATAGTCAATTTCCTTCAATAGTCTATCATGACCACACCTACTTAGTGCATTGATTTTGACTAATTATTGATATTGTTATGATTTGTGGACATTATATTATGGATATTATGATTCATTATAGAAAATTTAATTTAATTTTAAATTTATATTTATACATCATTATATGTATGTACTTGTATAATTTTTATGATGATCAGGTATTGTTTATTCCTTTATGATTTGCTTGCAAGTTTTTTTAGATAAGTATGGGTTGGTTCTGAAATCTTGTGTGCAATGATAAAGGTGGAGTATGTAATTAATATCCAAGCATGATATATTAATGTCACCACCATATTTGAGTCTTTTTTATTATAAATCTTGAGTTGTGTTGGTTTGCCTTGTTTATCAATCTTACATTGGTTGAATTCCTTTATTATTTTAGTTTTTCATATTTCTTTATTATTGTCATTTTGAGAAATAAAATGCACATTAAAATGAGAACGTGTTTGTTATAAGATCAATGTGATGAATTTTGAGAAGGCAAGATGTAGTTAAACATCTGAATGTAAATAGAAGGTTGTGTGAATTCATAAGACCTTTGATAAGTTCTATGGTACTTTACTCAAGACCAGTTTAGATTTAAGTGGTAATTGAAAATGGTTACTATTATTTCTATCTAATTTTTGTTTTTTCTTAAGTGTGAAAAGAAGAAACTAGTTAAGAAGGGTGTGTAGAAGAATAATGTTGAATGTGTGTGTGTTTAGTCTAGAATTTGTGAGAAATCTTATTTTTCTAGGGATGAATGACCTGCAATAAGAAATTACTACCACAAAACTTGCTGGTTAGACAAGTAGTTGGGTGGATTGCCTAGCATGAAATAGATCCTAGAGGTGAAAACTTTCAAGGAGGCTGTCTATCCACATGATTTTAACACTTAAGTTTAAATTATAAAATAAATATATTTGCCTTAAATTACTATAAAACTAAAATAAAATATAGTAAATTAATTGATAAAATTATATGTTTTGCTAAGTTAACCAAAATGAAGCAACTAGTTTGATTATATTAATGCTGAAAATTGGTTAAGGTAAGGTTTTGGTTTTGGGTTTGGTAATTTGATAAGGTTAAAAAGAATGGTTTGGTTTGGGTTGATTGAGATAATAAAATGAGAGGTATGGATGGTTGAAAAAGATAAAATAGCAAGTAAATAGGGTAGCAAAAGGATGGGAGAGTAAAGAGGGTGGAGGTGGCAAAGGTACAAAGAGGCCAAAGGAGGTAAATGGAATTAAAATGGAAAAGGTGGTAAAGGAGGTCAATGTATGAAGATGGAAAGTGGATTAAGGGATATATTTCAAGGTAATAAAAGGAATAACTTAAGTAAATAAATAAAAAATAAATAGGGTTACCTTAAGGCTTGTTGATGTGGTTGATATTATTGATGATGTGATGAAGGAATCCCATGGCAATTTTAGAAGAGCTCCATTACTTTGAATTATTTTCTTCCAAGATGTGGATGAACTCCATAATGATTCCCTCATTCAAATACTTGAAAAAAGATTTTAATAACCAAAGACTAACTTCCCACTTGACCTTGGGTGAAGGAGAGGTGGGGTATTTATAGCATTTGTTGTCAAGAACCATGCCAAAAAAGGGAATAGTAGAAGTATGGTGCCATTTCCTATGTGGTACATGAATGATTCAATATGAGGTTGGTGGCGATTTTCTTTTGGGTTGATAAGTCTCTCACCTTGTACATGAGTCCAATTTTGAATGGGAATCATGCACATGGGTCTAAATGAGGCTAAAGACGTTTCACCACCCTTTCTTATCTTTATCCAAGAACTTAAAGAGATGGCACACAAAATTTGGTACCATTTTCCATGTGGTGCATGAATGAGTTAAAGATGAGGTTGGTGGAGACTCCCATTTGGGTTGATGAGTCTCTCATTTGGATTAAAAAGTCAAAAATTGGTGCCCTTTGTCTTTTCTAAAGCACTAAAGAGGTAGGTATCTCATTTTGAAGGCCAATTTCATGTGTGAAGACAAAATACATGTTAAATGATGGCCCCTTAATGTAAAATTTGTCATATTTCAAGGGGGGCTTTTGATGTATAAATGAGGTCATTAAGCACCTTGAGAAAGGGTCTCATGTGGGGTATGATGTCCCACATCAAGCCACCTCACTTTTAAGCCATGTCACTTGCCATATCACCTTCCATGTCCTTACCATATCACATGCCATGTCATCATGAATAGTGATAGTGGGTCCCATAATGAATAGTGATAATAAATAGTAATTTTGAATAGTACTTTCAAATAGTATTTTTGAATAGTACTTTTAAATAGTATTTTTAAATAGTATAATAGTGATTTGGTTAAGTTAAATAAGGGTTGGTTAAGGGGTAAAGGGTTTAGGGAGTTTATAGGGGGTCCTAAGGCTTTTACTCATCAAAAATTGTATGTGTGAAGTTTTCTAGTGTCTACATTTTACCCCTTTTTATTATGCAACTTTAAATTAACAAGCTAAAAAACAAAAATTAATCACTTGGTTGAAGGTTAATGTGCCCCAAGTATGGGAGGAGATATTCCCCCTTAAACTAAGAGTCGATGAGGAAAGGCCAAATCAAGTGTAGGTTTGATAAGTAGTTGGTGGGAAAGTACTAGGTGGTACCATAAGGTAGTTGGGCATGTGAAATGTCAATGGGTTCACAAAATGTGACTAAGTGCAATAGTCAAGATTGTGCAAAGACTAAAGCTACCAATTTTGATAAAAATGAGGTCAAGTTCTAGATAGACATATGATAGGGTAACCAGTCCACAACATTATTCATATTTGATTAGATTAAGCTTATCGAATCATCTAGACAAGGTCGATATTATTTATAGGTATCCAGGGTAGGAAGTACTCCTAAAAAATAATATGAATGGCCTAGTTACACATGAGATGGGGCATAAAAAGGGCAATATGAAAAGCATAGTTGGTGCAATCAAAATGACCAAGATAAGGACATCAAAAAATATGCAAAGAGATTGGGTAAAAAATGGCCAACATCAAGGTGGACATGGGAAAGTTGGTTGGCTATTAGAATGGGGTGGTCAAGTAGACTCTATATGTCCTAGGCAAGTGGATACTATCTACATAGTTCCCTGGACATAATGTCCAAAATGAACTTCAAGCCTAATGTAGTTCTTCTGAGGTGGGGAGTGTTAGTTAACTTGGTTTCCCCAATTTAATATCATGTAGTTAGGTCTAGTTGAAGGACATTGGAGAAAGGGAAATTCTAAAGGGTGGAAAATGTTGGTATCAAATAATTTTTTGATTGGATTGGTAGAAACTATGGATGAGATTACCTAAGATGTAATTAGATGATTGATTTAACTATGCAAAAGGAATTTATAGCCATGGATAAGTAAGATCAAGCATGAAATTTTTTCCACCATTTTTAAAAAGGGAGAAATATGCTTTATCAGGCTTTAGAAAATTTAGCACTACTCAAATTGCCATGGTGGCCCGATAGGTTCTTTCATCACCATCCAAATAAGCTGACATTGTGCACGCTCTACAACAATGTCATTAATAGGCTATGGAAGGGTATTATTCAATGATTTAGGGAAGAAAATTAGTAGAGTGGGTAAATGAGAAGTGGTGAAGATTCAAACCCTTGACCTTTGAGCCAGTGGGGCCCCAAAAGAAGTGTTGAGTTTTTAGGGAATTCAAAGAAAAATTATGAGGGGTTTTGGAATATAGAGCGAGGTGAATAATATTAATATTAATTAAATGAGGGAGTAGGTTGAAATAAGAAAGAAAATAAATGATATAAATGGAAAACTGAGAGGCAAAATAGAAGAAGGATATATGAAGATAGATAGATTGGGGAGTTGAAAAGGAAGGTAGGAAAAATAGGTTCAAGGAGAAAATAGTTTGGTGGAAGAGGCAAATTCTAAAAAAGGTTACTGGGTGGATTGTGTGTAAAGAGTAGGGATATTATGGTCCATAAGAAGATATAGGTTGGGTAAGGAGAATCAAAGGAAATTATTAGTTGGGAGGTAGGTCGCATGAGAGGTTATAGCTAGCATCCACATGTGGGTACCCAAAATCTTTTAGTTGAAGGTGGTTTTAGTTTTGATTATAACATCTTCAAAGGTTGGACTAAAAGGGGTTTGAAATAGGCAAGACCAGAGGGGGTGGGGAAGGAATCTTCATCTTGATAGCTTAGCGGTGCTCAAGCTTGCTTATTGATTGTATGGGCCTATGGACTTGGCTAATTGTGTTATAGAGCCATAGGATTGGTATACATCCCAAAGTTTAATGGAAGACCTATAAGGCTATAGTATGCTATGTGTTGTGATCATATAAGATCAAAATGGGTAGAGGGTTTAAAATGGAAGAAGTTGGAAGGTAAGGTGAAAGGAGTAGCTAGAGAGGGACAAAAGAGAGGATTTAGGCTCAACATGAAAAGGCATTAAAGAAAGAAAGGGATGTACTTGAAGTAATGAACCTGACTAGATTTCATGCATTAAGGTAAGGGTGTAGAGGACACGAGGAAGTACACAAGGAGATGTACATAAAAGTGGTACAACTAGTGACCACACTTTGAGGAACTAGAGGTTGAATGGGAGAAAATAAGGGAGATCCAACAAGGGATAAGGTGAAGGTGGACTAGGAGATGGATGAAGAGATAGGTAGACAAAATAATGAGGTTGTAGATAAAGACAAGGTGGAGAAGGATATAAGTAACTAGGCATGGACATATAGGTTAGGAAGAACAAGGAATGTCATCAAAGAAGATAAAAAATTGAAATGAAACAAAGAAAAGAGAAGAAAAATAAAAGGTAGAAGATGGGGGGTGAGAGATACACTAAATAATGATAGATTGAAGAATTGAAAAGGATGGGGAGAGAAGTGTAACAATCATTAAGGGTAAGGGGAAGATGATAAATATGGGAGGGCATGAAAGGTTTGAAAAAAAAAAGACCAAGTAGAAAATAGTTTGGTCATGAAAATGAAAAATAAGGAGATACATGGAAGAAAAGGAAATAGGAGAAGAAATGAGTGAAATGAGGACACAAATAGGATGATAGGAGAGTGAAGAAGTAGGTGGTCTCTTGACTAAGTAAGCATGGATGATGATAAGTAAGGAGAGGAATAATGAAGCAAAGCATATGGTAGTGTTGGAGATGAAAATAGGATGGAAAATGGGAAAGGGATTAAGAAAAATAAGGGGAAGTGAAGGATGGGTGAATAATAAGTTGAAGAGATAAGGTATGCATCAATTAGATTGTTAGAAGAGGTTAATAAGCCAAAAAGGGGTGAGGTGGGGAAGAAATAGGGGAACATCATGAAAGGGCATGAGATGAAAATAAGGGATGAAGATTAGAGATGATAAGAAGAAAAAGGAAGAATTGAAGAATGAATATAAAGCATGGATACTCACATAGATGCAAAATACAAGTGAGTACCGAGAGGAATGTGAAAGGCAAAAGGCAAGAATTGATAAGAAGAAAAGGGGCAATTATGGAAGGCTTCTCAAAGGATAAATACCCAGGTAGAAACTAGTTGTGAGGGAAAAAAGAAGATGAAAGGGATGAAATGATGAAAATAAATAAAACAATAAGAATAAAAAATGGGAAAGGTATGAAGAGTGGTAAAATGATAGATAATGGTGGTACACGTAAAGAAAAAGTATATAAATAGAAGAAATAGAAAGCTTGCAAGATGCACAGTATGTGGAATTGGTGGATAAAAGAGAGTGATAAATAGGGTACAAAAAATAGCCAATGGTGAGGAGAGATGATGAGGATGGTGAAAGAAGATAAATGGGATCAATGGAAAGGTTTGTAATATGTGGAGAGGGACAAAAAACATGAAACATGGGTGAGAGAGTGAGCTACAGAACATACACAAGGAAAGGTGATGGGGAGATTAGCGAAGTAGAGTAGGTGGTGGAGTTATGGGAGATAAGAAGGGCCAATAAAGAAGGCTATCAATCCTTGTGTTAAAAGAGATTGACAAGCTAAAAAAAGTGGTTAAAAGAGATTGACAAGTTGAAGGGAGGGAGGTGGTGAGGAGATAGGTAGAGAAGTGGAGGAAGACATTTTAGGTGAGAAGGGAAAATAAAATAAAAGATGCAATTGAGTTGACCTTATAAACTGAGTGCTACCTACATAGTCTAAAAATACCTCAAGCAGATGTAGTTCTCCTAGAAATTTGAGAAAAATAAATAGGAAGTATTAGGGGATGTTAAAATATAAAGATGTTAGGAAAAATCCAAAGCTTCCCTGATATAAGATACCCTAGGAAATAGGGTGTTGTTAGCAATAGAAGTTAATGAGAAAAAATAGGGGAGGGTAATTAGTTTTTAGTGGCTAAACTTCCCTTAGAAGTCAAGTAGCACCTACATAGTCTTGGACATCATGCCAATATAGTTCAACAAAGTTTGGGTGAATGGTGTTCAAATTGGTTGCCACAATTTGATGGACCACATGGGTTGGTTTGGGCTGATGGAGAAGTTTTTGTAAAATAGTAGTTTTGAGTTTTGGTAAAGGTGATGGTGAAAGCATATGGCATAGATTGATGAATAGTTACCATAATGATCCCACATTTAGTAGGATGAGAGACACAGATGGGTAAGATGGGATAAATAAGAAGGCAACACAATTCTAAGCACCACAAATGACCTTCAATGGAGCTAATCCAAAGAAGACGTATTATTGTAAGGAGGTTACACCTTATAAAATTATGCAAAGGTATAAGCATAGTGTTGGTAGCTATCATTATGAGACAATTTTTAGGAGGTGGGTATCTATCAAGATCAGCACAGTCATGTTGGTGAAATGTCATCATCACTATGAGCTAAGTTTTAAGGGTAGTAGTGAAGTGATGACCTTCAAATAATTTATTTGATGGTCAAGTAGATTATATAAGATATAAAATTGGTAGGGTGGTGAATGAAAGAGGATGTATTGTGCCTGACCCAAGAGCTACATGGTAGGCTAGAAAAAAGGTGTCCATGTCTGCATCCTCTATCCTAGGTCCTTGGAATTGATGACTTGGGGTTCCACTAGGTCAAGCCTAACCAACAAGAAGTTACATGGCCCAGGAGATTGGTTACATGGTTGGAGAGGGAAATCATTCCCTGACTCTAGATTAAATTTTACATATCATAAAAGAAAAGACTATCATGTTTGAGCAAATACTACCAATGATTGGGGTCTGATGTTCAAACCCTGTGGCAATGGGTTGGTATTAATAAGAGGGTAGAGGGCATAAGAAGGTGAATTTAATATTGTGATTTCATGGCATCCTACCTCTGATGGAAGAATTTTTATAGTAAAAAGGATTTAAAAGCTACCATTACCAATAATAGTGGTAGTTTTGGAGGTGCAATTGTTTTGGTGGCACATGGCTAGAAGCCAATTTATGTCAATTACGGTAAAGGTGACAATGATTAGGCCCACAAAGATCACAAGATGTAAAATAATCAAAGATAATAGATGCAGATTAGATGACAAGGGTAACAAAAGGAAATCATGATGGCATGTGATAACTTTATTGAAATAGCTAGGTAGACCGAGGGGTACGTGTCTAGAAAAAAGGTAACTAGACATGATAATTTCAAGTGGGAAAACTTTTCAAGGGAATCAGTGACATCATATAACCTTCCCTATCAGTGGAATGGAGAATCATGTTGATGAGGAAGAATGGTTAAGTATTATATTTAAAGAATCATGATAAGGATGAATGTCTATCATTGAGTTATTTATTTTTGTATGTTATAGAGAGTGTAGAGAAATACACAAGGTTGAAATGGAAAACAATAAGAATAATGGTAGAGATAATTAGAAACTCCCACAACCTAAAATAATCAATATGGTGAATGTGCATATCTACTAGATACTGCAACATGTAATGGTGATAATGGAAGTACCGCTAGATCAACAACAAGAGGAAAGGTACCCATGGCCCAATATTGAGCCTACACTTTCACCTCTACAACAATAAAGAAGGCAAGAATTTCACTACACAAGATGAAAGGCTAGATAACACGAACATCAACCTATCTATGGAAGGAGCCTTCATTGTCCAAGGGGATGTGTACAGAGGTAACAACTGATAGTAACTATGTGAGTAGAACAACTAGAGTAGAGGGATGTAATGGCTATGATAGGTGAGCAAGGTGAAAGACCTAGAGTGAAATATGATTCTCATCATATGGGGATGGATGCAAAAGAGGAGAATAGAGTACACCCTTTAGTAACTATTGAGATAAGGAATGTTATGGATGTTAGTTCAAGGATCAATCAATTAGAAGGATGATTAAACATAAATCTAGAGTCACCAGATAATCAACCTAGTGCTTAGGTAAGAAAATAATATATGTAAGGGCCTTAGGTGAAGCATGGATATTCTGATAAATTTGTATGTGTCATACAACTCCTCATACCCTAAATAAAATATTACATAATTTGTCATGTAAAAAATGTGTTGGATGTTGTTGGTTGAATGTTATTATGGTTAAAGTTATGTGGATACTTATGAATGTTATGGTTATGGTTATGGTTATGATTGGTATGGTTATGGTTGTTTTAATCTTGCTTAATGTAAAAATAATGATTATTATTGTTGCAACACTGGATGGTAAAATTCATGATGAAAACATCAACCAAACACATTAAGAATAGGGCATAATGCTTTATTTTTTATAAAAACTTAAAATAGACCTGAAGTGGGATCAGCTTAATGAATATAAGCCCTTCAAAGGTTGCATGTGAGTAGTCATTAGTTGATAAAAAAGGTTTCTTGATCATAGGGTGTAAAGTAAGCTCTAAATCCATTAATTTATAGATAGTCTAAAGGGAGGATGGGTGATAAGTAGTGTGAAGGGTAATGGGTGATATGTATGATAATCTCATGTGAATTAGTTTTCCCCTTCTATAGGTGACCTAAGAATGGTAATAGAAAAGTCCATATTATATACTAGATGAAGATTGATTAATATGAGAAGCCTACATGTGAAACTTGATTATAGCTTCCAACTTATTATGCTTTTTGAGAGTTGATTACGTTATTTATAATTTGTTTTCATTGTGATAGTGGGTCTTTTTCTTTATTGTTGTATATGGGAAGCTGATCGATGTGGGAATCTTCCAAGGAATTTCTCTTCTTTTAAGAAAATTATCTTATCCATCCTTAAATGGAGTAGTCTAAGTTTAGTGGCTTTGTTTAATGATCTTGATAGTTGTCCTTTAAGGGAGTATTCTACCTTATATTTGGTAATTTTTATTTTGTTTTTGGGTAGTTGTTCTTCAAGAGAGCAATTTGCAATGCTTAAAATATTATGTCAAGTATATTTTTGTATTCAAATTATTTTTGGATGTGATTTTTTAGACATGGATAGGTCTAATTAGGTTCGGATATTTACCTTTACGAGGGAAAATTTTTAACATAATAAGGTTAATGATATGAAAAGGTATGGTTTTTTTAGAGATAATGCCATGGGATTCCATCTTGTTAGAGATGAAAAGTATCCATGAGAACCATGCTATGGGTAGAGACGTGGTAACCAAATTTAGGATTAGGCTATGACTATGATGGTTAATCACATGGTTCTATATTGTAATAAATTATCTTCAAAAGGAGAGGAGAAAGATGGGTGAAGGTTAAAATATCATAATAAAGGGATTAGCTTAAGTTAAACAAAAGGAGTGAGTTTGATAATTATTTAATACAAAAATGGATACACATGTGAATTATTTAGGGGCTCAAGTTTTGTTTCACCTTATAGAGAGGAAAAATTATAATATCTTGATCTATACTTATGGGTAATGGTATAGGGTCCAAGCCGATTGAAAGCAAACTTGCCTCGTTTACTCTTCTCCATGTTGGTCAAGTGTTGGTTTTCCTTTAGGATGAGGTCTCAAATATTGAATTATTGTTAAGGTGATTTTTATAAGCACATTTGATATGCTCTTGATAGATACTAAGGTAGGTGAGGGCTGCTAAATGATGCTTGTCAACTAGCTCAAGTTGAGCTAAATGGTGCTAACAAAAATATTCCTAAAAAATTAGTTCCTACAAAGATATGAAAAGAGAGGGGGTTTGGACTTCAAGAGGCAAGACTACCTCTACTCTAAATATTAGAGAGAAAGGGGTAGTACCCATAGAAGTTCAAATGCTAGTTTGATAGGCCTATAAAGCGAATGGGATGTGCAAGTGCTAATCTTAACCTGAAGCACTGACAACTTTGGTTAGTATTTTGGTGAGGGTTTTATTATAGTCTTCTACCTATCCATTTTATTATGGTTATTAAGGAAAATAAAATCTTAAATCAATTCTAAATGCATCACATAAACATTGGACTTGCTTATTTTTGAAGGATTTTCCATTATCAGTGATGATCTTATGAGGAATGCCAAAGTGGCAGATGATATGATGGTTGATAAAGTTGATAATTTTTTATTCTTTAGTCAAGATAAGAGGAATAGCTTCCACCCACTTGGTGAAGTATTAGGTGGTTGTGATGATGGATCTATGCCACTGTGAAGAATGGGGATTAATTTCCCTAATGAGATCGAGCGCCCATTGAGAGAAAGGCCAAAAGTCCTAAGATACTTCAAGGCTATTGGTTGGTGCATGATGTTGACATTTAACACACTTTTTTACATAATCATAATAGTCTTGGTTGACAGTGGGCCAATAGTAACCAAGGTGAAGGATATGTTTAGGCACTGCTAAGCCACTAAAGTGTCCCCCATAGATCTTGTCATGTGTTTCCTTAATGGCATGGGAAGCTTCATGACTGGATAGGCAATGAAAGAGACTGTCAAAACCACATTTTTAAAGGATTTCCCATAGTATGGTGTAATGAGAGATATTCTAAATAAAGGACCTTTAGGTGTTCCTAAAGAGGTTGGGAGGAATGATGCCTAGGTTGAGGTAGTTAAGATTTTGGTCATACCAAATGTTAGGTGGGGATTCCTCCACATTAAAAATGGAAGGGAGGTCAAATTGGATATAAGAGGGTGTGGTAAAATGATGAATGGTGACAAATATTTTGGAATTGAAGGCTAAGAAGGAATTTGGGAAGCAAGACAAGCCATTTTATCCCTGAATTTATTGGTAGATTGAGGAACAAATTAGACTAGGTAATGTTTGAATGATGTTAAGAGTTTGTCAACTAAAAGTTTATATTTTTTCAAGACATAATTCTTACATTTATAGGATCTATTGACCTATTTGACCACAAGTTGGGAATTACCAAAGATATGGATTGTCTTAATTCCCAAGGTTAGAGTAGTTTAGAGACCTATCACTAGGGATTCTTACTTAGCCATATTATTGGTGCATTCAAATTCAAGTTTAAAGGAGAGAGGAAGGGGTTCACCATTAAGAGGAATGAGAATAAATCTAGCACCCCATCCTTATTGACACTTTGAGCCATCAAATAACATGGTCATTTGGTAGGTTATGTCATCTTCTTGAAAAAGAGTCATGATAGACTTGTTCAAAATGGCAAGAAGAGGTGATTGGTTGTTTGGTAAAGAGCTTCAACTAATTGGTCAATAATGACCTACCTTTTAATCAAATTTTGTTAGAGGAATTCAAAGTTAAATTTAGCTAGGAGCATGATCCACTTATCCATATGCTAGTTTTGGTATGGTTTAGAGTGCATGTACTTCAGTGAATATGTATTAGTGATGACATAAGTTTTATGGTTAAGAAGGTAGTGGTAGAGTTTGGTGGCCATGAAGGTTAATGCTAGGTATATTTTCTCAGTATGTGTACATCGAATCTCATATTATATAAGCATATGACTAATGTATTATATGGCTTGATCTTTATGTTTTTCATCTCAATGAGCCAATATTACCTTTAGGGAATGGTTGGTGGTAGAGATATATAGGTAAAAGGGGTGGTCATCCTTAGGAGGGCTGAGGATAGGTGGTGACAAAAGGTAATATTTGAAAAAATTAAAGGCCTTTTGAAAATCATTATTCCATTTGAAAGAGACATCCTTCTTCATAAGGTGATGGAAAGGTTGGAATCAATCTAAAAGTTAGAAAATAAGACTATGAATGGATTAATGTTTTTGGGATAGGCTACAAAGCTGCTTAAATTTGGTTGGAGAAGGCATGTCCAAAATTGCTTTGGCTTTAGCAGGGTCTACTTTGATTCTATGAAGATAGATGATAAAGCTAAGAATATTTTCTAAAAGGACCCTAAAAATGCATTTCTTGGGATTAAGGTGAACATGATAATGGATGAGACATTCAAATATGATCGTAAGAATAGTTAAATGATCTTTTTGACATTTGTATTTCCTAAGAAGGTCATCCACATAGTCTTCTATAATCTTATGGATGATATCATGGAAGATATAAACAATGGCATGTTGGTAGGTTACACCAGCATTCTTTAACCCAAAAGGAATGACTCTATATCAAAAATCTCCCCAAGGGGTGGTAAAAGTGGTTTTATGTTGATCTTCAAGAGAAATCAAGATTTGATTATAACCAAAAACCCATCCATGAGAGATAACGTCTCATGGCTAGATATAAGATCAATATGTTATTCAGTGGTAGGTAGAATAAAGTCATCCTTGGGTTAGGTGAGGTCAAGGTCATCAAAGTCCACACAAATGCGTAGAACCCCAATGACTTTGGTGACAAGTATGATATTCAAGACCCATTGGGGGTAGTTAATGGGTTGAATGAAGTTTATAGATAAGATATGTTGAAGCTATTATTTGATGAAAATGCCTATGCAAGGATGCATGCATCAAAGTTTTTATTTAATAGGCTTGGCATCATGATGAGTGACTATGTTATGGGTAAAAATGGTGGGGTCAATCCTAGGCATATCACTATAAGACCAAGTGAATGATATGTTATAATCTTGGAGGAAAGAGGAAAAGTCTCAGAGTTCCTCAGCATTTAGTGATTGGGCTAATTTGACAATGTGGGGGTTGTCTATAAGACCTAAGTTGATATCCATAGTGGATTCATTTGACTATTTGAGGCCTCAAGAGGAAGGGTTTTATGGATAGAAGAATCCCGCACACTGAGGTAGGTAAGAATGGAATCATCATCTTGATGTTGGATGGTGTTGATGGTATGAAAATCATTCTCTACCATTTCAAGGTGTACGAGTGGAAGTAATTTGGTTCATCCACCCTTTTGGTAGATGAGAAGGCCTAAACTAATGGTATTGACTAGGAAAAAAAGTAAGGGAGATGATGTCAGGATCTTCAAGTAGGGAAAGTGGTTAGGTTAGTGAGGATGGGATATCTTCCTCTATAGTGGTAATGGGTTTGGGTGAATTGGTGGGTTCTTTAGGTGGTTCATACCCAAGGCCAAATGACTCATGAGGTTGCAAAATTTTGATATGGGGTAACTCATGAGGCCTTTATTCATAGAAATTAAGGCAAAATCTTTTCTAAGCATATCTATGAAGATACAACTTAGTGATCTTTGGTTTGCTAAGATAGGAAAAGTTAGAGGTAAATGGTTAGATGGATGAAGTAGTGGTAGGGGATATAAGTGGTCGATCTAGTCCCCCATAAATGAAATTTTTTTGATGGTTAGGGAGCCCAAAGGGGATGATGCTTCCAATGTTAGGGTTGTAAGAAGGGTCATGTCTGAGATTCCCATATTCTTGGGGAGTAAAGAAGGCATCCAAGGCTAAGAGTCTATATTCCCTAAGGGAAAAACATTAGAATGTGGTTGTCATGTGGTTTTGTATAGGAATCTAGGAAGAAGGGATAGATGATATAGTAAAAGCTTCATCAACATTTGGTATGGAAGATTCATGATGTTTAGTTGGTGGGGCTGTGTCATTAGCAGATGTTTATGAGGTGGATGAAGGAGAAATAAGATGTTATTAGGCCAATATGTCATATTGTGAGATGTAAAAGGACTAGGGTTATCGTGGATAGTCACAAATTTCCCTTCATGATCAAGATTGACACATCGATGTAAGGTGGAAGGGACACAACTCATGGCATGAATCCAAGGGTGCCCAAGTAAAACATTGTATTGGAATTATCCTTCTATAACATAAAAAAGTATGAGAATGATATGGGGCCCTACATAGATATGGAGGACAATTATGCCCAAGGTAGTAGCCATGGTATCATTAAAATAATGAAGGACCACTATGCTTTCAAATATGATGTTTATGGGTAAGTGTAATTGGTCATAAACATGAGAGGAGATAATATTGATATTGTCTCCTCCATAAATCATCACCCTTTTGATGAAGGTTTAATTAATGTATATCATAATGAAGAGGTGGAATCAAGATCCTCCATATGAATAGAAGGTATTTTTAAATCTTTGAAGGTGACAAGGATAGAAGTGTGAAGGGTACCAACAAAGGCACCTAGAGGTTAAGGGTCACTAGGTTTGATCTCGATGGATTGTAAGGCTGTTATGAGTGTTTGGTGGTGATGGGGAGAGGTAGAGACTAACTCATTTAATATCATTTTTAATGGAGTTTGGTGAATTTGCTTGAGGATAGCTTTTCAGATGGATATTTTATATGGGTTAGAGTATGGAGGGTTAGATGGAGAAGCACCTAAGATTGACACCTTGGGTTTGTTTGAAGATAGAGATGGTTGGTTATTATTTTCTTGGGCGTTCAAGGAGGGGTAATTCCAAGGAATGGATGCCTTATCCTTCCCTTTATCTTTTTTTTAGTCCTGAGATCAGGTAACTATGTGAATAGTGTGGATAAGGGGGTTTTTTGGATTGTGTGGTTGTTTTGGTTCCTACTCTTTAATTTTAGGTAAGATTGAAGATTGGATGGGTTAAGTTGGTGGTTGGATTGGTAATAGGGATGAAAGAGGTTTGTCTCATAATAGATCATCATCTTCATACAAGCTATGAGCAAGTGCTTGGAGAGTTTTGCAATTTTTTATGTCATGCCCTAGTGCCCTATGGTATACACATATAAAGTTATCATTAAACCAAGAGGGTTTGGTACATGAAGGGTCAAGGGGTTTTATGGGTGGTAAGCTTAAGGAATAATTTTACAATAACTAGCAAAGAATGGTTAAGTAAGATTTAGATAAAGGTGGTAAAGGTTTAGTGGTTTTTATTTTGGGTGTTAAAGTAGAAGGTTGTGTGGGCATAGATTTCATGGTAGGTGTCTTGGCTAAAGTGGTACACTTGATTAACAGTTTTGGTTTATGCAAGATAGTTGATTGGCTAGAGGTAGAGAAGGGCAAGGTAAGTAACTTAAGAATTATCGATGTAGTGATGAAAGGTGTCTTAGAAAGAAAGTATGAAGGTGTGACCAATAAAGGTGGTGGAGTTTTTGTAAAAATGATGGACTTCGTGTTCAAGGTAGAGGGATGAGGACCCAAAATGGAGGGCAAGGTTGACGGAGGTAAAATTAAAGGTTTTGGGCCTTTTGGTAGTTTTAATTCTTTGGTTATTTTAGTTGTTGGTTTTGGAAGGGATTTGGTCACTTTAGTTGTCTTGTTGGGTTTAGGTGTTTGAGGGTCGATTAATTTGGGGGAAGTTTTGGTTGGTTGGGTGGAGGTTTTATTTGGTTTATAAGGGCTAGGTTAGTATACCAAAGAAGGGGTTAGAATTTCTAGGTTGATTCCCTTACCTTTGTCTTAACCTCTAACATAAGGTTCTAAAATTAGAGGTTGGGTAAATGAAGTCATATTCTCTTATGAGATAGCTTCCAAAGATTGGGTGGATGGTTCTACGATAGGGGAGGTAGGTGTGGTATCCTCTAATAGGTGTGGGTATGCTGGCTTCCTTTGTTTGGGTGTTCAAAGGAATAAAATGTAGTTTTTTTTTTCTTTTATTAGGGGAATGGGGAAAGAGGTGGTTAAGGTAATGTTTTCTTTAATAATGGGTTTGTTAGTAACCCCATTAATAGTATGTGCCTCATGAGATGGGTCTAGTTTATTATCATGGTAAGGGGTAGAAGGAGCATGATTAAAAAAATGCTTGCATAATATGTCAAGTGCTTGGTTTGATGGTGCATTGGGATTGTCCAATCTAAGCTCCCCCTTGTCAATGAGGTATTGGAAAAGGTATTTGAAGGTGTTAAACCTATTAATGTCATGTCTTATGACTTGGTAAAAGGTACAATAGTCATTCTTATTATACCAACCTAAAATGGGGTGAGAAGCATCAAACTATTGGGGTGGCTTAATTGGTGGAAGTTAGATGATATTGTATTTTAGTAACTTTTCCAAAATAGAAGGATAGGGCTCCCCAATTAGAGTTAATTTCTTATAATTATCTCAATTTTGGTTATTTTGGTTTCTATTTAAATAATTAAAGGAGTCAGAGGTTGGGTTCCTTGGCTTCTATTAGTTGGTAGATGGCGATGGTAAAGCTTTGAAGTCAATGGCATTGGTGGTTGTTTTGTTTTTAGTGTTGGGATTGGTTTGGTTGTTTGGTTTAGAATAAAAGGGCTCATTGGGTTTATAAGTTGAGATATTTCTTTTTAACTTTAATCTTCATTCATCAATGGCTTTATTCTCTAGTTTGTAAGCCATGGTAAAGCTTCATCAAAGGTCTAAAAGCTTTGGACATGTAATGTGGATGAAATATGTTTTACACATGCCTGAGTGAAGGAGCTCTATAATCTCAAGTTGAGGCAATGAAAAAAAATTTAGTCGATTAGGATCCTCCAATGAGCCACAAAATTGGCAATATATTCATCTTTGAATTATCAAATGGATTAGAGGTTACTAATGGAAAATTTCTTGGATATATTGATTAAAAAGTGATCCAAAAAGTTTTTAGATAATTAAGTGAAAGAGAAGATGGATAATGACATAGGAAAGGTACAAAGGAGAAGAGCATCATCATGGTAAATCAAGTAGCATGAATGCCTAAATGCTCTTAAATATTGTTGACGGTCCTCCTTACTATTAAACTTAGTAAATTTTGGCAGTTTTCATTGGGCTGGATAAGGTCTGATGGGGACCAAAGGGTGAATAGGCTCATTGAAAATTTGATTATAGGATAAGAGATTATGGGCTCTAGAGATGGATGATTCAAGGGTATTCATCTTATCCATGATCAAATTCATGAAGTCTACTTGAGGTTTTTGGGATGCATAGTTATATGGTATGTTTTAATAAGGTTGGGAAATGTGTGAATAGCTAATAGATGGTTGAGATGACTCTATGTATTGGTATATGGTCTTTGGAGGTTGGTTGGAAGATATATATTGGTATGTGGATGTTAATGGTTGGGTAGAGGTAGTTGGTTAGATAGCGGGCATATTCCCTTGTGGGTTATGAAGATAGCTAAAGGTTACATGTTGGATTGAAGTGGTGGTTGGATTAGTGGTTGATGGAAGGTTGGTGAATCTTTTTCTAATTGGTGGTAACATGGAGGGTATGGACACCATAAAGCTTAGAATTGGAGTAGTGTTTTATGGATTGGAGGTAACTAGAGTAAGATGGATAGTGCTAGAGGTAGGCACTCCTATTTTGGGGGAGTGATTAGTAAGAGGTATAAGGGCAATGGTAGTTTGGGTTGGTGGGTTAGTTTCAAGGGAATTGTTGGTTGATGATAATGTTTCGAAAACTAAAGGTTGATTAGTTCTTGTGGTAGTGGATGTATTATCCATGAGGTGGAGAAGCATGCCATAAGGCAGATCTATGGGTGGGGTCAAAATTAGGATTTGGTTAGATGTAGTTCTTAGGTAGTATTGTAAAGATAAATGATTATTGTTTATAAAATAAGTAAACTATGCATCTCTTAATATTACCTGAGTAAGACTTCTTGAAGAGTGAGGGGAGTCTATGGGTTTGAAAATGTGTTTCATATATGAAGATGTAGAAATTGGTGATGGTTGATTTGGTGGTGGATTTTGTTCCTCGAGGTTCTTTTGTTGTTGGTGAGTGAGAACCATGTGATAAGCCAAGAAAAATATGATAAGTTCTCACACCTCAAATGAAGAGAAATTAAAAAAACACTCAAGACAAACAATGCATTTACTAAGAGTATGTTAAATCCTAGGATTCTTTTAATCTCTCTTTTGGCTTATGCTTTAGAAAAGTGTGAAGATGAAATTGGCTTTAATAGGTCCTAAAAAAGGTAGTCTATGTTTAGTTTTGGGTTATGTTTAGGAACTCAATATAATTTTGTATCAGTCTGAGTACATAGCCTGGTACTTGGGGTTTTCTCCCTTCACATCACAATCTCATAGCTAGTGTGGGTGCTTATCCAATATGTATCAATTTTTAGATTTTATACTCAGTTAGAGAATTGATTGGTTATCCCCTTAGTGATTAAAATCAAGTAAGATAATTAGGAAGGGGTGAGATGATCTACTAGGTGATGAAATCCTAGTTAAGCCTTGCCTCAAGTGTGTTTTGATGTTTTCTTGTGCAAGTCGTTTGATTTTTGTAACATTTTTAAACTATGATTAATTCATAATGTTTTTAATTAAACTAGGTGAGCTAAAATCAAGCAAGCAGTCAATGGATGCACTCAATTTTAACCAAAAGAATTTTTTTTCTTTGATTTAAGACAAGAAAAACTAAAATTCATCTAAATGAAACATGAAAATGCAATCATAATCCTAAGATGAATGTTCTTTTCTTTCATATTATAAATGCAATAAAATTTAATTTTTTTCTAAAAAAATGTAACTAAAACTTTTCTTTTTCCCTTTTTTTTGTAAAGAAAAAATCTTAGTTTTATAAGAATTAAACTAAATTAATTTAAAATATTAGTTTTATAAGAATTAAACTAAATTAATTTCACTAATTAAATTATAAATGTCATAAAACATCTAATAACCCAATAAAGCTCAATGGTCCCACCAGGAATGCAAAATGTTTCTGTTTAATTTTTACTTTTTCTTAAGTGTGAAAAGAAGAAACTAGTTAAGAAGGGTGTGTAAGAGAATACTTGTTGAATGCATGCATTTTTACTACAAAATATATAATAACTCCTCTTTGGATAGGTAAGAATGACCTAAAATAATAAATCACTACCACAAAACTTGTTAGTTAGACATGTAGTTGGGTGGATTGCCTAGTGTGAGCTAGATCTTAGAAGTGAAAGTTTTCTAGGAGACTATCAATCCACCTGATTTTAACACTTAAGTTAAAATGATTAAAAAAAGTCCTTAAATGACTATAAAAATAAAATAAATTACAACAAACTAATTGAGAAAATTAGATTTTTTGCTAAGTTAACTAAAATGAAGTAACTAGTTTGAGTATACTAATGCTAAAAATTGGTTAAGGAAAGGTTGTGGTTTTGCGTTTGATAATTTGATAAGGCTAAAAAGAATGGTTTGGTTGGGGTTTATTGAGATTATAAAATGAGAGGGATGGATAGTTGAAAAGAATAAAACACCAAGTAACTAGGTTAGCAAAAATATGAGGTAGCAAAGAGGGTGGAGGTGGCAAATGTACAAACAGGGCAAAGGAGGCAAATGGAATTACAATGGCAAAGGTGGTAAAGGAGGTAAATGGATGAAGATGGAAATTGGATTAAGGAGTAAATTTTAAGGTATTAAAAGGAAAAACTTAAGTAAATAACTAAAAAATAAATAAGGTTACCTTGAGGCTTTTTGATGTGGTTGATATTATTCATGATGTGATGAAGGAATCCTATGACAATTTCAATAGAGCTTCGTTGCTTTGAATTATTTTTATCCAAGATTTAGATGACCTTCAAAATGATGACCTTCTTAAAATACCTAAAAAAATATGATAACTAAAGAATAACTTCCTAATTAACCTTGGGTGAAGGAGAGGGGAGGTATTTATATCATTTGTTACCAAGAACCATGCCAAAAGAGGGAATAGTAGAAGTATGGTGCCATTTCCCATGTGGTGCATTAATGAGTCAAAAATGAGGTTGGTGGTGATTATTTTTTGGGTTGGTTAGGCTCTCACCTTGCACATGAGTCCAATTTTGAATGGGAATCATGCACATGGGTCTAAATGAGTCTAAAAACTTTTCACCACCCTTTTTTCTCTTCATCCAATCAATTAAAGAGATGGCACACAAAATGTGGCACCATTTTCCATGTGGTTCATGAATGGGTCAAAGATGAGGTTGGTAGGGATTCCTATTTGGGTTGGTGAGTATCTAATTTAGGTTAAAAGGTAAAAAATGGGTGCCCTTTGTCTTTCCCAAAGCACTAAAGAGGTAGGTATCTCATTTTAGAGGCCACTTTCATGTGTGAAGGAAAAATACATGTTTAATAATGGAACTTAAAGTAAAATTCACCATATTTCAAGAGGTATCCCTTGTAATAATTAAATTAGATCATTAAGCACCTTGGGAAAGAATTCTAGGTGGGGTATTATGTCCCACATCAATCCACCTCACTTCTAAGCTGTCACTTACCATATCACCTTCCATGTCACTTTCCCTATCACCTTCCATGTCACATAGCATTTCACTTTCCATGTTAATTTCCATGTCACTTACCATGTCACATGCCATGTCATCATGAATAGTGATAGTGGGTCCATTATGAATAGTGATAGTGAATAGTACTTTTAAATAATATTTTTGAATAGGAGAATAGTGATTTGGTTAGGTTAATAAGGTTTGGTTAATGGTTAAGAAGTTTTAGGGGGTCTTTAGGGGGTCTTGAGGTTTTTAGTCATCAAAAATTGTAAGTGTGTAGTTTTTTAGTGTCTACAACTATAAAGGCCGACACCATAACTTTATAATTCCATATTTAGACTAAGGTAATTAAATGTATATAAAGCTCTTAAAAGAGCTAAATTTTTTGATAATTAGCAGTAATCCATGAAATGACTAAGATGAAAAGAGTACTAAGCCAAGAAATGGATAGGGCTTGGAATTCAAAGGTGATAGCATTATTTGGAGTCAACCATAAGTCAAAGAGACTTAGGTCGATGGCATTTATTTACCATTGTTGAGTAACCCAATCAAGAAGGATTTGGTGGTGACTATGTGCATCTCGATTAGGGTTAATTGTTTGGTTATTTCACTTGATGGCTTGGTGGATGATTTGTATGGTATTTTAGGGGTTACATGTAGGAAGTTGAGGTTTTTGATCTCAACTTCATGAATCTGAAATTTGGGCATGATGTTTTTGAGGTGGGGGTTATATCTAGAAGAATGAAGATTTCAACTAGCTAGAACTTTGACAACATAAAATGTAGTATTAAAAAAATGATAAGAATAAGAGAGGATGACAGTAGTGAAATATAAGAAAAGAAGAAGCAAGAAGATTTGGGGGCCTAGTCTTTTTAGTAACATATTACATCTTTAAATAAAGTAAGTGAATTTTTAAGATTTTTTTTATGAATCATTTTGTTTATTGGGTTTTGTCTTACTTTAAATAAATTGTTAGTTTAAGGTTTGAAAACATGTGGGCTCCTGAATAGACCTAATATAGTTATTATCTTACATAATCAATCGAGGAAACCTTGTAGGGGTGAGACCATGAGAATACTTCACCCATAGATTAAATATAGGTAAAATCAAATGTTTAAGACACTTTTAGTTGATTTATTGGTTAATATTTGTATTTTGCATCTCTTATATGATTTTGGATGTTTGGTGTTTTGAACCCTAGTCTTTTTTAGATCTTTATTTTGTTTTTATTTGTGAATCATCGTGTATCTTGAGTCAAGTTTGGCTGGAATATACTTTTTGGTTTTACTTTATGATTGACTTAGATCTTTGGTTATTTATTTAAACTTGTGTTTAAGTTGTGACACTATTACATCATGCTTATTATATTATTTGAGTGTTAAAATTTTTATCTTTAGGTACCTACTTCCACCACCAACTAATGGTTGGGGTGGGTAGGGATACCTATTGATGGTTGGGTTTATCTTAAACATGAAGATGGGTTTGTATGAATTATATCCATCTTTTAGACTCAATCGATGTTAAAAGAGATTAGTTGATTATTCTACTTATAATACATTTTTGTAACTATAGATGCCCATTTTGGTACAACTACACACACACACACACACACACATAGACACACACACACACACACACACACACACACACACACACACACACACACACACACACCTTTTCACTAATAATTAGACATATAGTGATGCAATATATCATGGAACTCTTTAGTTCCATCTTATTTCACTTGATTTACCTACCCATTTGACCTGTGTGTTGTGTTTGTTTATCTTCATCCAATATATGCTAGGGAACCCTCCATGTTGTGCATATTTTCTATCTATTTTAAGACCCTAGACACTTACATCTATCCTAGACATTAGCATCGATGTTAATTTTTATCTTCAACATAACTATCTAAGATTATCAATTTATCTTTTTATATGTCTTTCACTTTGTGACCATTTTATTAGCCTTCTTTTCCCATCTTATGGTTGGCTCTTTACATGTCACTAGTTTCCAATTCAAAGTCAAATGGTTCCTATATAGACAAAGGATATAATCCAATTAATACACCTAATAATTTGAGAAGGAAAATCTATAATTAGAAAGTACTATTTATTTCAAGCTATCAAATTCCACTACAACACTGATCAAATATTTAAGGAATTCAAAAGACCAAATATACTATTACATCACTTATACCAAGGGTCTCTAAGAGAAATATCATATAATATCACTATTATTATTTCAAACAGATGCATATGATGGAGAATAACATGTGATTTTGAGTCCCTCTTAAGCAAGTATGGCTTCTTATTATCAAGATATGGCATATAGGTAAACATAACTTGAGGCACATAATAATTACATAGGGGGAAACATAGGCCTATTATAAATTTTTAGTCACTCATGTGTATATTTCTCACTAGACACTTGCATTGGAGGTAGACATATGTATCAACATTACTATCCTTAACCAACATAGCTTTTTGGAAGTCAAAAATAATTATAATATATAATGAATAAAATTTTGATCTCCAAAATAGCCCTATGATGATTCTTTGTCATATCCACATTCTAAACTAGAATAAAAAACAAGATACACTCTTTTTATCCCATAGTTTCTTCATACTTTTTGTATTTATTACTCATGCCTAAATGAGATATATTATCAAAATACTAGATTACATTGTTAAAATATAAATAGTACTTGATTTCATTCAAATATCTTTATTTTTTGTATATTTATCTTATGAATCCAAAAAGAATTAAAACATTTGGTGAACATGTCCTATATTTATTGAACCAAAACCTTACATATCAGTGTTTTCTCCTTATTTAAAAGTTTGTCTCAGATTTATGTATTTTATTTTTAGATCTAATTTTTATCTCACCTATATCAACATAGCTTCTAAATGCTTAGTTACATTTTTTTTAGTCCTCCTATCTATGATCTTGGTAGTCATCTTAAACTAATTTTTAACCCTTCTGGAGTTCTTAATGGAAGGTTATGCATAGAATCTTAATTATGATCATTTATTTAATCCACCTAATGATTAATTTATTGCATATGAAGACCTATAAGAACACCAAAAATAGGATAAAACCTCTTTTGATTACAAATATGATAATGAGAAATTCAATTATGAAAACATAAGTATGCATGAGCAAAGTAGTGATCATGATGATTTTGCCCTTAGTTATGAATGTGATAAAATGCCTCTTGGTTACGACCTCCCCTATTCCTTTATTTTATGATATTGAAGAGACAACAAATATGCAAAATTATACCATTCCTAATGTTGAAAAACAAACTATTACATCCATATGCTCTTTAGTTATCTCAGCAAGTGAGTGTGATTCTCCCCTTTCTAATGTTGAAAATTTTAAATAATTTGAATGTTCATACACTATCCCCCATAATGAAAATCTTGATGAAATCAAGTATGTCTCCTCTTCCCAAAATAATTCTAGTTTTTAAAATTCCAATCTTTATATGCATGCTTTAAATGAAAGTAGTCAAATTTATTCTTCCCCTATAATTTATGAGGAAAACATTGCATATCCCATAATCCCATTGTGTTTATTGAAGAAAAAATGAGAGTGCATTTGAAAATCATAAGGAAACAACTAGAAAACATGCATTGTTTAGGGACACAACAAAATTCCCAAGTATATTTGAGGTATCTTTTGCAAAGATCAAATCACATAAAACTAAGAAATAATATAACATATTTCCCAAAGGTTTCTTAATTAAATAATTTCCTTTTTTAGGGACACAAAAAAATTCCCAGGTATATTTGAGGTATCTTTTTCAAAGATCAAATCACATAAAACTAAGCAACAACAAAACATTTTTCCCAAAGGTTTCTTAATGAAACGATTTCCTAAGTTAAATAACAAGGATGTAAATTATAGTTTTGTCAATATTCTTTTCCCACACAAAAATGATTTACCTAAAATATAAAGTGATTTTTCATTCTTAAAATCTCTTTCTCTTGGATGTAAAAGTAAAATTGAAAATGAAGGTGACATTCTTCCATCCTATGATGTGGTACGTAAAATAGAAAGTGTTACATATTCTTCTCAAAAGGAGAGTGTGTTTCAAAGTGAAATTATTTCTCCTACTCCTATAATATTTCATGAAATTTCAATTAATGTAGCACCTTGAAATGATAATAATATTAACCTTTATTCTATTCAACAAGGTATACCTACATCTTTAGACATGGGTGTTCCTTTACCAAACATTAAAAATTCATGTTACGATCCTATTATAGTGGATGATAAAGATTTTATCATTCGTATGTCACATATGAATGGTAGTTTACAACCATTATAAAAACCCTCAACTTCTACCTATGGCATGTTATCTATTATGACTAGAATTATATATTTGCAACAATAATTCAATACTCTTAAATTACAAGTTTCTTCTCATGAAGCTATTATTGAGAAGAATAAATTAAAAGAGAAACCTATTTCTAGGAATGTGTTTGAGTATCCTTATCCCTCAAACTTAATTTATCTTAAGTTATCCCTCTTTGATGGTCAATGGGATCTTTCTAATAATTTACAATAATATACACACTCTTTTGAACATTGGGACCAAAACAAAAGTTTGATCTTAAAGTCTTTTTATCATATCCTAACCCAAGGGAATCTTGATTGGTTTCATACTCTACCAAATAATTGATTATCAACCTTAAAATAACTTTAATAGTTATTTCTATCACATTTTCATCATTATACCTTACTTAAATTATGATTAGAACATGTTCAAATGTTCACAAAAACAAAAAATGAGCCTATACAAGATTATGTTATTTGATTTAAGGATGGTTTGTATTCCTTAAATTATACACCCTTATATTTGGAAATACAATTTATATTTAGAATAAGTATTCTTTCTCCACTAAGAGAAAGAGCATTATGTATCCCTTTAATTTATTTGAGATCTTGTATTGGGATGTGCATAAATATGTATGTGCTCTAATGAATACCCAAACCAAGTTGCATATTTATCCATTCAAACCCACACATGGTAAAAATATTATTTCCAAAAAAAATAAACAAGTTACAAAAAATAATGAACTTGTTCAAAAGCCTTCTATAAAACTAACCTCATATGTCACGAAATAAATAATAAAGGTATTAAATAAAGGAAAAGAACATGCTTACATAGTATCTCCCATAGTTAAACCATATACCACTACTAAAATCTATCCTTTTAAATTTTATTGGTATTGAGATAGACCACATGACATATTAGGAACTTTGTTGGATAAACAAATAATCACATTGTTATCACTCAGAAGTGCACCTTTGCAAGAATGTGTGCTTATTCTCACTTATTTTGACATAATGAAAACTCTCCAAGGTGTGGGTGAACTTATATTATAAATAATATCTATATGAATGGATTTTTCCCTTTGGTACACCCACCTACTTCTCTCTAAACTCTCTAATTTGATGGTTTCTTGACTAGAAAAGGGTAAAAAGAGAAATAATTAGGCTAAAATTGGATATGAAAACTAAAAAAATTGAAGTCATGCACCAATAATAAAATCAATTATGATTATACTTGACACACTTTCACACTTTTAGAAGATAAATAATTTACACACATTCACTTCATCTTCATAAAATGACTCTTACATCAGTATTTCATATAAAGTTCTTGAGAAACATTCACACTAGCATGGAAAGAGTTAGTAGAGATTGAATATACTTCTAAATTAGGTATAAATCATATATAGATACTTTAATTTTCTTGAAAGAGTTCTAATTTTTTGTATAAAGTTAAAATATTTATGCATAAACATATAAAAATTAGTCATTCACTAAGTTATATCAATGAATATGAGACACATTTCATGAATAGCTTGAAAATGGAGGAAAATCAACTCTTTATTGCTTCAAAGGTGATGTACAAATTTTATCAAAGTTTATGTGTATCCAAAATAATAATTGAATAATATTCTCTCAAAAAAGAACATACATATAGAAAAGGAAGAAAGGATAGAGGAGACAAAACAGCCCTAAACTAGGGGTGAGTCATAATCCTAAATCAACTTCACTCATACTTCAACTCAATTACCAAAATTAAAAAATATATGTAGTACATCAAGAGTTTAAACTTTTTATTCTTGAAATATGGTGTAGGAGAGTGAGAGAATATTATATGAATGTTTTTAAAAGTCAAAGTTTCTCATGCATGCATTGATGGTCTTCAATCTTGAAGATATCTTAATCATCTTCACTTAACTCCTTTTGATCTTCATTTAACTACTTTCAAAAAACTTATTCAATCTCATTGAGACTCTTCATCTATATAATGATTTGCTTCAATTATCTTCATTGAAACTTGGAGTTTGACCTCAGTTATCTATTTGCATCTTGGATTTTGACTTTAACTATCTTGCATGCATATTTCTCTCTCTCAACGTCCTCAAATTTCTCCAAGGTGGTGTAATAGGAGATATATTGTATGTTTTTTGTTTAAGGAGTATCCTACATTAAAATAGGGTTGATTTCCTTGATCAATTCTTTAACTAAACTCCTCCATTCTTGCATGTTTCATCTCCACCTTTCTAGGGTTGATTGAAGGATTCTTGAATCATCTCAAAGTTTGACTTAACTTTTTTATAAAATTAGATAAAAGGGGTTTTATAAAGAGAGAGATATTTTCCATTATTTTTGAGAATAATTCCAACCTTTATTTTATTTTTAGAACAAACACTTAACCCTTTCTTGATTTACAGATAGCTAAGAGCACATGTGTTTGATTAGGCGAGGTTGTTGAAAACATAATACATTGATTGAGATTATAAATGGTCTTATTACTCAAAGATAGCATATAAGTGGGATATATTACATTTTTAATTTTTTTAAATATTCATGAAAGATCTTTTTTGAAGTACATTAGTTTGTGGACAATCACAACTCTCCATATCGGTCCTTTTTAGATATGTTCATCTTATGTGGTTTGACAAGCTTGTTGAATACATCATGAGAACCTGTAACTTGATGAATTTTAATTATTTTAAAATATAAGGAGTATAAATATGATTTTAAAATCATCATAATAGTGTAAAATAGCTTCAAACAAATTGTTATCTCTAAATTCTACATATAACTTTAAAAAATACATTCTTGTGCAATTTAGGCATCAAGAAACCTCGATGTAGATTTGGGTGTCTAAAATGAGTTTTAGGACTCAAAATACACTAATAATATTATAATTTTATAGGTATAAGTTTTTTAAACTTGTAAAATCTTGAAAACTCTTCACCAAACTCTCAAACAAAAATTCATAAAATAGTGCCTGCTTGTTGTCTATAGGGTGACATGAAGATCTTTCTCTTTGATTTGAGCCTATTTTTAATTTTTATTCATTTTATAATTATTTATTAATACCTTAAAATTAATTATAAACACTCTCAAATAATTTTTTTTCATTTTAAATATCTAAAACACTCATTTTAACTCCATTTAAGAGCAAAAATAGTCAAAACCCTAATTTCTTTCATGATGCAAACTTGTATTTTTAAATTTCATCCATTATTAGGTATATTATAAAAAAATTTAAAAAATTAAAAATTAAAGTACATAAAAATATACTTATATGTCAAATTTTAAGATAATTCATTAACTAAAACTCAAAATATACACTTTTTAGTGTTTCTTAGCTTGCACAATCTCATTTGTCAATGCCTATAGGTATAAGTTTTAACATTTTATTGAGTTTTATAATTAATAAATACCTAATTATTTTTTAATTAGGAAATTTATATCCCCTCTAAAAAATTCAACTATTATATATCTTTAAACAATCTCTCAAACCTCTCAAACAATGTCTTTTCTAATTGTATTTCTTGCATGCTTAAAACCTTGCAACTTGTACCTTTAACTTTATCCATTATTTACCTTAAAATTTTGATTTATTAATATGTATTAAGTTTATTTATTCCCAATAATATCTCACATAAATTTTCATTTTCAAAAAATAATTCAAAAATGCAAACATAGTGCCTAAAATTGAGCTATTGGGGTTTTGAAAGAGTTTTAGAGCACCTTTTCTTATTAACAGTTGTTCATAAATTTAAGCCCATATAACCTAAAAATTATTAATTTAATATTGAGTTAATATTGGCCTATGTATTCATATAATACCATTTTAACCAACTCTTCTTCTCCTTCATGAATCGAGTATTTGAAATTTGCCCTTAGTACCTTACAACTAGCTTACTAGAGGAATAGAATAAATTTTTGCCAAATTTTGAACCTTTGATCTATTATTGAACATGTTTTTTGTATTTATTAAGTATTTATTATGTTTTTTTATAATATCATAAGTCTTAATTGAATTTATGGAGTCTTCTTGAAAATTTACACATAAGCAACCTTGACCAATAGTGGAAAAATTTGTCAACATTATTATGTACCTTGCTAGAAAGTTTGCATGCTAAACATTGAATACTAGTATCCTTAACCATGGTCTATGTAGTAATGAAAATATCACTAGATATTAAACTAAAAATTCCTTCCCAAACAACAACAATACTTTTTCATAAGCACTTAGGAAATTAAAAATTAAAATAACCACCAACTAAAAAATGTGCAAGATAGAACTCAGAGGAAAGTGAAAACTAAAACTACTATGTACAACATTCAAAATCCACCTAGATCAAATAAAAAAATATTAGGTAAACTCCATGTGGTTTACAAAGATGAGGAATAATTTGTTTTTTAAGTGTCATTCTAGCTGGATCAGCTTTTTCCTTGCTTGTCAACTTCTTTGACTTGTCTCCAATTGAATCAACTGAAACAGACATATTTCCAATATAAACAAACTGTTTATGTGATTTAATGCTCACCTCATGTTTATATTCAACATTAATAAATCTTTCTAATGTAATCATATTCTAATTTATATTAACATCTATAATTTTAGCCTCTAATGGCTTACTAGAACATTATTTTTGGACTTCTATGACATCTTCAGATATGTCATTTTGATTGTCAATTGTTGAAAGTTGTTCAATCTCTTCAAGGAGCTCTAAATAATTCTGTATCTATTCATCATGGTATTCTTGAGATATACTTTTATTAACATCCTCTCTAACATGATTTCCAAACTTGTCAACTACTTTATCAATGTTTTCATAAGGAGATGTAGGCCTACAAAGATTCTCAATGTCTTGAATCAACTTAAGGTACTACTACCACTCTTCATCAAAAAATTATTGATCCTCAGTTATAGATTCATGAGGTTTACTAAAAATCACTACATATTCTTTTGTATCTTTTCATAGCTCATGTCTAGGGTTATTGCCTTATGAAACCACCACTACAATCTCATTAGTTGTTTCCATGCCATCTTGAACATCTTCATGATAGATTACTTGAGTCTCACTTGTGGATGCAATGTTATTTTTCTCCTCAAGGGATGAAATATAAAAAAATTCTATGATAAATCGAAGATAATTTTATCAACACAACTCTTAGCCATCCTTTGTTGACAAATTTTTCTCTTCACCTAGATGCTCTTCTTTTGTCTTCTATACAATAGGTCCCCATTCAAAAAGAGAGATGGTGGGAGGGAAAGAGGTTCCATTTGGTGGCATATGAATATAGGGCATTATGGGCTGATCTTGAATGGTCTTTGAGATTGAAAATGCATTAAGAAGAGTTTGTGATATGTAATGGTAGTTTAATTCAATAATTCTTTGAAAAAAAGCAAGAAACTTGTGTTAGGGATACTTCATTCTTCCCTTTCCACTCAACAGTCAACGTCTCACATTCTCATATTCCTTGATATTCAATTTGAGGATTAGATAATGGGATCAAGAAACTTAGAATAGTTTTTGGTTTGACTTCAACAATTTTCTCCATCTCTTGATTTTGGATTGACATGGGAGGATTATATGAGAAACTTGGAAACTTCCTTAATTGAGGAGTTTGATGAACTTGAGGAAGAATGGGGTAAGTATGAAAAATCATAGGCTATTTCATAGGATTATGAGTCCTAAAACTTGAAATTTTTAAGCATTTAGACTCTCTTTAAGGTTTAAGAGGTTCTAGTTCTTCTTATTTTCAACTTAAGATTTTGGATTCAATTCTTTGTACTCTCATGGGTAGCTATTGTATTTATTTTCTTGCAACCTCATTGTATCTCTTCAATGATTCAACATATTGCTAATTTATATAGGCATAATATGTTATATCTTATCTATTCCTATTATATTCCCATTTCCTATCACTTTTCATATATTATCTCTCAAATTCAAGTCTTATCTTTTGCACACTTTTTTCAAGTTGATTGGAAAGAACATGACTTTACCAAGGCTGACTGATTGGAAACATGAATAGGTATGGTAGGTGGTAAATATCATGAAAATATTAATATCTTGTTGGTATTAAATATTCTCAGCTTGATATGGAGGATATGAAAGTATAAAAGATGTGTTTTCATAAAATAGAGGTTTGAAATACATACTAATTGATACTCTTTAAGGATTTAGACTAATTAAACTAGTTATATGTAACTTGGAGTCACCAAATTCTAAGTACTTGAGTAATGTATTTTTTTCCAAATTTCTAAAATTAACACCAATCTTTATCAATCTTATGAGCTATTTTCCCACTAGGTGTGCTAGAAACATTTATCTCTCAAAAGTGTACCCTTGCAAGAATGTGGGTTTATTCTCACTTTTGTTAACACAATGAAAAATATCTAAGGTGTGGGTGACCTTATATTAGAGATAATATCTATATTAATGGTTAGTTCCATTAGGTACACTCACTTGCTTCTCTCTTAACTCTCTAATTTTATAATTTTTTTACTAGGAAAAAGGTAAAAGGAACAATACTCAAGCTAGAATTGGATATGAAAAATAAAAATTTGGGGTGATGCACTGATAATAAATTCAATTATGCCTATACTTAACACACTTTATAATATAAATAACTTGCACACATTTACTTCATCTTCATATAATGACTCTTACATCAATTTTTCATACAGAGGTCTTGTGAAACATTCACATTATGATGGAAAAAATGAACAAAGATTGAATTCACTTCCAAATTAGGTATAAATTATAATTATACAATTTATATGACTTAAAATAGTTCCCATATACTTAATAAATATTAAATATTAAGACATAAACATATAAAATTAGTCATTCACTAAGTTACATCAATGCATATGAGACACATACTTCATGAATAGCCCAAAAATAGAGGGAAAATAAGCTCTTTATTATTTCAAAAGTGATGTATACAAATTTTGGTATAATTTTTATATATCCAAATACATAATCTGATAATATTCTCTTAAAAAATAAAATATATATAGAAAACGAAGAAAGAGACTAAGCATCCCTAAACTAGAGATGAGTCAACATCCTAACTCAACTTCACTCTTATTTCAACTCAATTACAAAACTCCAAAAACCTACATAGTACATCAAGACTTTAAACTTAATCTTCTTCAAATATGGCATAGAAAAGAAAAAATATCTTTCTTTAATGTTTTGAAAAGTCAAAGGTTCTCTTGCATGCATTGATGGTCTTTAATCTTGAAGAGATCTTGATCATCTTCACTTAACTCATTTTGATATTTACTTAACTACTTTTGAATGAATTATTCAATATCATTGAGACTCTTCATATATTTATTGAATGACTTCAATTATCTTCATTTTCTTTTTAATTTTGACCTTGGCTATCTACTTGTACCTTGGATTTTGATTTCATCTATCTTGCATGCATGTTTCTCTCTCTCAACCTTCTCAAATTTCTCCAAGGTGGTGTAGTGGGAGAGAGATTTAATGTTTTTTTTTTAATTAATATCCTCCATGAAAATATGGTTGAATTAATTGATCAATTATTTATCTGAACTCCTCCATTCTTGCATGTTTCATCTCCACCTTTCTAGGATTGATTGAAGGCTTCTTGAATCATCTTGAAGTTTGACTTGACTTTTTCTAAAATTATATATAAGGGGGAATAGAAGGAGAGAGATATTTTATGATTTTATATAATAATACCAACCTTTATTTCATTTTTAAAACAAACAATTAACCCTTTCTTGATCTTCATATAGATAAGATCACATGTGTTTGACTAGGCAAGGTTCTTGAAAGCACAATACATTGATTGAACTTATGGATTGTCTTCTTCCTCAAAGTTGTGATTTTTTAAAGTGAATTATTTTATGAAAAATCACAACTCTCCATATGGATCCTTCTTGGATATACTCATCTTTTGTGGTTTGACAAGCTTATTGAATGCACCATGAGAACCTAGAACTTGATTAATTTACATTGTTGAAATAGAGAAGTCTAAATAGGATTGTAAATTCATCAACATGATGGTGTTTTAACTCAATTTTTAACCCTTTAATATTTATTTAAATCTTACTCTAATTAATTGAAACAATGGGATTACCCCTAGACCTATGGGTTATCTATAGTGGTGGTAAACCTCTAGTTGAAAGGGCTAGCTCCCTAGATTTATCTTTATTACTATTTTACTAACTATTTAGGGTATGAAAATGGACAAGAAGTTATCTAATTAAAACAAAAATATAAAAAATATTTTATACACTAGAATATTTTATTTAATACTATCATATACTTGCACTTAAAAAGGGTGCAACAACAATCTAGTCTATGCTTCAAGAGAGAGCTTCTAACCTAAGTATTTCAACCTAGAGACTATGTGAGTACATAAGATAAGGTGAGGGATTAAAAGTATTTATAACTCACTACTAAAATTCCAAAAAACTTAGCTATAATACCACACTTCAATGTACTTTAAGTGACTTGCAAGAAGATAATGTATTTGTACCTAGGTGCACACAAGTAGGACAAGATGTAAGGACAAATAATTTTATCACTAACATCTATAAATAAATAATTCAAAAAATTAAACTCTAAACTTGTAAATATTTAACCAATTTTAATTTATTTATTAAGTCAAATATGAATTTAAAAAATAGCATGGATTTGGCTACCCTTCTTGTGGAAATGTAAAAATGTCAAAACTAGGCATATTTATAGCACCAATGAGAGAGAGGGAAATACCACACCAAAAATAGAATATTGGGGGGTTAAAATAATGGGAAAATATTTATTATATTTATAAGAGTTATTATTAATAATATAAAATATTAAACAAGTGTTGTTTTATCTCCAAGTCTTTTGCAAACTACCTTCAAGGCAGAAACAGTCGGTCCTTGGGGAATTCATAAGCCTTTTTGAAAACTAATTTAATATATTGTAGGAATATTCTTCATCTAAATTTAAATTTAATGTATATCCATGTAAATTTTTGTATTTAAACCTAAAATATTTTTATTCATCATTATCTTCCCTTGAAATAGGCTTTCTTGAAAGGAAGAGTTAGCTTAACTCATGAGGTGCAGTATGTCTTCTTGGGCAGTGAGGAGATCATATATTTATTATGACATAGATTGTAAAAAACCAATATGAGCCTAAAATATTCAATCATCACCTATTCATGGATCTAAAGGCTAAAATTGACACCTTGAAATGCTTTTCATGCCTCTCAAAGATTCACTTCAACGTTGGTTGTCTAGCACTAGTTGGTAGTTAGGCCTAGTTGCAGATGTTAGTTCATTTGAATGGCCATAAAAGTTGAATGGAAACCTATAAAAATGCTTGATATAATTTTATTAGACCTAATAATAACTTCACCATATGAAAAATGCCTTCAAGTCATCATAACCATGTTATTCTTTCCAAACTAGGTAGTTAGGTCTCTCGATCCTATTACACCTCAAATTATCTTCTTTGTGCAGACCTGTAGGAATAGTTTAAGGAGTATATGAAGGGAATATATAACCTTAATAGTTATAAAACATCCCATGGTACCTCCTAAAATTAATTTCAAGCATTCATCTAGAACTATACCCTTCAAAATCATCAAAACTAGTAAAAAAAGGGTATTTAGTGTGTCTGTACAGGTGACATTAGCATCAAATTTCATGGTGAGGAGCACCAAAAAGATGTTGACATGGTTCAAATGTTTATAGAGACAAAATAATGAATTTGGATTAATTAATAAAAAAATATCTCACATCACATCACCCAAGGGTTTTAGTAGTGTTTAAGACCTATTTAGGGTATTAATGATCATTCAAAAAGCATCAGCCACTAATGGACTTCATTCCACTTGGAGAACATTCTTAACTAACCCCCACCTATTCCAAATGTATCAAATTCCCATTCAAAGTATGATATATGTTATGAATGTATGAATTTTATTCTTGGGTAGTATACCTAGTGTTCTTCAACTTAATAGAGGTATAATTTGGGATTTAAGCCTTGAAACTCATTCTCACTGCTAGGAGAGGTTATAGGCTTGTCACCTCTTTACAAGACCTCAAGGGTATTTGAGATGAAAATTGAGGTTTTTTAAAACTTAATAGTGTATTGAGACCATTTATATGTTTTTGTATTTCTTTAAGGGCTCTCCATGGGATTTGGCATGCCTATTTTATGTTTTAGGTTCAAATAAACCCCTTGGTCTCAAGATTGTCCCTTGCCAATGGAGTGAGCAAGGTCTGAAATAAAATAGTGAGTATTCATACTAAATTTATGGGTTTTATGTGGCCATTTATGTATTTTTCCACTCATAACCATTTTTTAATCAATTATCAAAGTGTAATTATGCCTATACAGGCCTCAAAATAGTAATCTCTCTTATGATTAGGCAATCTAGGATAGTGGTCTATAACTAGGTGATTATACCTTGTGTGAAGGTCTAAAATTAGCAAATTTGGGAATTTTAGATGCTCATTATGACTTGTGGATATTCTTACCATTATATATTCGAACCTTAGAACTTTTATATGGTCTACAGTGTATTAGATCCTTCTTAAAACCTTGAAACTAAGCTTACAGTTCTAAGTGTTTTACTCAATCCAATAGTGGAACTAACTCTATGACATCAACATTTATTTTTCAATGAATGGTATTTTAATAACCTCATTCTCATTTATGCACTTGAAAATCTATAGTTTTTAGTAGTGAGTTTTGCCCATCTTCTACATGTATCATTCATAAATGTCTCAAAAGGACTAGCTCTATGTGCACTCTCCCCATGACTATAGAATCATTAGGAAACATATCAGTATGAGACCTTATTGAAAATTTATAGGTGTTATTTAGTAGGTGAATTTATTTTCCAAGACCATAGGGAATCTGAAAATGATCATTGTTCACATGGACAACTACCACCCGATGAGACAAACCTATAACATGAAGACACATGGAGGTGTCTTGCATTTGAATTCATTAGATGACTTGATATAATGGCACTATAAGACCTCTCAGACCCTTTTCAATCTCCTAAAACACTTTTTATTCAACAACAAGTTCATATTTGCAATAAAACTGCCTAGAAAATAAGGTGGTGGGGTTTAGAGCCTTCTCCAAGTAGTTTACCTTCTTAGAGTTTGTTCATAAAGAATAAGAGTTCAAACGAAAGAGAAATTCCATGAATATCAATCCCATTATGGTCCCCATACCTGGTGAAGAGCTCAATATCCATCTCTTTATATTTTTTATAGAACAAGTACTTAGACATGACCACTACAAGGATACCAAAGGACCCAATGAGGTGAAAACTAAGTATTTTGACATTTTTGAACCTGTGAGACCTATCTAAATGTTTAAAAGGCTTGATTAAGGTGGATAGTAATTTTTAATATGTTAACTCTTGAATATTACCATACAATTGTTCATAAATACCCCTTTTATCTTGATTTCTCCTTCTTTAAGCATCAAAACTACAAGGTTTGACTAACCTCTGACTTGATCTAACATTAGAAACATTAAAAAACTTATTTTAATGCTTTAAAATTACCACTTTTACATACCATACTTCATATTCTTCTTGTAAATGACTTTATAACCCTTAAGAAGTAGTTTCAAGTGTCAAGAAAGTTAGTGAAACTAGATGACCTCATAGAGTGGACATTTCATTTTACCAAGACCCTAAAATACTTATATGGACTCTTTTTCACCCCCTCTTATAAATTATGAAATAAATAAGATTTTAAAATACCCCCATTGGCCAAAATAAAAACCTTGACATCCTCAAAAATCTTCATTTAAATGATAAGAAACCTTAATTTCTCTGAGGTGACTAGAAATGTGTCTAAACTCATAATTTATCAATGTAAAGGTATGTATAATCTATGAGAACATATATATACTTATACGATAATGGTAACAAGAAACAAACTTTGACTCACATAGGTCAAAATGTTGTCACATTTTGATGACATCTTTAGTGACTTTTTGGGGTAGCTTGTTTGTTAGGCTATGATACCAATAACCTTTCCTCAACCATTGGGTGATGGATTCATAGTAGAGAAGCTTTTAAAATAAACTAGATAAATCTAAAATACAACCTAAACACACCACACTAAGACTAAGATATAAAACACACTACACATAAGGCATTTAGGGAACACCACATAATAAAAACTCAAAACAACACACCAAACAAGAAGGAAATAAGAAAATGTGAATACGCACTTATTCAACAACCACCTCACACCTACTTATGTGCATGAATAACCTTAATTTCATTAGTATTAATGCTTAAAATTTATCCCATTTATAAGGATAACTAGCTTCTCCCCATCCATTCTTTCCAATTGGAAGGAATTATTTTTCTTGTATTTGATGATGATTTATGGCCCACTCCACAAAGTGTCAAACTTGGTGTGTCTCATGGGATTTTCTTTATCCTCATCCCACTTCACCTATATCACCTTTTTTGAAAACTCTTGAATTTGATTTATTATCAAAGGATTTTTTCATTAGCACTTGATGATGTTCCATTGATTTGTGACTATTGTCTCTAGTTTCATGTAACTCCAATTATATCAACCTCACCTCTATTGAAGTGTTTTCAAGAAATTCCAATAGATGTGCTAACTCTAAGGCAAGTATTTTTTAGTATTTGGATATTATAGATTCCATTCCATAAATAAGAACAAAAGGAGAGTTTCTTGTGGACCTTTTGGGTGTGATCCTATTAGTCCATAGAGTTATCTTAAACTTAGTATGCCAATCATTTTGGTTGCTCTCCAAAGTCCTCTTTCTAATCCTAATTAGGTTTTTATTAGTATAACCAACCAACCCATTACTTTGAGGGTAATATTTTGATGATTTACTTAGATATATACCATTATTAATTTCAAAATGAATTATTTTAGCACCTATGAAAACAAGTACATTATCTAAAATGATGGTAGAGCGAATTCTAAACCTTATAGTAATTCCTTCATAGAACTCCAAAATGGAGTTCTCATTGGCCTCCTTCAATTCAACTACCTCAACCCATATTGTAATGTAATTATTTGTTGTAAGGATCCACTTATGGCCATAACTTGATGGAAGACTAATCATGGCAATGAAGTCAAGACCCCATTACATGAAGAGTTGATCCACTTGAATGGGTCTCAATGGGAGAGCTACAAGTTTTTGTTTGCCTACAAAAAAAGACATTGAGGACACCTTCTTACCCAAGCATATAAATATTTGAATAGGATAGGCCAACAGTATACTACCCTCATGATCTTTACATCTATTATCCTTGGAGAGAAATGACCCCCTGTTACTCCATTATGAAACTTTTCAATCAATACACCAAACTGATCATAGTCAATGCACATCAACAATACACCATTTGTATCTCTCTTGAAAATCACACCATATACAAGACAATAAGGAATATCTTTCAATCTAAAATGCCTTCTTTTGGACTTACTCAAGCCATTGGGACACTCACCATTTTGGAGGAATCTGATGATGTCTTATGTCCAACTTTGTATAGGTGTGAGATCATCTAGTTGAGGGAAATCTTGATTAGCTAGAACCTCATCTTTTGGTTCATGGAAATTTGAATCCATGTTATCACATATACCCTTACCCCTTACCAAATTGGTCACTTTTATGTCAACATCATACTTCATGACCTTTTTAATCTACCCTACCCTCTTTTCATTGAGGTCTTTACTCAAGAGGAACTACTTAGTGCTAGGATAAGAGACTATGAGGTGAATTTTAATATTTTAAACCATGTGTCTAAACTTATTTAGACCCATTACAACAACAAGGACTTGTTTTTTTATAAATGTATATTTGGCTTCATGATCCTGAAAACATTGACTAAAGAATGCAATAGATTGTTTAACACCCTCATAGTTATTTTACATAAGCATAGTTGAGATAGTGTCAAGGTTATAAAATGTATATAACATAAATTCCTTATAAAAATAAAGATTTACAAGAGTGGGAGCTTCGGAAATTGCTTGCTTAATGGCTTCAAAACTATTTTTACCTTCTTTAATCCAAGTGAAATCCCAATTATTATTGAGTATGATTGTGATAAGATTCACTAAAGATGCAAATCTAGGTATGAATATTATCACAAATTTTATCTTACCCAAGAAGCTTTGGAGTCCTTTATTGTGAAAGGTTAATGATATGATTAGAATAACCTCTATCCTTTAAACATCAATGGCTAGTCCATCCTTAGAAATAATGTGCCTTATAAGATTACCTTCACAAAGAGTAAATATGCACTTATAAGGGTTAAGATATACCCCATACTATCTACACCTCTCAAAAACTTTCCTCATATGTTTCATGTGCTCGTTTGCATCCTTTAAGAACATGGTTATTATAATCAATCATAAATGCATCATGTTAATAAATCAATCCTAACTTGGAGAAAATAGATCACACCATACACTTCTGATTGGGGATACATTTGTTTAGCAGGATCATGACCAATATGGGGATATACTAAACCTAACTATTGGATCTTTTATCACAATACGCCATACTAAAAAATGTTCCAAAGCCTTCAATCTAACATAATCACGTAATAACCCTGAGGGGGTCCTAGGTTTTGATATTTCACTAAAACTAATAACAAGTGAAATAAATCTAATCTAATGCTCACCAAAGCTTGTGGCATAAATTTGGAGTTAGATTTAATAAAACTAAACATGCATATAATACATACTCACATCAATGTATACATAATCCTAATGCATGGAAGAGAAACACAACTACATGTCTATCTAGTCTTACAAAGGAAAAATAAAGTTATAAATTACTATCTTTGAAGATGAACCCATCGATCCTTAATCTCTCCCTTGGCCAAGGTGTTTTTCAAGAGGTTGTTATGGTACGTAAGGATGACAAAGACAAATCATCTCTAGGCTTCACAATATATCAATGCATCTAAAAGACTTCTCCACAAGACAAGATCTGTATCTCCAAAGAAAATATGGAATCTTAATCTTTAATTCTTAATTAGAATGGTCAATAATTAGATGTTCATTTTATCTTAATTCTTATTTCCCTTTTCCTTGATAAATTATGGAAATAAACTTGTATTTATAGGTAGATTTGACCCTTGACCCTTCCAAAAATCATGACCAATAGGGTTGACCCAGTTGACCTAGCATAGTTTCAAAAAAATATTCACTAAGCCCTGAGTTAGGTAGCTAAAGGCTAACCTAATTTTAAAATAAAAATATCCTAAAACTATACATGGTCGACCCAGTTGACCTAGCACAACTGACTGACAAAAAGGGATTTAGGTGAGGAAAAGGAGGATAAAATGTAATAAATGCATGGAATGGGTACAATAAATAAGAATAAGGTTAGGGTTAATAGTTTTAGTATAAAATTATATATATAACAAGTGGAAAAATGGATAACAATCCTGCAAAGCACCAATGGTCTACCCATTCCTTTTTTGATGCACTCCTTAAGGCATGTACTCAGAGAGATTGAGACTCGATGAGTTATTTTAAGATACATAGTGTAATTAATCAATAAAATTTTGTAAATATTATGTGTACACATATTCCCCACTCAAATTTCATCATGTGTCATGTGAGTGTAACATGGGATGGTGCTTTAAGAAATAAAACATGATAACACATAATGTTGATGCTAAGTAAAGTGTAGTAAGTAAAAAATAAGATAAATAAAAATATAGAATTGAAAAACATATACCTTTACTTACCTTAGTGTTATATATTAAAAAAATTAGACTATAAGAGAGGTGAAGGTATCTAATGTGAATAACATTAGGTGAACCTACAGAAGTTAGTGCAAAAAATAGTCAAAAATCAAAAAAAATGGAAGATAGGCATATGGTAGTGGAAAATATTCTCTATGTCATCATGATTCTAGAACATTTTATGATTAAAAATATGGATTAGTATAAATAAATATATGGGTAAAATAAGGAATCGGAGTAGTAACTAGGTAAAAATAACTAAGTTGACACAGTCAACCTAGTAGGCTAAAAAATTTCTAAATCCACAGTGTTGACCTAGTAGGTATGTTTTAACCTAGTGTGTTTTTTAGACTATCAACTTAGTATATGACTACCAACCTAGTAAAAAAATCCACTCCACTGACTTAATACATAACTACCGACCTAGTAGAAAAATATACTCTACCGACCTAGTACTAAGACGGGGAAAAGTAAAGGGTTAACTTAGTTTGTTAAGTCAACCTAGTGTTTGTTAAGGAAACATAAAAATATTAAAGGAAAATTAATGAAAAAATGATATTAAATGAATGACAAATGATTGAAAACACAATAAATCACATTGGAAAGCATGAAAAACATAAATGGCAAAAAGGAATGTACAACATACTAAGTCACATTGAGAAGCATGTAATACATGAATGACAAATGAAATATATAACATACTAAATCATGTTGGGAAGCATGTAAAACATAAATGGAAAAAAATAATGTAGAACATAGTAAATCATGTTGGGAAGCATTTAAAACATAAATGGCAAATGAAATATCAATACAAGACAAATCTAACAAATATATGGAAGAAAGTGACAAGCAACCCCATGTATGATAAGTATGTCAAATCAAACATAAAGAAAAACATGAATGACTGAAAATGAAATGTAATATCAATATGGAATATAATCAAGAATAAATCTTACATAAAGAAAAACATGTAATAAGATTGACTGTCATATATAAGATAAGTGAAGTCCATAAACATCAAACAAGAACGTGATGGAGAAAAGAATATCAAAAGCTCTAAAGGATGAAAACTCAAAATTAATGCTTATTATAAAATGTAATGTAATAAAACGCAAGAACCTAATGATTAACATGATAATGAGATGATGTGTTAAATGGTGTAAGGGTGTTTGTGAGGAAGGCTTGGTCTTATCCATTACCTTACAATGCAACTCACAAACTATAAACCAAGAGGTGTAATAAGGTAGATGTGATCAAGGATATGATCAGATAAAAAGTAATATCCAATAAGGGGAATATAATGTAAATAAATAATATGAGGTACCACATAGGTGATGTGAACATTTTTATCAAAAATGAGACATACTAGGTAAGTGACAAAGATTAAGAACTGTCAACACCAAGGACTTAGGATATTTTGACTAATGAACACAAATATTGGGATAATAAGTAAAGTATATAGATCATTCCATGAAGGATATATGCATGAATATTAAAATAGACCTACCTTCTCACAATGTGTTTCCCATTCCTCAGGACCCCTTATAGATTCATCGGTCTACTATGAAGATTGGGTACTTACATGAGAAAGTAGGTAGCACTAAAATATTTTTTTTATTCTTCTTTTATAATCTACTACCCTACCACACCAAAATGGGCCTCAGATCTATCATTAGGCCAACTGTGAAGGTTGAACTTTGAATAGAAGAAAGAGATGTGACTTAAATCATGTCTTTTAATGTGATTTAACTTTTTGAAATTTTTATGTTACCTTTTGGATCATTTCCTTTTGTTAAATGATATGGATTTTAACTTTCTTGATGATTCTTTTCTATTCCTCCTCCATACGGATTTAGAAAACAAAACATGGGTGTTAAATATGACAAACACAATAGAGATTACACTTGGTTACTAGAGAAAAGGACCTAATTTCCAAGGTGTCTAAAGACTCCTAGACTTGTCCACAAGTAAGTGTGTAATCTCAAAATTGATCGATGTGAGCCTTAAATCAAAGAAAATAACATAAATATGGGGGTAATGATAGATCCATCTATGTAATAAGTGATATAATGATGAATATGCTCATATCTAATCACAAGGAGGTAACATAGTGTTATTAAATAGATAGGGCTATGCTATGATAGTCATGTCACTAGAAAATCCATGCTAACCTATAACAGATCTAGCACAAGTACTAATAAATTTAGTAGTCATCCCAAAAATAAGTGGTTTAAATATTTTTTAATGTGGTAATTTGTGAAGAAGGCCAGGTCATATCCATGATCTTACACTACAACTCATAAGGTGAACACCAATGAGATGAATGCTAAAGAAGGCTAAACATAATTATAAAGCTACTAAGGCAAAGAATGACATAAAAAGACAAAAAATGAAAGAGATATATAAATACCAAAATCAAAACAAATTCCAAATATAATATGTAATAAAACCAAATAATGTAAAGGAAAAAAATGATGCTAGTAAAGTGACCATAAAAAAATTAAAGTGCAAAAAAATAAAGAAACATGAGATAAAAAAACAAGTAAGATCTATGCTAACATCTATATCAAATATGATAATGTGAAATATAAGTCTATAACTCTAAGAAGGTTTATTGAAGTTGAATTTGGTTATTATGGTGCACTTTATAATAAGAGTGGGCATCATAATATGCCCCAATAGGTAATTAATTATACGGATGGGCATCATAAGATGCCCGAAAGTCTGAAGGGACACGTTGATAGGTATCACAAGATGCCCCAACATGTGAGTTAGAGTGAGGTAAAATTTAACTAGTAGACTAATTTGCATTAGGTTGGTAGGTGTATTTGGAGATAGGTAAATGTGTTGGTTCGTTAGATTTTAACAAGGTTAAATGTGACATAGGATGTGTAGGAGAGGTATGAAGAGGTAAATGAGGTAAAGGAGGACCATGTATGATATGCTTTGGAGTAGGCATTTGAACTAGGTACTATTTTGGTTTATGTTACCTAAGAGGTTGAGGTTTAATGGATGCAACAATATGTTTAAAGTTATTCATGTTAGCTATTATTTCCCTATTAGTGTAGGAAGAAGGATCAACTATGGTTTGAAAAAAATTAGTGGATAAGATATAGATATGGGATAATTATTATTGATTTGATATTGATGTGATTATGGTTCTTGAGATTGAATTTGAGAAGCTTGAAGATAGTCTTGATAACAATATTTTTTTAGAGTATCAAGATTGAAATGTGAATCAAACAAGGAAGAAAGAAAAAATTGATGAAGATGACAACAAGACTCATGAGAATGACCTATAGTAGCATGCCACTAATAAAATGTATTAGGATTGTACCATTTTGAAGGATGTTTGGAAGGATCAAAGGTCATGGGTTTAGAGGGTGGCAATTTATTCTTAAATTGTTTTAGACTCAAGGGTGGGTGGGTCAATTAAAATTTGTTGAATTGGATTCTTCACTTTGAGGTTGGGGAGGCTTGGATGAATCAATGTTATGAGAAAATTATTAGAAAGGTTATTTAGTATTTATTTGAGGTGTTTCAAATTGAGTCATAAGAAAGTCTTGTCTTTTTTCTTGCTCTAAGGCTTGATCTAAAGTTTTAGGTGAAAATATTCAAACTTTTTATTGAAGGGGAGGTTTAAGAGCAGTGACAAATATTTTTAAAAGAGTATCAATTCATGTTATGATCCAATTTATGAATGAAATAATTCCATCATTTGATAAAGGTGTGAGTAGGTTCATTAGGAAGTTACTTGGCATTGATGAAATGGCTACAGTGATTTTTAGGAAGGTCGTCATGTTAGAATTCCTTCACTAGAGCATTGACTAGATATTTTAGTTGTGAAATGGAATGTCTAGGATGTTAGTTATACCATTAAAGTGCATCACCAACAAAAATTTTAGCTAAGAGATTGGTGGTATCAAAGGTGTTAGTTTGGACCCATTCCTTATAGATATTACCAAAAGACTTAAGAAATATAGTAGAGTCCTTAGTCCCATTATATGTGATAGTTGGAGAAATATTTTCAATATCTATGGATGTAATGAATGGGGATAAAGGTTCATTTGGAAGATGTTGAAGCATTTTATTATCCATTGGAGGTTGAGGGATGATATTCCCATTGTCATCTCTAAGAGGAGGGGGACAAAAAAATTATTTGGTTGAGACATGATGACTTGAGGTGGTCGACTAATTATGTGTAAGAAATGTTGTTGCATGTTCATCATTTGAAATTAATTGGTTGTTTGCATGATGTTCATTTTTTGTATGACTTGTGCAAGAAGTTGAGTTGTATTAATAGGTGGGTTGGGTTTTTTAGGAGGAGGGGATTATTTGGTGGAGGGTTCCCAACATTGATATTGGGAAGAGGATTAAGATGAATGACCTTAACTACATTTCATTGGAGGTTGAGGGATGATATTCCCATTGTCATCTCTAAGAAGAGGGGGACAAAAAATTTATTTGGTTGAGACATGATGACTTGAGGTGGTTGACTAATTATGTGTAAAAAATGTTGTTGCATGTTCATCATTTGATATTGATTCGTTGTTTGCATGATGTTCATTTTTTGTATGACTTGTGCAAGAAGTTGAGTTGTATCAATAGGTGGGTTGGTGTTTTTAGGAGGGGATTATTTGGTGGAGGGTTCCCAACATTGGTATTGGGAAGAGGATTAGGATGAACGACCTCAACTACATTATATTTTCTAGTTATTGGTTTTGGATTAGGAAAAGATGAAGGAATAATGTGAAAAGTTTCATCTGAAGTAATGAATATGTCATCATGATAAAATAATACTAAGGGAAGGCTAGAAATATGTTCTTGACTAAGGGTAGGCTAGAAATATGTCATCATGATAAAATAATACTAGATAACCATACAAGGAATAGGTGCAAAATCAAAGAGATAGATAAATGTACAGAGTCAACTAGATCAACCTAATACAAGAAACTAAGGCTAAAAATAGTATAGAGTTGATAGTGTTGACCTAGTACAAAAAAAAGGTCTAAAAACTATACAGACTTGATAGGGTCAACCTAGTACAAAAAATAGAGGCTAAAACCTGTATAGAGTCAATAGTGTTGATGTAGTACAAAAAATAAGGGCTAAAAAAGTGTATAGAGTTGACAGTGTTGACCTAGTACTGTAGGCAAAGGAGAAATAGATAGTTTGTAAGAGACTATGTTGAGTAGAATGACTATGTATTGAAATAGGAATAAAATTGAAATTACTTTTTGATGTAATAAATGAAAGGAAACGCACAATCAATTGGGTCAATGATGTTAATCTAATTGAGGCACATAATATAAAAACTTGCACCAATATTGGCTAATGCAAGTTTTTACAATATAACATATAATTGAGAAAATAGGAAACAATCAACTCATATATTAAATAATAAATAAGTGGTCATCCTAAATGTTGTTAGATTATTAAAATAATTTTAGATGTGATAGGAAGTTGGCTATAAGCAAAGAACTAGAAAGCAATCTAAAGATGGTTTCAAGATGTTTAGGCTGAAAAGGATCTATATTCGCAATGGTATTGGCTTGGTATTGGGGCCTACCCCCTTCACATATCATAGTGATATAGGTATCATTTTCTTAAACAAAATATACCATTAATCACATGTTTATAATTGACTAGAAAACCAAGTCAGCTTCCCTCTTGGTGATGAGATCTAAGAAGGTAGGTCTTGGGTAGATAATTTTTTAAAATGCATTTTAAAATTTTGTGATTTATAAGTGTGTGTGTATAAATGAGAAAATAGTGTAACTAAATAGTATTTTGAAAACCACCTAATTAGACTATGTGATCTATTCTAATCATGTAAGAGATAAGAAATGAAAGTGTGAGCTAATTACTAGTATATAAGTGTTAATTCTAACTTTGAAACATAGTATAGTGTTGATTCTGATGATAATATATATAGAGAATATAAAATATATTCAACATTGTCACTTATCTACTACAAAATCAAGGGTCTAAAAACTAACTACATCAATAATGTCAACCTAGTTTTCTAAATAGAATACAAAATATAGAACTACATCAATAGGGTTGACCTAGTAGACTGTATAGGGGTAGTTTGAAATATTACAAACTGTGAAAAATAGAACTTTAAAAATTCTAGAAATAATATAAAAGGATAGAAAGGAACCTTGGTAGGTTAGAGGATGTAGAGGAAAATGAAATTATTGTTACAGTACCTTGATTTGTACTTACCAATTATGTTAATTATGTTGGTTTGGTTAACCTAGCTTTGCATATCATTTTTATTGAAAATAAATAAAATGTACTAGATTGATAGGGTTGATTTAGTATACTAATTTGAATGTCTAAAAATGTACAAGGTTGATTGGGTTGACCTATTAAGATGATATGGATGTCTGAAAATGCATAAGATTGATTAGGTCAATCTAGTACTCTAAACTAGAAGTCTCAAAACCTTACACAAATAGAATAGAGTTGTATTGATGTGACTGTGTGTTAAACCTACACATAGAAGTTAGATTTGGATCAACACTATCGACCTAGTATCACAAATATGTAAAAATAAAATGATAAAATAATAAAAAATAATGAAATAAATTTTGTAAGGGTTAGATTTGCATTGGGCTCACCATAATGTATGCAATCATAAATGCATCATGTCTATAAATCAATCCTAACTTAGAGAAGATAGATCACACCATACACTTTTGATTAGGGATATATTTGTTTAGTATGATCATGATCAATATGGGGATCTATTAGACCTAATTAGGGGATATCTTATCACAATACACCATGCTAAAGAGGGTTCCAAAGCCTCCAATTTAATATAATCACGTAATAACTCCAAGGGGGTCTTAGGTTCTGATATTTCACTAAAACTAATAAAAAGTAAAATAAGTCTATTTTAGTGCTCACTAAAGCTTGTGGCACAAAGTGGGAGTTATAAAAAATAAAACTAAACATGCATATAAAACATATACTCATGTCAATGTATACGGAATCTTAATGCATGAAAGAGAAGCACAATTACATGTCTATCTACTCTTACAAAGAAAAAATAAAGTTAAGAATAATTACCTTTGAAGACAAACCCATTGAGCCTCAATCTTTCCCTTGGCCAAGGTGCTTCACAATAGGTTTGTGTGGTATGTAAAGATAATAAATATAAATTAGATCTAGACTATAAAACCTATCAATGCATCCAAAAGACTTATCCACAAGATAAGATACGTATCTCCAAAGAAAGTATCAAACTCTAAGATTTACTTCTAAATTAGACTGATCAATAAGCAGATGTTCATTCATTCTTACTTACTATTTCACTTTTCCTTGGTAAATGATGGAAATAAACTTGTATTTATATGTGGATATAACCCTTGACTCTTCCAAAAATCTTAGATAACAGGGTCGACCCAATCGACCTAGCATAGTTTTCGATAATTATTCACTAGGCCCCGAGCTAGGTTAGCCAAAGGATAACCTAATTCCAAATTGAAAATATATTGAAATTGTACATATTTGATCGAGTTGACCGAGCACGGTTGATTGAAAAGAATGGATTTAGATGAGGAAAAGGAGGATAGAATGTAGGAAATGCCTGGAATGGATACAACAGAGAAGAAAAAGCTTAAAGTTAATGGTTTTAGGAGATAAGTGTGTAGATAACAAGTGAAAAAATGGAAAACAATCATGAAAAGCACTAATAGTCAGCCCACCCCTTTCTCAGTGCACTGCTTAAGGCGTGCACTTGGAGAGATTGATCCTCAATAGGTTTCTGCAAGATATAAAGTATCAGTAATTGATAAAAGTTTGAAAATATTATGTGTATACAGTTATATCATTAAGGTACATTAGCAACATCTCATTGATTAGGCCTTTGAAATCCATGTTTATTTCCCTCTAAAATGTGGCACCAGTATTTGACAAACCAAAGAGAATTTTATCATAAGCAAAGGTACCCCATTTTGTAGTAAATGTTGTCTTAAACTAATCATCTTCATTCACTAAAATTTGATTATAACCAGAATATCCATTTAGGAGTGAGAAGCATTGGGAACCTAAAACAACTTTAAAAACCTACTCCATAGGGGGTAAGGGATAATTATCTTTGAGTGATATCCTATTTAGGTCCCTAAAGTCCACACAAAGTCTTATTTTCCCACTCTTTTTTCTAACAAGCACAAGATTAGATACCCAAGTTGAGTTATTGATAAGGAAGATTATCTTAGAGTCAATTAGTTTGGTGAGTTTCATTCTTATGAGTTGCTCAACTTTGGGGTTAATAAGCCTTTATTTTTGCCTAACTAGTTTGGATCCAGGAACTAATCAAATGGTATGGTGGGATAGGCTAGGGTCTGTTGAGGTCAACATACCCCCATTTTCTTGAAAATTAGGACTCTTGAGATGTTTTGAACATTAACACTAAAAATTTACCATATTTAAATTTTATTTGAATCTGAAGATCATCCTATTTTATAAAATGGCTTATTCTCTTTTCATTATTAAACTTTAATTTGTTTAATCTTACTAATGATTTACCTTGTGAATGAAAAGTATAGGTTTCATGGAGATAACACTAACAAATATTGATCAAAAGGCTATAGATAGGTTATAGATACTTTGTGGGGTAGGAAAAGTGTCTGTAATAAGTATGAAAGTTCTTTGTTTTTATTTGGTCCTTAATTATGTTCATCTAGACATTCTGGTCAAGTGATAGAAAAATCTAGGTAGGTACTTTACTAACATCACCATTTTTACATGTAGATGGGTCAAGTAAAATTGGTTATATGTGTGTGTGTTCACATCTATGCCAAGTTTATATAACCCAAGTTTTAGGTCCTTCACATAATCACATCAAAAGTTATTAGCCTTAAAAGTTGGTCTCTCAAACAAAATCTATCATTTTCTCATACTTAGCCATTTTTTCAAGAAGTCCAAAAAGAGTCTAGTAGTAATTTTCATGAAGCGATATCTCTCACATGTTGCAACCACGAGAAAAATAGTCAAATGAGTTTATTCACCTTTATACAAGGAACATGTTAACTAAATTTGAGCTCATGTGACATAGCGTATCAAAAGTTATTAGCCTTCAAAGTTGGCTCCTAAGAAGTTTTAGACTATTTTCCTGACAAGTATATGAACATCATGCAAAATCATGAAAAAAGGCTCATTTCAATATTTCATAGGTACATTTAGAAATCTCTTGGGACCAATGGGTTTAGTAGGCTAGTTCCTTTTGGTATTAAGTCCATTCCCAATAAGTTTGGTGCCTTGGTAAGTTTTGTGTTTCAAGATAAAAAATTACAAAGTTGGCCAAAAATAGATGATGATCCACAGATGTCAAATTTAATTCCATGTAAAAATCCATACAAGCTTAAATTTGATGGTCTTCATGACGTTAATGATGGTTGTGCAGACATCAAATTTAATCCTAAGAAATAAATCATATGAGTTTAAATTTGATAGTCTCCACAACATCAAATACGGTTATGCAGACATCAAAAAAAGAGTGTAAACAGAGCCTAGTGGGCATATTGAACATAGCATATCTCTCATGTGCTATAGTTTCAAGAGAAATGATCAAATGGCTTTGTTAACCCTCATGAAAAGAACATATTCACCAAGTTTGAGATCATGTAACTTAGTGCATCGAAAGATACGAGAATGTACATTTGCCTTCAACACTTTTTTATTGTTTTTTTAGACTTGGCCAATTTTGTAGGGTTTAAATTAAGCCTAATAATCATTTTTAAGAGGCCATATCTCACATACACTACATCTTCAAGATAAATGGTCAAACAAGTTTGTTAATCCTCATGCAAGAAACATGTTCATCAAGTTTCAGATCATGCAACATAATACACCAAAAGTTATGGATGTGGAAATTTGCTCTCCAATGTATTTTCACTATTTTTTTCAAAGTCATTTTCAGAGAACTCAAATAGAAGTTAGAAGGTATTTTTATGAGACCATATATTTCATGCACTAAAACTTAAGATGAAATGGTCAAATGGGTTTGTTAACCCTCATACAAGGACTATTTTTACTAAGTTTTAGCCCATGAAACATAGCACATCAAAATTTACAAGCATGCAAAGTTGGTCTTCAAAGCATTTTGACTGCTTTTCTAAGTCCAAAAAAAACTTGGTAGGCATTTTCATGAAGCCATATATTTTACCTAATGTAGTTTCAGTATTAATGGTCAAATGATTTTGTTAATCCTCATACAAGGAACATGTTCACCAAGTTTAAGATCATGAAAAATAATACATCAAAAGTTATCGACATGAAAAGTTTTCATCCAATGCATTTTTACTAATTTTTTCATACTTAACTATTTGTAAAGAACTCAAATAGAACATAGAAGGCATTTTCATGAGATCATATCTTTCATGCACTACAACTTCACATGAAATGGTCAAATGATTTTGTTAACCCTTAGACAAGGAACATGTTCTCCAAGTTTGAGATCATGCGACATAATATATCAAAATTTATGAAGACCTAAAGTTGACCTCCTGACCATATTTCACTATTTTTCTATACCCAGCCATTTATCAAACAAAACCATTGGTTCTTAAATAGAGGGTCCCAGCAATTTGGTAGAAAAGCTATGCAGCCTGTGATATTATCATTAATTCAAATTGCTAAATGAAAACCAATTATTTTTAATTGGGTTTTAATATATTTATTTTAGAAACTTTGCAAAAAGAACAGCTATCTTTATTGTTATGTATTTGTTGTCAACATCACTGATGGGGATGTTGCCTTGTCCTTCTATAATAGGCAGTATTTTTATTTTGTAAAGAGAGAGACTCTGAGCAATTTATATATAAAAGAGCATTTAATGCAACTATGGAATTCTAAAAAGATTGTCTGAATAGTTCATTGAAATCCAATGTTGTCTCTTAATTGCATATTATTGTCTTAAATTTGAATGGTTCTTTGCATTTTGAGCTACATTTTTTGTCATAAGGTTGTTAATTTATGTTAATACTAGATTAACTGAAAAGATCTTAGGTATACTTCATTGTATTTTCTCTACATTTGGATGTGCATATCCTATTCAAGTCATAGTAGTAAACTTTTAACATAAACTTGGTTCTTACTTGTAGTTTATATATCTCCTTTGAAGCTTCCCTAATTTATGATGCAATATGAGTTTATACTATTTTACACCACAAATTAGTTCATGTATGCTCAAAGTAATTAGAACTTTGTCATAATATTTGAGATGAGAATTTACAATCACATTATGTTTCTACCTTACCCTTCATTTTTTCTATTTTTTATCAAAGTTCATTTTAGCTTAGATTTCATTGTAAATATTCATTTATAATAGCTTGTAGTTAAAATTCTAATCATAATCCATAATCAACAACAAAGATATACATAAATTTAAGACCAAGGTGGCTCCCAACCACCAAATCATATAAATATTATGGATAGTTTTTGCATTACTCTACTTCTATTCCATCATAGGCAATTAGAATTGCCACAAACTATAACTCATATCCTAGATTTTCATAATCTTAAAATGAGAAGTGTTCTTCAACACTAAGAGCACTTGTGAGGCAAATGGAAGCATCAACAGGAGAAGCTTCACTAGCGTTAGAAGGAGGGCATAAATCTTTGTGAATTTGTAAGATCTTTGTTGTTTTAGTGTGTTTTGATCAAAGATCGGTGTATTTTTTACATATTTTTATAATTCTTTGCTCATTTGTATAAAGGTCATTAATCTTCACTATTTCAAATTGATCTTTGTACTTATTTAGACAAATGTTATTATTTGAATATATATGGTAAGTTCTAGTAAGGATAGCTAAAGATTTGAAAATCTAAACTATTTGAGGTTAGAATAGCTGCTTTTGATCAAAGATTGGTATATATTTTTAAAATTTGGGTTCGTTTGAACTTAAGATTGTAAAGATTAACCATATTTATGTAATTGAGGGCATTTTGTTTGGCTAGCTTAGTTGAAATTTGATGTCTTTTATTATTTTTTTATATATCTTTACAAAATTAGCTTAATATGAAAGTTTAATCCTTGTTATTTATAAAGATTTACTTGACACATCGTATTTGAAACAAGATATTCAATCTTCAAGCTAAAATTATCCAAATTAAGATTGAGGTGAACAAAAAAATTTAGACTCCCAATCTACTTCACCAGCTTAGGGTACTCATGTGTTTAAGGTATGGCTTGGTTAGGTGGCTCTTCAATTAATGTACCAGGTATAGCACATGATCTTCCTTAAAACCCAGAAAGGTATTTGTCATCTTTCAATCCAAATAATGTTGTTACCACTAAAGAACATATTAAGTCATTCAAAGTTGCTATGAGATTTTTGAATATAATTCATAAAGACGTAGTCTATAGATTATTTATACTTACTTTTAAATATGTTGCCTATGAATGGTTTCTTAACCTTCTAGAGGATTGTATTACTAGCTGAAATGATTTTAACAATATCTTCATTGATCAATTTGGAAAAAATGTTAGTCTATGCATTTTGTATAAGTAGTTCACCACCATTAGAAAAGATGTTAATGAAACCATAAGATCCTTTAATGTTAGATTTTAAAAGATGTTTGATAAGAAAGTATCCACTTATATAACTGAAGAGGCTTTAGCCTTAGATATTTATAAAGATGTTATATATCCCTTGACCTTTATGTTCCTAAAAAGATCTCTTCCAGTCATAAACACATTGACCCAGGACTATTTTAAAGTTGTAGTTGTTAATGACCAAATACAGTCCCAGGGTCAGATGGCATATTCTATGCCTAATATTAATTCAAATTAACCCATCCAGAATGTCATCCCTAATATGCCTATTTTAACACCAGTTCAGAACCATTTTTCCTTAAGTCATACATATTCTAGCCAAAAACTAGAGTTCTTAAATAACACTACAAGTGGATTTCATCTATAAAATAATAGAACTCCAATGCCCATAGCTAGTAATACCACTTCAATTCATGAGCCTGATATACAAAAAAAATCAAATGACTTGATATTAGAAATGATCCAAAAATTGAACACTAATTTCTCTAGTTGCAAAAACAAGTAGGAAATATAAAGGAAAGTTATGTCAAAAATTATGCTTCTCAAAGGTTGGATAAGCCTCCAGATGAGTTTTATATTAGTAATAATATATTGTCTAAAAATGTACACATGAGTTTCAATTATATTATTTTGGTTGATCATTATAATATTTTTAAAACTTTTGAAATTATGCCTAGTCAAGACTTTGTTGCATGAACATCTACCTTTGCAAGAGCATCTCAAGGTTTCATATAGGCCACTAATTTTTTATTTGAGGATGCAGATAAAGACAAAGATGAGCCAATTAAATAAATTGTAATTGAAGATCAATAAGAAGTCATCATTGGTACATCTATAGATGAAGAAAAAATTTATTGGAAGTGGATATGGATCAAATACAAGATGATATTTCTTTAGAAGGCAGTCAGGGAGGTATCCCACATAAGTTTATTTCTAAAAAAAAGAATATCCTTGAAGACGATGATCATTGGCAATAGTCATACTATGATTTTTTGAATGAGATCAAAGAGATGTAGATAGCAGATGATATAATGGGACAACACATGGATACTTCATCTGAAAATTTTATAAATAATATAGAGCTCTTAGAATATGATATTATTTGAGAGGAATCAAACCAAGATAAGTTGAAGCTTGATTGGGTAGTACAGTTGCCTTTTTTCACTGAAAATGAAGATGAGGCATGTGAATCAAATAAAGAATTATCATATGACTTCATTAAGAGGCTTGTAATATGGGACCAACATGTTTCTCATGATGATATTTTGAATGAAAATCATTTAATTGATCTTGATGAAGATTCCTTTTGGGATGAATTGGAATATTTTTGTGTAAATATTGGTAGTCCACTTCCATCTCATAAAGAACCTAATGAATATCAGTTTGAAGAAGCAAGTCAAGATGCCATTATTGAGTGAAGATGATATATACCAATACCTATCTATGAATAAAGTATAATAGACACTCTTATTGTAAAGTAAGAGAATTTGAAAAGAAGATAATTGGGTCTTAGAGTCATATCTTTGATCCATGCATTTGAGGAGGCTAATAAGAGATTAAGTCACACCATCCAGAAAACACAAGCATATAAATGCCCCTATCTATAGGAAGATGACATCAAAAAACACTCAAGTTTCAAGGGGTTGTAGTAGATTAAATAATTTTCCATTTGATCATGGAGGTAATTATTTTATGAAGTTAGTATAGGGTGTAGATTAGTTTCTTTCATGTTATTTCTTTTTCATTTTTTTCCTTTTTGTCCCTTGTTTGTACATAAGCATGTATATATTTGTTTGCTTCCTTTTTCACTTCTTTCTTTGATACTTTTTATTATGTGTTTACTTTTCTTGTTTTGTTTCTTGCTTAAATAAGTCTTTTTGGGACAGTCCTAGCTCAAAGTTGTTCGAATTTGCTCAAAATTTCAAAAGATTCAAGAATGCAGGTATGAACCTCACACTCATGTTGACCATAGTTTGAAGCACAATCTTGATGTCACGATTTATAAAAATTGGTAAAGATTGATGAATAAGTTAAATTTTTCATAGGAATTTGTACATTATCTTGACTTAAAATTGATTTTAAAAAGAATTGTGTTTGTGAAATAAAAGATTGGCCTATTGAAACATATCCATGCTTGCACTTAACAAACATCCTTGTCTAAAATAAAGGTCACAGCTAAAGGCAATTGTCTCAGAATCAAACACTTGACCAAATCTCTAAACTTGGCTAACATTGTTCCCAACCTTTGCTGGAAGCCAAAAAAAAGAGAGCTTATTGTAAAATCAAAAGCTTCCCAAGAAAAGTTGATTTTGGTAATCTTCATTGGGGCTATGGATGCTTGGTTGGCAGTGGAGAAAATTCATGAGTAGAATCAAAGGTATCTTTGTCAGGGCTATGAACATCTGACTAGTATAAGAACAATGCTAAAGCCTCTCCTAAGCTAAAATTATGATTCTTAATAAATATCTAAACATGCTTCCAATCAGATTTTAATGATTAAAGGCATGAAACCTAGAAGTTACTTTTTGAATCTTATGGTAAATAGTAAGTGGAATCTAAGCACACACATAGCATGGTTATGTTTTAAAAGGTTTGATCCTAATTTTTCATACATAAAACATATTTCAACCATGAGCTAATCTCGATAATAGCTAATAACTTTTGATGAACTGGTCTTGATGAACTTATTTCAACTTTGAAGGCTAATAACTATGGTAAAAAAATCTAAGTAGGTACTTTACTGACATCACCATTTCCACATGTGGATGGGTCAAGTAAAATTAGTTATATGGGTGTGTTCACATTTATGTCAAGTTTATATGCCCCAAGTTTCAAGTCCTCCACATAATCACATCAAAAATTATTAGCCTTCAAAGTTGGTCTCTCAAATAAAATCTATCATTTTCTCATACTTAGCCATTTTTTTAGGGAGTCCAAAAAGATATTGGTAGGTATTTTCATGAAGTAATATCTCTCATGTGATATAACTATAGGATAAATGGTCAAATATATTTATTCATCCTTATACAATGAACATGTTCATCAAATTTGAGCTCATGCGACATAGTGCATCAAAAGTTATTAGCCTTCAAAGTTGGCTGTCAAGTAGTTTTAGACTATTTTCCTGAAAAGTATATGAACATCATGAAAAATCATGAAAAGGGGCTCATTTCAACATTTCATAGTTGCATTTGGAAAGCTCTCAGGATTAGCGGGTTTAGTAGTTTGGTTCTTTTTGGTATTAAGTCCATTTCCTGTCAATTTGGTGCCTTGATGAGTTTTGTGCTTCAAAATAAAAAAATTCAAAGTTGGCCAAAAATAGATGGTGGTCTCATAGACATCAAATTTAATCCCATATAAAAATTCATATGAACTTAAATTTGACAGTATTTAGGATGTCAATGACAGTCACTTGGACGTCACGTGATGGTCGCGTGGACATCAAATTTAATCCCAAGAAATAAATCATATGAATTTAAATTTGATGGTCTTCACAATATCAAATACGATCACGCAGATGTCAAAATGGGAGTGTAAATAGAGCCTAGTGGGCATATTGAACATAACATATCTCTGATGCACTACAGTTTCAAGAGAAATGATCAAATGGGTTTGATAACCGTCATGTAAGGAATATGTTTATCAAGTTTGAGATCATGTGACTTAGTTTATCAAAAGATACGAGCATAAAAAGTTTCCTTTCAACACTTTTTTTTTTTTTTTTTAGACTTAGCCAACTTTTCAAGGTCTAAATTGAGTCTAGTAGGCATTTTAAATAGGCCATATCTCACATGCATTGCATCTTCAATAGAAATGGTCAAATGAGTTTATTAATCCTCATGAAAAAAATATGTTCATCAAGTTTGAGATCATACAACATAATTCATCAAAATTTATGGACATGGAAAGTTACCCTCTAATGCATTTTCACTATTTTTTCCATACTTTGTCATTTTTAGAGAACTCAAACAGAACTTAGAAGGCATTTTCATGAGGTCGTATCTTTCACACATTATAACTTCAGATGAAATGGTCAAATGGGTTTGTTAACCCTCATACAAGGACTAGTTTTAATAAGTTTTAGCCCATATGACATAGCACATAAAAATTTATAAGCATGAAAAGCAAGTCTTCAAAGTATTTTGGTTGACTTTTTGGGTCCAAAAAGAGCTTGGTAGGCATTTTCATGAATTCATATCTCTCACATGATGTAGCTACAAGAGAAATGGTCAAATGGATTTGTTAACCCTTATGTAAGGAACATGTTCACCAAGTTTGAGATCATACGACATAATACATCAAAATTTATGGATGTAAAAAGTTGCCATCCGATGTATTTTCACTATTTTTTCCATAGCCATTTTCAGAGAACTCAAACAGAACTTAGAAGTGATTTTTATGAGGTCATATCTTTCATACGGTGAAATTCAGATGAAATGTTCAAATGGGTTTGTTAACCCTCATATAAGGATTAATTTTACTGAGTTTTAACCCATGTGACATGGCATATCAAAAGTTTCATACATGCAAAGTTGGCCTTCAAAGTATTTTGACTAGTTTTTTGGGTCCAAAAAGAATCTGGTAGGCATTTTCATAAAGCCATATCTCTCATATGATATAATTATAGGATAAATTGTGAAATTAATTTGTTAACCCTCATGCAAGGAACATGTTCACCATGTATGAAATCATAATACATAATAAATCAAAACTTATGGATATGAAAAGTTGCCCTCCAATACATTTTCACTATTTTTCCATAGCCATTTTCAAAGAACTCAAATAGAACTTAGAAGGCATTTTGATGAGGCCATATCTTTCATGCACTACAAATTTAAATGAAATGGTCAAATAAGTTTGTTAACCCTCATACAAGGAACATGTTCACCAAGTTTAAGATCATGTGACATAATACATCAAAAGTTATGAAAACTTTAAGTTAGCCTCCTGGCCATATTTCATTGTTTTTCTATACTCAGTCATTTGTCAAATAGAGCCATTGATTTTTAAATAGAGGGTCCCAACAGTTCGATGGAAAGGCTATATAGCCTATGAGATTATCATTAATTCAAATTGCTAAATGAAAACCAATTTTTTTTAATTGAGTATTAATATATTTATTCGAGAAACTTTCTAAAAAGAATAATTGTCTTTATTTTTGTGTATTTGTTGTCAACATGGCTGACAGGGATGTTGCTTTGTCCTTATATAAAAGGAAGTATTTTAATTTTATAAAGAGAGGGAATCTGAGTAATTTGAATATAAAAGAGCATTTAATACAACTATAAAATTTTAAAAAGATTGTCTGAATAGTTTTTTGAAAGCCAATGTTGTTTCTCAATTACATATTATCTTAAATTTGAATGATTCTTTACATTTTGGGCTACATTTTCTATCATAGAGTTGTTAATTTGTGCTAATGTTAAATTGACTAAAAATATCTTAGGTATATTTTGTTATATTTTCTCTACATTTGGATGTGCATATGTTATTCAAGTCACAATAGCAAACTTTTAAAGTAAACTTGATTATTAATTGTAGTTTATATATCTCCTTTGAAGCTTCCCTGATTTATGATGCAATCTGAGTTTAGACTATTTTACACCACAAATTAGTTCATGTATGCTCAAAGTAATTAGAACTTTGTCATAATATTTGAGATGGAAATTTGCAATCATGTTCTCTATTCTGCCTTACCCTTTTTTTTTAATTTTTTATCAAAGTTCACTTTGTTGGGTGAATATTTTGTCATCAACTAACTGACAGTAAAATGGGTATATCAACCACAGCACAATAAAATTTATATGAAAAAATGGGTGTGGTTACCACAGCATAATGAGATAAATCTCTCATCTCAGTAAGGGGAAGTTGCCTATAAACTATAATATGCTAATATAAATTGAAAATAGACTCAAGGATGAAATCATACCATCCATCTCTCTTTTTTCAGAGATGATGTTCACAAAATAAACAAGAATTTTTGTGTAATTACTAAAGGCATTTCTCTTCTTTCAAAAATGATGTTCAGCAAATAGCAAGAATTCTTCTTGGATAGTAATTGGATCCACAAAAAACTCATGAAAGCACAAAGTCTTTCATTGTTTCTCCTACTGATTTAGGACAAAGTAACATAATAGAATGAAGTGCAGCACAAAGTCTCCACTGAAAACTATAATAGAGTAAAAGATTACAAAGGATAAGGGGAGCTCAAAGTCTCTCCAATATCTTGAAACATAAAACACACATACTAAAGACAATTATGGCAGCACAAAGTCTCTCACAATCAACTTCAGGACATCTTTCAGATTATTTCCATTTATTCTACTTATTTTATTAAATAGACAAGACTGTATTTAGGAAAAAGACAAGAATGATTTTCTAGATAACATAAGCTATTTTAATACAAAGTCTGAAAGGTCACTTGCTTTCTCATTCACTTGATAAAATATGATTAACAGTCTGAGCTCAAATTCTCAAGAATGCCTTTCAATTTGGTTAGAGTTTCGCTTCTAATAATAGAGAGATCTCACTTCTACAAACTAAGATATTATAATATGTAGCCTCGAAAGAAAGACTCTAGCGCTTATTTTCACAAAATGGCCCATGTTGCATTGAATGCATTGGGAGTTTTGTGAAGGGGCCATGTTGGAACAGGTTATTGGCCTTAACTTTTGGCATTCTAAATCATTTCAAATGTCTCTTCTAAAGCATGGGTCACCTGATCTCCTGAAAGGTAAGGCCGTTCCTCTTTATGATACATACATGATTATCCACTTGTCTTTACTCAAATGAAGAAAAACAAGCCACACTATTAAATACTTGCTCTCTCTAATATACACTTGGTGGACTGCTCCACATATTGGAATAACTCTCCTATAGATATTTTGGATTTCTTTGTAACTTTCCCTTTTTCCTTGCTACCTTTTGTCTCTTCTTGGTGATCCAAGCTCTCAGGGCTATCTTCTCACCTTCTACTGGCTTCTTCAGCTCCTTTCTCAGCGGATCACTGAGTTTGTCCTTAGGTCTACATTATTTGAAAATCAATGATTATTTCATTACCCTAAATTTGACATCCATGGGGATCTCATTAGTCACCTGAACCATTTTGAACCTTCAACCTTTGAACCTTTCAGAGTTCACTAGTTTAACAGTTCGATAGTTTAGCAGTTCTATGTTTTGTAAAGTTCTACATTCACTTAGTCTTCTTTAGGAGTTCAATATATCATTGAACAATTTGGTTGAACCCTTTTTTGGAACCTTCTTCTTGAACCATTCACTCAAACCCTTCGCTTGAACCTTTTGAACCTTGAACTCTTTGAACTCTTTGAAACTTTGAACCTTTGAACCTTTTGGAGGCAGAGTTAAATAGTTCAATAGCTCAATAGTTCATTCCATATCATTGAACCCCACCATTAAATCATTTTGATTTGAACCTTGGCATTGAACCATCATTACATTTTTTTAGGAAATGCCTTAAGTGTTTTGAGATTTTTCTTTGCAAAATCCCACTTTTTGAACCTGTAATTTCCTTAGCCGAAAAGGCTTGTGCAATTGAATTACTTGATTGCTCAGAACATTTTAAAAAAGAAAGAGACCATTTTGGCCTACAATATCATAATGGTCAACATGTTGTCCACAAAAACCAGTGACAAATTTTGGGAATGACTGACTCCAATTGAGAAATTTTCATCAATTATATTTTGAAATGATCGAAGGGAGTAGAATCCAGACTCTAAGTGCCTTCATCTATGTCATTGAGTTATAGAGTCATGCCATCCAAAAAAAGAAAGATGCCTAAAAACTAAATGAACAACACATAACAAACAAAGACTATACAAATGTACAACTAGACTTATCTGATACTTCAAAGATTGAAGTACTTCAGATGCTACCCACTGTGAGGCAGTGAAAATAGCGTTTCATCTTGATATTTTAGAAAGAAACTATTTTCACCATTTAATAAATGAATGGAAAATAGACCTCTCCATAAGAAATCCAATTTTTCATGCATTCTTTTTGGTTCTCTCCTCTTGTCTCATAATAAGACTTGATCTCCAATCTGAAAATCATAAATCCTTACTTTCTAGTCGAAGAGTTTTTTTACCAGACTTTGATGTGTAGCAATACGATCCACCACCATAGTTTGTTGCTTATTTAGTTTAGTCAAGAACATGATCTTCTTGTTGATAGAATCTTTAAATATTTAATCTTCGACTGCCTTTGCCAACTTCAGTGCTGGTAGTTCCAGGGTGATTGGTATCTCTACATTTAAACTATACAGAAGTTGAAATGGTGACATACCTCTCACCCTGTTGGGTGTAATCTTGTATGCCCATAAAGTGTCAAATAATGCTTTATGCTAGGTTCTCTGATTATCATCTTCCAGCTTCTTGATAATGGTCACTAGATTCTTATTGCTTGATTTTGCTTGACCATTTTTTTGTAGATAATAGTCAGAAGAGTGGAAAAATTGGGTAATCTCATGAGAAGAGAAATAGGTTACATTGTCTATTAAAATCTTAATTAGGACTCTAAATGAATAAATAATATTTTTCTTGAAAAAATTACATACCACTTTTGAAGTAGCATGCTTGATTGGAATGGCTTCCACCCACTTGGTAAAATAGTTTGTGGCTATGAAAATATAGTCATGTCCAACACTCGAGGATGAGTTTATAGTGCTAATGAAATCAATACCCCATTGTTAAAATAGCTCTTTGTTCACCACCATCTTGAGAAATAATGCAGCCAACTTAGGTTTTCCAATGAACAATTGACACAACTCGCATTTATGCAACCAAGTGTATGAATCTCGAAACAGAGTAGGCCAATAGTACTGGCTCATAGAATCTTATGGGCAGTCATAGGTATATAAAAATGTCCTCCACAAGTTAAATTGTCGAAAGACTCCAAAATTTTGCTCTGTTGCACTTTATCCACGCAATGAAGAAATACCCTATCAAGGCTCCTCTTGTATAAACCATTGTCTCATAGGACAAAGTTAGCAGCTTTCAACTTAACAATCTTTTTTTTTACGAGACAGGTGGACGGGACACTCACCATAGGTAAATAAATGAGTGATATTAGAATACCACTCATTCGTAGTGGTGACAAAGAGAACTGTAGGCATGTCTTCAACCTCTTTTTTTTGGTATATTATCAATAATTAATTGGTAGAGACCTCTTCCCTGTACAAGCTTTGTAGATTTGATAACAAGATCAAACTCCTAAATTTTAGCAATTCAATTGCCCTTTTTAGTTCTAAACTCCTATTGAGTTAGAATAGACTTTACTATTATATCAGGAACCAGAGCAAAAGTGTATGAGTTCAGGATGTAAAAATAGAAGTGTTTTACTGCCTTAACCATAGCATAAGCATGTTTTTCCATGTTTGAATATTTCATCTCATGAGCTTTGAGAGGACAACTCATAAAAGATATGAGGGACTCCACACCTTCTTTGTTCTATTGAATTAAAATGGCTGAAAGAGTGTGTTCAAAAGCATAGCTATATATTATGAAGTCTTTAGTATAATTTGGAAAAACCAAGATTGGGGAATGGGTGATAGCTTCCTTGATATCTTGAAATGCTAACTTATATTCTTTAGTCCAGTAGAAAGTAGCTTTATCCTTCATCATGTTGACAATGTGGCAAGTCTTCTCTGTGAATTCATAAATAAACTTTCATAGAAAATTCACCTTTCCAAAGAAAGAATGGACTGCAATCTTATTAGCAGGAAGAGTAAGCTCTTGGATGGATTTGACTCTTTTTGAGTCAATATTTATGGCTTCTTAGGATACAATGTAACCAAGAAGTTTCTCTTTTGTAACCTCAAAAATTGATTTTTTACGATTAAGAGAAATGTCATTTTGTCAACATCATTTCAGCACTTGTTGTAAATGATGCACACAATCAGGATAATGTTTGAAAAAGATGGTCACGTCATCAAGATATACCATAATGAACTTCCCCATTTCATTTTTGAAGCCAAGATCTATCTCTCTCTAGAAGGTGGTGCTAGCATTGATCAAACCAAAAGGCATTAAGTGATATGCAAATGTGCCCCAAGGTGTAGTGAAAGTAGTCTTATGTTGTTCTATTTCACCAACTTCCACTTGATTATACCCCATAAAACTATCTAACATTGATAACATCTCTGAGCCAATCACTTTCTGTAGTAGTTGATCCATGATGGGTAGGTGGTACTTGTCTTCTAAAGAGGATTGATTTAGATTTCTAAAATCAACACAGAGGCAAAAAAAATTCTCATAGGGACTAAGTTCGTAATCTAGGTGGAATGATGGATTGGAAAAATTATCTTCACATTTAACATTTTTTGGATCTCAGAAAGAATAGTACCTAATAGCTTGGGGTTGTACCACCTTTGTTTCTATTTGTGAGGTAATGACCCAATCTTGAGAAAAATTATGTGCCAAATTTCTTCAAGCTTAAGAGATTTCAGATCATTATAAGAATATGCCAAAACATCAATGTAATGGTGAAGTAGAGTAATGAATTTATATTTTTCATCAAGAGTGCAACAATTCTCAATGTTGACCATTTTAAGATTATCTTCTATACTCAAATTTATTTGATCAAAATCTTTGGAAGAACTTGAATCCATTGGTTGCTTCTTGATAAAGCTATCATGCTTATTGAATAAATTCTCAAGAGAAACTAACCTTTTAGAAATTTTATTCTTTTTGAGTTGAAGAAACTCTTAACTAGTTTTTAAATTTGTTTCAGAAGTTGATTTTCACAGTGAAGATTCACTATCTTCAAAATAAAGCTCCTCAAAGTTATCCATCTATTTCAAAAAAATAATGATTTAGTTGTCCTCATTAAACACTTTTCAATGGTTGGCATTATCAGGTACACTTAGTCGAAAGACCAATTCAATAGTGTACTTGTGCCCTTTAAAATCTTAGTGAGAAACTATGAGAGTTATAGAGACAGCCAAGGAATCTGCTCAATCATTGAATTCTCTAATCACTGTAGAAATATTGAAAGCTTCAAAACTTTCAAGGTAGTCCCACACCAGACTACAATAATGTTACAATCTTTCATTCTTAGTTTGATATAGGTTCCTCACTTGACAAACCACCAATTCAGCATTTCTTCAAGCATGAAAAAGCTTAATATATTTAGCTTGAGCAACTTTCAATCTGAGCAATAAAGATTCATACTCAGTGGTCTTGTTGGTATTATTGAACTATAACTTATATGAATAGAGGAAAATATCTCCTTACGGATATATCAAAATAATTCTAGCTCTAGAATTAGTGGAAGAATTACTGCCATCAAATTTTAGAATTTAGACATCATCAGAATCTGATCTCCTTTTAGACTTCTCTTCATTAGAGAGGGAAGATCATTTTTTATCTGAACTATGCACCACTAATTTTTTTGACGTCTTATCTAGATTTTTTGGATTTTCACTTATAAAATTTTCATCTGATGATATAAAAACATCTTCTATAGATAGAAAATAGCTACCCATTTATGAGGATTCAAACAAAATTTGAGCTTCAGGGGTTGATATTTGGGTGACAATATATTTTAACTCCTTAGGAATCAGCCTTTGCATGATGCCCTTGATAGGTATCATCACCTCAAATAGGGCCATGTTTAATTCTACACAAACATCTTTGTAAAAAATTTATCCAAGTAGAATGTCATAGGAAGCTGGAACGTCAGTCACCAAGACTGTCATTTTAATCATTTTTTCTGGGAAGGCCATAAATGCAAATTGAGCATCTTTGATCTATCCTAAAAGTGGCACTTGCTTATTTTTCATAAAGAAACATCTCTCAAAAGTTATAGTCGGAGTGAGACCAAGAGAGTCTGCCACCTTGATGGGCATCACATTGTCAGAGGCATCAGAGTCTATTATGCAATTGCTCAACTTATGACTATTTATCAATAGAAAAATATGGAAAGGTTCTGTCTTTTCAGGATTAATACGAGGAGTAATGACAAAATTATTTTGGGTGGATGCATTTTTTGAGAGATCATGAGTCACTTTTGAAATATTTTATCTTATGGGGATGGTTTTGTTCTTGATGCATTCAACTAGCCTATCCAACTGTTCAAAGTTAGCTTGTAAGTATTCAAACTCAGACATTTAGATTTTGGTCTTCCTAGTATGATCAATTATATCAAATTACTGAAAAGAATTAGGAATAGAGGAAGGAAGTCCATTCTAGATTTGGTTGGGTGTGGTACTGGTCTAAGAAATTGAAGCAAAAGGTGCAGGGTTATTTGAGGTACTTACCTTTTTATTGATCATCAGTCCTTTGATTGAAAAGGTAGTGAAGTCCCTTGTTTAGCAATTGAAATTACTGGTCAATATTTTTCCCCTATTTTTCTTTTATTAGCTTATTAAGTTGACTAGTTTTGAGACCTAATAAAAATAATGTATGATCCATCAAACACTTCTCCCTTTCTCCTAACTTCATCCTGATAATTCAAGAAACCAATGTTAGAGTCACTATCTAATTTTTCTTCATCTTCTTTAAAAATATTAGCGTCATCTTCTTGGTCCAACTCAGGTTAGAAAGAGAAATCATGTTCAGCTTCATGATAACCAACTATTGAGTTAGCAGGTGCTGCTTCAATGGCAAGCTTCCCATCTGGGAAAGAAAGATGATTTGGTTGCCCTTGATTTTTGATAGCATTGCCCTGATATGACTTGTTGGAAAACATCCTCCTTGGTATATCTTGATAAGGAGGGGTAGACATCTCTTATGCCATTTTTTTTAGAGCTAGCAATTTATTTGCTAGCTTTTGCACCATAGGATCAGTCGTGCCTGTAGAAAAAAATTTAAAAAATGAAGAAGATTTATTTCTGTTAAGATCTCTTCTTATCTTTCCTACCAAGATAAGATCATTTTCAACCTTAGTGGCCAAAATCTAAGCTGCAGTAAGATCTATGTGGGCAGCCTGCCTCAACAAGAAACTCACTTCAAAAAGTTCAGAATTGATGAAAAAGCACTTAAGATTTTTTGGCATCAGCTGAGCAATTATAGGAATCATGTTCTTCATATTGTCAAATTTAGCAATAAATTTTCACATGGATTCATGAGGCTCCTTCTTCATTTATGTAAGCTGAACTAACAAAGCATGTGCATCTTCTATGAGTATGAACCTAGCCTCAAACTTAGCCTTGAGAGTAATTTAGTCAATTACTATTTGTGCTTACAGATGATAAAACCAGCCTACGGCAGTGCCTTAAAATGTTTCCACAAACAATATGATCGCTATATCTTCACATTCAATGCCTATCACACCACAAGCTATGCAGAAAGCTATAATATGCTCATCAAGATGAACTCTTCTCTCACCATATTACTTGGGAAAATTCTTTTTTGAACTACGAGCTAGTTCATGTAAAGGTGGGGTTAGATTTAGAAGGCCAAAAGTGTTACCCCAAGGGCCTTAGGCTGCCATGATATGACAATTGAAATGAGGGATAATAAACTTTTGGGGAGTATGTATAGACAAAGCTCTGCTAGTAGAGAAAAGAGAAGCTTTGCCTAGTATTGGGGACCTAATGTTGGTAGGAGGAAAAGTCCTGGTTCACTGAAGGTGAGATTGTGGAGGAGAAAGGTCAAAATTATTTTGTTGCACAAACTTGAACATAGGATCAATAATACCTTGAGCTCTCTGGCTTAGCATATACCATGAATCCACCAAAGTGTAGAATGGAAAAGAACTAAAAATGCTTCAATTTGAAGTTTGAGGCTTCAAATTGTGTTCTTCCCAATGGAGTCACCAAAAACTATTGGGTGAATATTTTATCAACTAACTGATGGAAAAATAGGTATATTAACCATAGCACAATGAGATTTATATGGCACAATAGGTGTGGTTACCACAGCATAATGAGATAAATCTCTCCTCTCAACAGGGGGAGGTTTCCTATAAACTATAATATATTAATATAAATTGAAAAAAGACTCAGGGGTGAAATCATACCATTCATCTCTCTTTTTTCAAAGATGATGTTCACAAAATAAAAGAGAATTCTTGTGTAATTACTGAAGGCATTTCTCTTCTTTCAAAAATGATGTTCAGCAAATAGCAAAAATTCTTCTTAGGTAGTAACTGGATCCACAAAAAATCCATGAAAGCACAAAGTCTTTCTTTGTTTCTCTTACTAATTTAGGACAAAGTAACACAGAATAATGAAGTGCAGCACAAAGTCTCCACCGAAAACTACAACAGAGTAAAAGATTACGAAAGATAAGAGGAGCTCAAAGTCTCTCCAATATCTTGAAACATAAAACACATAGACTAAAGATAATTATGGCAGCACAAAGTCTCCCACAGTCAATTTTAGAATATCTTTCAGATTATTTCTATTTATTATGCTTATTTGATTAAATGGACAAGATTGTATTTAGAAAAAAGACATAAGAATGATTTCTTAAATAATACAAGCTATTTCAACACAAAGTCTGAAAGATCACTTGCTTTCTCATTTACTTGATAAAATATGATTAACAGTCTAAGCTCAAAGTCTCAAAAATGCCTTTCAATTTGGGTAGAGTTTCACTTCTAATATTAGAGAGATCTCACTTCTATAAATTAATTTATTACAATATATATCTTTCAAAGAAAGACTTTGGCACTTATTTTCACAAAATAGCCCATGTTGCATTGAATGCATTGGTAGTTCTTTGAAGGGGCCATGCTAGAACAGGTTATCAGCCTTAACTTTTAGCATTCTAAATCATCTCAAATGTCTCCTCCAAAGCATGGGTCATCTAATCTCTTGAAAGGTAAGGCCCTCCTCTTTATGATACTTACATGACTGTCCACTCGTCTTTACTCAAATGAAAAAAAATAGGCCACGCCATTGAATGCTTGTGCTCTTTGATATACACCTAGTGGACTACTCCACCTATTGGACTAACTTTCCTATAGATATTTTGGATTTTCTATAACTTTTCTTCTTTCCTTGCTACCTTTTGTCTCTTCCTAGTGATCTGAGTTCTTGGGGCTATCTTTTCGCCTTTTGCTAGCTTCTTCAGCTCCTTTCTCAGTGGATCACTGAGTTTTTCCTCGAGTCTGCGTTATTTGAAAATCAATGGTTATTTCATTACCTTGAATTTGACATCTACGGGGACATCATTGGTTGTTTGAACCATTTTGAACCTTGAACCTTTGAACCTCTCAGATTTCACTGGTTTAATAGTTCAATGGTTAGGCAGTTTGACAGTTCTATGTTTTATAAAGAGCCGTATTTAATTAGTCTTCTTTAAGAGTTCAATGTATCATTGAACAATTTGGTTGAATCCTTTTCTGGAACCTTCTGCTTGAACCATTCACATAAACCCTTCACTCAAACCTTTAGAACCTTAAACTCTTTGAACCTTTGAACTCTTTAAACTTTTAAAACTTTGAACCTTTTAGAGGTAGAGTTCAATGGTTCAATGGCTCAATGGTTCATTCCATATCATTGAACCCCACCATTGAACTAGTTTGATTTGAACCGTAGCATTGAACCATCCTTACAGTTTTTTAGGAAATGCCTTAAGTGTTTTGAGATTTTTCTTTGCGAAAGCCCACCTTTTGAACCTATGATTTCCTTAGCCGAAAAGGCTTGTGCAATTGAATAACTTGACTTCTCAGAACATTTTGAGAAAGAAAGAGACCATTTTGGCTTGCAGGATTGAAATGGTCGACATGTTTTCCACAAAAACTAGTGACAAATTTTGGGAACAACACACTTTACCTTAAATTTCATTGTAAATATTCATTTAGAATAGTTTGTAGTTAAAATTTTAATCATAATCCATCATCAACATCAAAAAACTACATAAATTCAAGACTAAGGTGGCCCCTAACCACCAAATCATATAAATATTAAGGATAGCTTTTCCATTACTCTACTTCTATTCCATCACATGTAATTAGAATTATCACAAACTGTAACTCATGCCTTGGATTCTCTGAATCTTAAAATGAGAATTTTTTTCAACACTAAGAGTACCTATGAGACAAATGAAAGCATCAATAGAGTCAAACTAATTTAGATCCTTATATTCTCAGGTAAATATATCATTAAATTCCCTATATAACGCAATGAATACTTATTTTTCAGATGGAGAACATACTTTGCCTAGTTTAAGGAGTTTGTCCTTGAAGATTAAGACCTTTTCATAGTTCTTTTTCTTTGTGGGCATGCCACCTTCTCTTTCTTATTTAGGTCATTTTCATTGAATATTCTCTCTAGATTGACCTATAATTTAGGTATCTTATTTGTTCTCCATTGTATAATTTGGTCTTCATACTGATCATGGAGCTTCTTCTGATTTCTTGAAGAGAACTCAGCCTCCTCTTGTAAGAATTGTAAAATCTACTTGTCACTATCAAACACCTTCCAAAATACTTAATTGTTAGTAATAGAAGGCTTGATAATGACCTTGATATGTGACTATATTTCTCCTTTTTTTTATGTCAATAGGTGTGTCAAATTATGCCCCTATGGTAGCCAATCTATCAACATGCTTGTTTTATTCTCTTAGGATTGGTTGTATGTTAAATGCACTAAAGTCTTCAAGTAAATCTCACACACTATGCTTATAAGACTTAAGCAAAGGATTCTTGGTGGCACTCATATTCCTTATTTGATGCACAATCAACTCATTATCCCCATACACTTAAAAATTCTTGATTCCTTTCCACTTTGCCCATTGAAGGCCATGAACAAGGCCTTCATATTCATCCATATTATAGGTACAACTAAAATGGAATTTATATGAGGAATAATACTGATGTTTAGATGTATAAACTAACATAACATCATCTCCTACACCAATCTTGTGTTAAGCACAAAATATACTGAGAGGGGGGATGAATCAGTATATTATATATCTTATAAAACTTTTCCTTTATCAAATTCCACTTAATCAACCATTCAAGATATGCAATAAAACTCAAACAATAAACATCACACAAGAAAGAGACACTAGATATAATGTGAAAATCCAATGTGGGAAAAACCATGAAGAATCAATCTCAAATATATTCATGAGATCAAACCCATAGGAGCACCATACCCATTTTCCAAGTACAAACCTCAGCTACAATTCGTGAGCACCAACCCACAGGATCTTCAAACCCCTTTGCCAAGCACCAACCTATCACCCATTCATGAGCACCAACCCATAAGAGCACCAACCCCTTTGCCGAGCACCAACCTAGCAACAATTCGTGAGCACCAACCCATAGGAGCACCAACCCCTTTGTGTATACCACACACCTATCTCTCAATGTTGCTATCTCAATAAATGATAGATCAATACAACATCTCCTTTTTCTCTCTCACCTTTGCTCTTCTAAGCTAGATATAATAAATACAAATCATATTCATCTCTCACAATTGCTCTTCTAAGCTAGATATCACAATATCAAATCAACCTCTCACACACATTTTACAAATAGCTACTCAAGCCTTTATTTATAGCTTTCCAAATGACCTTCGGCCTTCCCTCTTTGTGACCTTTCAATCCTCATGGAAAATGGCACCAATCTTGGATGACCCTTCATATCCAAGAATTTGAAAAGTCATGTGGTGACCCTTCATGACCAAAAACATCCTTCCCACTTTTGTCCTTATCTTTGGTGACTTTTCATATTCCTTAAAGTGTCCCTTCATGAGAAATTCACCCATACTCTTTTGTCTTCACTTGGTGACTCTTGGTATTCCCCAAAATGACTCTTCATGGGAAAATGTGTCCCATCCTTCTTTTGTCTTTATCTCATGGCTCTTTAACTTCTCCATGGGCCCTTCTTTTATCTCATATGCAACCAAAAATATATTCGTTAATATTAAATAAATATTAACTCATATTAGCCAAGATATATTTATTACAAACAACATTAAATGCAATGGGGCCTTTATCACCAATAATACTAGACCTTTGACATCAATGACAGTATTTCCAACAATCTCCTCCTTTGTCATTGATGGCAACCTCAATCCTAAAACTGCCACATCTTGTCACTTACACATACCATCATTTGAAAACATACAGTAACTCCCCCTTACTATAGCAACCTGTACCTGTTCCTTATACTTATTTTTTGCACCTATACTTGTACCTGTTATTCTCCTCTTTTGACATCAATGGCAAAGGGCCTACTTAGAGCTAACACTTAGCTCCCTCTCACTTGATGCTGAACATCAATGGTAGGAAGTAATAGAAATTACTCCTAACTCCTCTCATTGATCTTTGAATGTATCCTTAGATCGTGCCTTTGAGAAGATATCTGACAGAACATATACATTGTTCCCTATTCTTTGAGCATCTACAATCAACTCATTTGAATCTTTTCTTCTAATCTCACAACCTTCAGCATGAAACCTTAATGTGTATCCTTGATCACAAATTTGACTAACACTCAATAGATTATGCTTAAGACTTTTTACATACAAAACATTCTTAGTCTTAGTTCTACCATAATCTAAACTCAAAGTACCTTTTCTGGCTATTCTGGCAGTGGTTTTATCTTCGAACCTCACTGTACCACCATTTATCTTATTTAGAAAAATGAACTTACTTTTATCACCTGTCATATGCCTCGAACATTCGTTATCAATTAACCATGGTTGATCTTTACCTCTCACATGCAGAGCTATTTGCACCATCATAGAATCTTCAAGTTATTTTTTCTGCCATGAACATGTCTGAACCTTCTCCCTGATGAATGGAGATTTGAAACTCTGATCCTTCTTCTTGATAAATGGAGCTTTGAACCTCTGATCTTTCTTGACTGACTCAAACATGCTTCTGCAATACCGAGTTATGTGTCTGAAGTTGTTGCACTTGTAGCATACTATGGTCTCTTCATCAAAGCTTGATAGAGGAGCAAAAGAGTTGTGGCTTATGCTTGACTCTACTTGACTTTCTTTCTTTTTATTTCTAAAATTGTTAGCTCTTTTTCTACATTTTAATTTATTTTGACCATATCCATTACAATAAAAATAATAGCCATAAAAATAAGACCTGTCTATATATCTCTGACCTGATTGCCTTTTGTAGCTTTGTTCCTTCCAGCCTTCTCTGTTTGGAATGTCCTCTGTATTTTTCTCTTCTCCCTTGTTTGTTTCCTCTTTTGTAAGAGCTTCAGCATAGCTCTTTTGCTTTTCAAATTTGATCTCTGTCTTATCTGAATATGCTTTTTTACTTTCCAATATCTTATTTAGCATGTTAGTGCTATCCTCTAATTTTGAATCACTCACTACTTTATCACTGACTGCTTTCTTAATATCTTCTTTTAAAGAGGCAATTTCAATAACATACCTTTCACAATATTTTCTTGTTATTTTCAACTGTGCTATGAGATATTTTTCATTCTTTTTGGCTTATGCAAAGTGTGCTTGTAGATCTTCAATCATTTTCTTTGACTCTTATTTATTTTTTTCGATCTGGCACTTTAATCTACGATTCTTCTTCTGAACAGCGTCTAACTCTTCTAGGGCACAATTGAGTTCTCCTTCCATATCTACTTTAGCTTCCTCCTCTTCTTCTTCTTGATCATCTTCATGTATAGCCATGAATAAAATCTCTTCTTCTTCTGAATCGTTGACTCCACTATCTTCAACTGAGCTAGGATCCTTAGAATATAGGCTCTTCTTCTCGAATCCCTTCTTAGACTTACCTTTGAAATTCTTGTTGTATGTAGGCTTTTCTTTTTCTTCATCATTAACCTTATCTGGGCATCTAGCTGAAAAATGTCCAATCTTTTTATAATTAAAACATTTAAAAAGTAATTTTCCTTGATATTTACCTATTCCTCTTTTCGGCCTACGAATGAAAAGTGATTCATTGTCATCTTCATCATCACTGAAACTATCACTTGATTCTTGAATCTTAGCTTTCTCCTTCTTTGATGTCTTGAAAGTTGCTTCTTTCTTTGAGGGTTTATCTTATTCTGTCTGCATCTCATATGCCGTGAGAATACCTTGAAGCTCATCCATCTTTAGCTTGGCTAAATTCTTCATCTCCTCGATTGGCAAAACCTTTGCATCATATCTCATTGGTAGAGATCTCAAAACCTTTTGCACCACCATTGACTCTTCCAATGTTTCTCCAAGACTTTGAATCTGATTTACTATCTAATCAACTCGCAAGAGATAACTTGCTATATCTTCTTCTTCTTCCATCTTCAAACTTTCAAACTTCCTTCTAAAAGTTTGCAACTTAGCTTGCTGAACCTTTCCATCACCTTTGTAAATATTTTTAAGTTTTACCCAAGTTTCATGAGCAGATTTATATTACATAACTTTAACAAATTCAGATTCACATAAACCACATAAAATAACATTTAAAGCTTTAGCATTACATTCACTTGCCTTCTTTTCTGATGGAGTAATTGTAGATGTCTGTGGCTCTTCATATTCCTCCACCAGTGATTTCCATATGTTGAATCCAAGGGCCATCAAATAAACCTTCATTCGCATGCTCCAAAAAGCATAATTCGTCCCATCAAACAAAGGTGCCTTATTTGTAGAAAATTCTTCCTGTGACCCAGCCATCATACTTTCCCGATCTACCTTCAAGCTATAAAACTTTTTAAAAAGGAACCTGCTCTGATACCAATTGTTAAGCATGGAATATACTCAGAGGGAGGGTGAATCAGTATATTATATATCTTATAAAACTTTCTCTTTATCAAATTACACTTAATCAACCATTCAAGATATGTAATGAAACTCAAACAATAAACATCACACAAGAGAGAGACACCAGATATAACGTGGAAACCCAATGTGGGAAAAACCACAGAGAATCAATCTCAAATATATTCGTGAGATCAAACCCATAGGAGCACCATACCCCTTTGCCAAGTACAAACCTCAGCTACAATTCATGAGCACCAACCCACAAGAGCTTCAAACCTCTTTGTCGAGCACCAACCCAACACCTATTCATGAGCACCAACCCCTTTGCTAAGCACCAACCCCTTTATCGAGAACCAATCCAACAAGAATTCGTGAGCACCAACCCACAGGAGCACCAAACCTTTTGTGTATACCACACACCTATCTCTTAATGTTGTTATCTCAACAAATGATAGATCAATACATCTCCTTCCTCTCTCTCACCTTTGCTCTTCTAAGCTAGATATAACAAATACAAATCATATTCATCTCTCACAATTGCTCTTCTAAGCTAGATATCACAATATCAAATCAACCTCTCACACACATTTTACAAATGGCTACTCAAGCCTTTATTTATAGCTTTCCAAATGACCTTTGGCCTTCCCCCTTTGTGACCTTTCAATCCTCATGGAAAATGGCACCAATTTTAGATGACCCTTCATATCCAAGAATTTGAAAAGTCATGTGGTGACCCTTCATGACCAAAAACGTCCTTCCAACTTTTGTCCTTATCTTTGGTGACTTTTTGTATTCCTTAAAGTGTCCATGAGAAATTTGCCCATACTATTTTGTCTCCACTTGGTGACTCTTGGTATTCCCCAAAATGACTCTTCATGGGAAAATGCATCCCATCATTCTTTTGTCTTTATCCCATGGCTCTTCAACTTCTCCATGGGCCCTTCTTTTGTCTCATATGCAACCAAAAATATATTCGTTAATATTAAATAAATATTAACTCATATTAGCCAAGATATATTTATTACAAACAACATTAAATGCAATGGGGCCTTTATCACCAATAATACTAGACCTTTGACATCAATGACAATATTTCCAACATCTTGTTCCTTGAACCATCAAAAAACATCTTCCACATTCTATCACTCTCATCCTCCTCTTTGGTAAGTGAAGACATAGGAGTTCCTTCCTCATGTAGGTAATACACCCCCAAATCAATCTCTTTCATGAAATTATAGGGGTCATACTCATAGGTCTTAGTAAAATATTCATCTAATAAGAGATTAGAAATACCTTCTAGAGGGGGAGATATTCCATCATTTATGGCATGTTCTTATTGTTTATTGATATTGCAATTCAGATTGGAACTACTTTCCACATATGGTTCGATATGTAACTTAGCTAATGGATGTGCTCTTATTTCCACTTTAGCTCCATACCTTGTTCTAAAATCTAATAAATACCAATCATTAGCAACATACACTCTTATATTGGTAGTGAAGTCTCTTAATAGGCAAATGGCAAAGTGTGCAAGTAGATCCACCACTATGTCTTATAGAATTAGAAAACTTGGGTAGTCATGAAAGAACACTTTCAATCCTTTTATGAGCCCTATAGACCTAGCCTGTGTTTCATCTAGTTGTATCACTCCTTTCCTATATGGTTCATACTTCAAGCCAAACTTGTTTGTAACTAGTTTAGGCATAAATTAAGTGTTTGTCCCACTATCCATAATGCAATTATGAACCAACTTAGCTCCCATAATGAGGGTAAGATATAAAGGTGGGGGCTTTTCAGACTAGGTGTAAGTTTCAAAAATATGATTAGGTGTGTTTGTGAGGGGTATACCAATATACTTTGATGGTTGGTGGGAAATATGGAGTTAGGATACCTATTTGATTTATTATTTTTAGAAAATTTGATGTTTATTTCCTAAATAATAGATGGGTCTAAGTAGATAAAATTAGTAAATAATATGCAATAATTAAGCCACTAATTTATTTAAATAAGTTGTACTTTTATCTTTTCTAAAAATATTAATGACTGAAATAAAATATGACTTAGCTTATTTCAGGGTGAGATAAAGTATGATACTAGAGAAACAAGGATGGGACATTATCACAAACTGAGATCTAGAGTTCATTTTTTGATTGGATAGGACCACTAAAAATAGGACACCCTATTATCCAATGTTGTAGTATTGGTCTTGCCACTATTTTCCAAACTACTATAGAGATATGATTTTTTTAAGTTTTGTTCATAACATCTATGTGAGCCTATGTACTAAATTTTAGATCTCTGTTATCAATGGAACTCCATGTAGAGTTGATTCTTTGTGTTCTTGTGTCTTATATGAAATTAAATGGAAATTTATAAAATAGGGAAAAGGGGTTAATGTGTAAAAGATACATTGGATGCACTTCACACCCTGTGTGTGGGCACGCTTCCTACATACCAATATTTTGAGGAGGGATCAAGCTATATGTAGTTCTCCTATTGAAGTGCTTGGTGTAATAGTGTGATGAAAATACAAGTAAAAGCAAAATTGGGTGTACTTGGAATGACTAAGGACTAGTTTAAATGTTTGACTAAGCTTGAAATACTACTAGATGGTTGTATGCAGAGAATAAGGAATAGTGCCTGAGTAGTCTTTCTTGTATTCTTACTTCTCTCTTGTAAATGAGTGCCAACCCTTCTAAATAGACTTTGAATGGGATTTTATAGGGGACTTAATGATCATAAGTTAAATAAATATGTGTTGGGCCAACATGAATTAGGATAAGGATTCAAAAAAAATATGATCATTATGACCAATAGTACACTTAGACAACAACACTAAAAAATGGACACCCTGGGTTTCAATGCTCCTATCAAACTTGGGTGATATTTTCTAGAGGGAATGAGACCTAGGGGGATGGATCTAGGCCTAAGAGAGTTGCTTGGTTCTATAAGGGTTATGTCTGGAAGGTTTTGGATGATTAGAAATCAGTGAAAAAAATCATAAAAAGGTTGTACAAGCAAGTAGGAGGACCTATGGATTTGATGTCATTAGCCATACTCAAGTAATAAAATTTTAAATTTTATATGACTACATTTCCTCCCCTTTATTCTAGTGATGTAGTAAATTGAAATACTAGGATAAAGAGAAAAAAAGAAAGCATACCTGAACTTACTTGTGAAGGTGAATCTCACAAAGTTATGTGATGTTGGATGTGAATAGAGAGATCACAATGTGAAGTGTGAATCTACAATGAAAAAAATAGATTAGATAAGTTCTTACTAGATACTCTATATCTAAATTAAGAACATATAAAAGCTAGGTAAGAGAGAGAGAGGAAGAGAAAAGAAAGAATACACCTCATCAGGTATGCAAACCAATATAAAATATGTTGTGATGTTGGATTGTGTTGCGTATGTGTTATACCAAAATTAATATCATGAATGAAGTTGAGTGCTCAATTCCCTAAAAGTGGCTCAAGAATACAAAGATAGCCCTTTGATTCCATCATCACCTACTAAGTAAAGTTAATGAATCGTGTGTGTATCAATTGATATTTGGACTATGTGTCTAATCCCTCTAAATTGGTGGGTCAAGAATACAAAATCTACCTATTCCTTTGGTTCCATCATTGCCCCATGAAGTGAAGCTATGAAGTGATATCAGTGTAAAATAAATGTAATATGAGATGGATCCTAAAGCCCATAAATTTGTTGTGATCTAACAATGTTGGGGTGGATATCCAAATGTATGTTGCAAACTAAGCCACTCTTAGCCATTTAAAAAGATGGAGATTAGTCTTGTATGAAAGTCACTCCAAAACCAATGCAATAAGCTTATTTGGAAGCCAACTCAAGAACTTGGGTACTCAAGAACTCAAGAAGCTAAGCTTTTATATGAAAGTCAAACTTGAAAATTATACCAACCATCTATAGATAAAGGCATGGAACTACTAAGAAATGACAAAAAAATAAACTAAACTCAAAAAAAAGGGAGGATCAATGTGCTACGCACATTACCTCCATTCACTAGTGTCTAAAACATGGATTTTGATCTAGAAGTTATATCAACTACCTAATCTGAAACTAAAAGTGAGAACCATCATGTTGTGCATGATGCCTCCTATATCTAGATTCTTTGAGAAAGACCTATACTAAAACATATTGAATCTAGACTATACTGAGCTAATAAACCTATGATTAAACTCATTTTCTTTCAATTTCTATAAAAACTATTTTTTTTGCTATCTAGATAGGAGTGCCAAAAAAAAGACAACCTATTGTCTGGCATTGTAGTCCAAATTTAGTAGTATTGTTTAAAGCCAAATTTGGTAATTGTTCTAGATTCTTTGTTGTCTACATAGTCTATTTTGCCTGGTCTGATGTCTAGATTTTATTTTAAGTGTTCTAAAAATTGATTTTTAGATTGTTATGAGCTTTGATCTCTGTGATAAAACCCTTACTTTTTGCTCCCTCTTTTGAGGGTAGGAATGATGATGTTGCAATGACTGCCCTTAAAAGAAAGAGCCCTAAAAGTGTGTTAAGATATAAATATACATGATATAGCAATGATAATACACAAAATATCTCAAGATATAGCATGGTTGGATTTGAGAGATTATTAGATCAATAAGGTTTATGCTTAAATAGATGTAACAATGTAATAGCATGTGCAAAGTACTAAATTGGAATCGAAAGTGTTAGTTATTAGATGTTAGCAAAGAGGGATGGATCATGATGTCCATATGGCATCTAAAAAATAGAAAAAATGCATGATATGGATCATGGCATTACAAGCAAGACAAATTAATCAAGTAACAAGCACACAAAGCAAGAAGTAAGAAGCATATAATAGTGGCTAAGGGGCCAAAAAATCAAGGGACATGGGCACAGGTCACTCAAACTAAAAATCAAGCATACAAGGCATGTTCAAATACCACATACACATATAATAGAAATAAGCAAGTTGGCATGGAAGCCATAATCACATGGAGGAGTACAAGCAAAGGACATTGGAAAATGTTCTAAGGCACACATATGAATAGAAGAAGACATTGGAAAATGTCTTAGGGCACATACAGGAGACAAGCAGGAACTAGAAATGCAATCCAACAAGCTATGCTAAGCAAAAAGAGAAAGCATGTAATAATTAGAAAGATACAATCACATCTAAATAATCAAAGCAAGAGTGAAAGTATGAAATACATGTTTAATACAAGACTAGGTATATTCTAATAGATACATAATTGTTAGATACTAGTGAAATGTTAAAATAGTAATATTTTTAATCTAGTAACGTACATTAGCATGATAAATTGGAGTGTGTAGTGTAGGAATGACATAACCTAGATGGTGTAGTCATGTATAAGATGCCCCAGTGGGTATTTGTATCGATGTGTATCTCAAATATAGAAGTAGGATGCCCCCTAAATGGATAGAGTGATGTATACAAGGATCTGGATGTCACTGCACACACTCAAATAAGATCAAGTGAAGTCTGGTAATGTAGATAAATCAACATACAATAGCATGGAATAGCAAATATAAGTCCTAGCATTGTAGTAGCAATGAAAAGCATGGATGATGCATATAATCGAAATGTTTTGTTTTTTTGAATTATTGAATTATTTTTGTATATTGAAATATTTGACTATTTTTGGTATTTTTGGAAAATTTGAACTACGTGAAATCAATCATATAAAGACTATGTACAAGAATTTTAAAAGAAGCTATATACAATTAATTATGAAAATTTATGTATAAGCAAGGCTAAGAAGAGATGATACTAACCGATGAGTCTCATAGGAGACTCCCTATCATGGTCTCTTGTACCAAACAAAGGGATCATGCATGATTGTGAAGCACAAGAGAATGACTACAAATATGACTCTGAAAATTTGGATTCATTATCGATATCTTGGAAATCATAATAACCTGTATTGTTTCACTCATCATTATCATCTTGATCTTGAATCAATAGAATGCTACTATTGACTTTTATTGTATCTAGATCTTTTTCTTTGATAAATTATGTCTATGAATGATTTGCCTTGTGATGTTCAATAAATCCCAAACCTGCATGACAAACATTATCAACTACTAAAATAGGAGTAGTGATGCCTTAAGCATGCTTTCCCAACCCTTGACCCTTAAAATCAAACTATTGTAGGTATTTTTGACCAAACCCAAACTAATTTGAAAGTTGAACCTCATTTTGGAGAGGTAGATTTACATATTTGTCATGTTTTACTTGCGCTTATGGTACTGTTTCTTTCTCTGATTTTACCTTTTGATCATTTTATTGTTCTGAGTTATGTTTTTGTAACCATTTTTGTACTATTTCTAAATTTGACTCTTTGTGAATGTGTTCTTATGTTACTATGGATTATTTGACTGATTTATTTTATATAGGGTCTTCATTAAAAATTATCTATTGTATATGTGTTTTTAATGCCAAACATGAATCTATGTGATGCTCATGCATTTGATGATATGCACTATAATATCTAAAATTTCTCACTGGATGTAGAGGATATAGTTTGATCAACTTAGATTTAAACATTTCCCTTAGTACCTCACTTGAAATCTTATTTGATCTTTGAATGTTTTTTGAATCACTATTTGTAGAGGTCCTTTGTTGTGATTTCTTGTTTTGATATGTAACATTACTTGCAACCAATTGACTAGGTGAAGTTACATAGACATGATTTGAACTAGGATGCCTTTGAGGCTTTTGCATTATGATCTTATTTTTCAATGTTATGATCTTTTCATGTATTATCTAATTCTATATGTGTAAATCTAAAAGTAACTTGTTCATACTAGTGATTTGATCCCTTAGAGTCTCATAAGTGCAAACCCTAGTTGCTTTTGATTGAACATGTAAGCACATATGTTGAAGATGGTTTAAAGAATCTATAGGCTAAATGTATGCATTAGGAACAATAGTATAGGCTGCCTCACCTTTTGGATGGGTGATAGCATGGACCTAGTTAGAGGTAAAGTAGCTATCACCCTCTTGAGGGAGAGGAAGAGAAGGGATTTCTTTTCTCTGCATGAAATATGACATTGAAACAAGCGTAGCTAAGAAGGCATATATATCTAGGTAGAAACCATGTAAATAGGCTAAGATGCATGTTAGTGGAGTTATAAGTTGTATATCAATATGATTATAGAGAACTTTCCACATGAGAGGTAGAAAATAAGGGATAGAGAGCATGGAAATGTGTAAGGATGCATAAAAAAACTTTGGCATGTGCTATAACAATTCTAATGTGTTTAGCATGATGGATTTCAAAAAAATTCCACATGAGGTATAGAAATCAAAGGATATAGATCATTAATTTTTGTATAAAGGCATATAAAATTTTGACATGTAACATAACATTTTGAACGCATTTAGTAAAATGGAGTTGGTAATTATTTCATATGAGCAAAAGAGAATATGCAAAAATAATTTTGAATTTTTTTGCATTTTTTGCAATGAATTTGTAATATCATCCCATATAATGAAACATAAGCATGAAATGCAAAGGATGAATCTTTTTACTAACATATGATAGACTTCATCATTCATGTACATGATAGGGGCCCATTATGGTTTCCTTATTATTTACAAGAAATGTAAGAAAATTTTGTACATAAATGAAAATCATGTTTGCAATTTGATTATGAATGTAAGGTGATACCTCAAGAAGCAAATAGTGCTAGTACATGCAAGTAGGGATTTTTGCAAAATATTATGAATTTTTGAATTTGAGTTTGAGTTTCTAAGTTTAGTATTTAAGAAAAAATTAGAAATTTATGGGAAAGTGCTTCATTTTATGGGACCTAGTAGATGAAACTAGGGTTTTGATAAAAGTAAGTTTTTGAAATTACTATATATTTTTGAAATTTGAAGTGATTTTTTTATTTTAATATGCAATCAAAAATTCAAACAATGATTGAAAAATTACTAAAAATTTATTGGGAGCTAGTTGATGCAACTAGGGTTTGAAATAAATTGATTTTAAAATTTATTACAAAATTTTAAAATTTGAGAGGACTTTTTTATTTTAATATTCAAAAAAAAAATTAAAAATTAATGAGGAAAATCAACAAAAAATTTACCATAGGGTGTCTAGGGTATTTATATGAAATTCAAAGTAAGTTGGGTTCACCAAATGATTTATTATTTTTGAGAAATAAGATATATATTCTTAAATAATAAATGGGTCTGAGTAAATAAAATTAGTAAATAATATGCAATAATTAAGTCACTAATTTATTTAAACAAATTGTATTTTTTGCCTTTTCTAAAATTAGTAATGAGTGAGAAAATATGACTAAGTTTATTATAGGCTATTATGACTGAGAGATTCTAATACTAGAGTTACAAGACTAGGACACTATCACAAACTGAGATCTAGAGTTTATTTCTTAATTAGATAGGACTGCTAAAAATAGGACACCCTATTGTTCGACACTGTAGTCTTGGTCTTACTGCTGTTATCCAAATTTCTCATAGAGATATGATTTTTTGGGTTTTGTTCACAACATCTATGTGAGCCTGTATACCAAATTTCAGATCTTTGATATCAACATAACTCCTTGTAAAGTTAATTATTCATGTTTTTGTGTCTTATATGTAATTAAATAAAACTTTGAAAAATAAGGAAAAGGGGTTAGTGTGTAAAATATATGTTGGATGCACTTCATACCCTATGTGTGGGCATGCTTCCTACATACCAATACTCTAAGGAGGGATCAAACTATATGCAGTTTTCCCATTGAAGTTCTTGGTGCAATAGTGTGATGAAAATGCAAGTAAATATGAATTTGGGTGTACTTAGAATGATTAAGGACTGGTGTAAAGGTTTGAATAAGCTTGAAATATTATTGGATGGATGTATATGGATAATAGAGAAGAGTGCTTGAGTAGTCTTGCTTATATTCTTGCTTCTCTCTTGTAAATGAGTGCTAACTCTTCTAAATGGACTTTGATTGGCCTTTTATAGGGTATTAAATGATCATGGCTTAAATCACGTTACATTAGGATGACATGAATTATGATAAATATTCAAGAAATTATGACTGTTAGGACCAAAATACACTTGGATAATAGCGCTAAAAATTGGACACCTTGGGTTTCAGCACTCATGTCCAACTTGGCCTATATTATCCAGAGGAAATGAGATTTGGGGGGATGGATCTGGGCCTAAGAGAGTTTTTTGGGTCTATAAGGGTAAAGTTTGAAAGGTTATGAATGATTGGGAATTAATGAAATAAAATTTTAAAAGGGTTGTGCAAGAAAGTATGAGGACCTATGTATTGAGTGTCATTAGCCATACTCAAGTAACCAAATTCAACATTTTATATGACTATACTACTCTTAGAGTAACTCTTTCTGACCAGGAATGTGGATTACATCCTAAAGGGATATGCTTGGTTTTGTGCTCTTCAAATATTAAATGATATTCAAAGGAAATATACTAACCTTTTCTTGCATCCTTAGAGGCAATGTGCTACTTTGAACTTGAGCCAATGAAGGTTTGACCACCTTTCCCTAGTTCTAATTTTGAGGAGTGAAAGACTTGTATAGGTTTTCACATTTGCATTTACACCTTATGTATTTGAATGGGGGTTGTTTGGAGTTGTATCCACATCTTGAACATATCCCAAATCTCTCCTCTTTGACCTTGTGTTGGCTACAATTGAGGTGCTTTGATTTAGGACAAAAATGTCCTCTTTTTGATAGTTCATGAAGCTTGTTCCTAAAATACTACAGTCTCTACTTGGTTATGCTTGTATAGAGCCATCATATTTTGATGTTAATTAAGCATTAGTCCCTCATTGAGCTACCAAATATTTACCTTCCCCTTCATTACAATTCATTAACTAACCTTGAGGTTGTCCCTAATAATTTGGCCATTCTTCTCCTAGAACTAAGTTGCTATGGATTATAACCATGGCTCTTGTGGAGGATAACATATTTGGATTATAGGAATTAGGTGACCTATTAAAATTAGATTGACCTTATCCCCTCCCTTAACCATTATGTTGAGTTGTAAATCTATTTGCTTGTGGAGGGTAATAGTAATAGTTTTGGTAAGATCCAAATTATTGATTTGATTTCCTAGTTTAAGCTTTTAAGGCCTTGTATTTTGCTTGCCAATAAATTGAATCATCTAGTTTATTTAGATTAGCTTTAGACTTGTTATTTGGATTTATAATTTGAGTAAGGTTTGGAGGGGTAGTAAGCATGTTAGGAAAGATAGGCATTGAGACCTTTGAAGTGAGTTTTCTATCTTGGATCAATCTATTCTCAGATCTAATATCTACATCATAGGCATTAGGCAAAGTGTACCCTCCCATGGATTGAAAAATTATAGTTATATCAATCCCAATAGTTATAAGATAGGTTGGGAAAACAAAACTTGTAGGGGATCTCATGGGAGGTGGAAGCCTATTCCATGTCCTTTAGAACCTTTTATTGAAATCATGTATGGATTCATTAGGTCCTCTTTGAATGTCATTCATCTAATGAATAAGTGGTATATGATCACTCCTATCTTTAAATATTATATTCAACAACTCCTTAAATTCATCCCACATAGTGATACATCCTCTTGGCAAGGTTCTATACGAATCAAGGGCTTTTCCCCTAAGATACATGGTAAGTAATCTGATTGTTATATTAATTTCTATGATATTATGTAAATTATAGAAGTTGGATGTCTTTAATGTGTTCACTTGGGGTGATAGGACCTTCCCCGTTGAAATAAGGGACACTCTTGGTAGCATTGGGAGGAATATCATCATAAGCAGTGAGGTTTATAGGATTTTTAATATTAAAATCTTGGAAATCATGTTTCCTAGCCATGTTACCTTCAATCACCTAATTTTTCTCTTATTCCTCTTGACTTTCAAAGTCTTCGGCTCTTCTCTAGGATTTTCAAGTGTCAATAAAGGCTCAGGGTATTGAACATCAAGAGGAAGCTCAAGATGAGGGAGTGAATTTTTAGAATCATCACCTCTACTAGAAGTTGGTCTAGTAGTGACAATGAATCATAAACTATGAGAAATTGGTATGCAACTAGATTTTTTTAACTTTAATGGATTCACCAAATGTTGAGTAGGAAACACTTATGCAGTTTTGAAATTATCAAGACCAACATTTACATTGACAAGAAGTGTTGAGGACAAATATCCCACCAGGCATGCCAAAACTATTGTCACTCAATTTTTCACCCTTTGATAGGTATTTATAGCCTATTGTAGTTGAGTGAAACAATTGTATTACCACTTGACCTGTGGGTTGTCTATAGTGGGGGTAAACCTCTAGTTGAAAGGGCTAACTCCCTAAATTTATCTTGATTACTCTTTTACTAACTATTTGTTGTATGAAAAGGGATAAGAATCTATCTAATTACAATAAAAATACAATAAAGAGATGATACACTATAAAATTTGATCCAATACTATCCTATACTTTCACCTAAATAGGGTACAACTGCAATCTGGTATATGCTTCAAAAGAGAGATTCTAACATAAGTATTTCAACCTAGATACTATGTGAGTATAGAATATAAGGTGAGATCTTGAAAACATTGATAAGACACTACTAAAACTCCAAAACACTTATCTATAATACCACACTTAAATGTACTCCAAGTGACCTGCAAGAAGACAATGTATCTGTACCTAAGTTCACACAAGTAGGACAATATGCAAGTACAAGAAATTTTCTCACTAACATCTATCCAAAAAAAATTCAACACACTAAAATATGAAGTTGGAAAGTTGTAACCAGTTTGAATTTATTTCTTAAGGCAAATAAGTAACAAAAATAATAGGGTTTTGCCTACCCTTCTTGTGGATATGTTACAATGACAAAACTAGGCATATTTATAATACCAATAAGAGAGAGAGAGAGAGAGAGATAAATCCCACATAAGGAATGGAATATTTGGGGTTACAATAATGGATAAATATTTATTGTCTTTGTTACTTGATCTACAAGTCTTTTTTAAACTATCTTTAAGTTAGGAGTCAATCCTTAAGGAGTTCATAAGCCTTTTTGGAAACTAATATGATCTCTTATAGGAAGCTTCTTCATCTACATTGAAAGTGCATGTATATCCATGTACAACATTGTAGTAACACCTCACCAAGGTTTATGTATCATCATCTTCCCTTGAAATAGGCTTTCTTGAAAGGAGGAGTTAGCTTAACTCATGAGGTGCAGTCTATCTTCCGATGCAGTAAGGAGATCATTTATTTCTTGTTATATAGCTTGTAACTAACCACTCTGAGCCTAAAATATTCCATAACCACCTCATTATTGATCTTAATTATTTAATTGACACCTATCAATGCTTGTCATTTCTCTCAAAGATTCACTTCAACATTGGTTGTCTAGCATTAATTGGTAGTTAGGCCTAGTTGTACATGTTAGTTAATTTGAATGGCCATGAAAGTTGAATGAAAAATTATAAAAAGGATTAATATAATATTATCAAACCCAATAATCACTTCACCATATGAACAAGGAATTCAAGGAATCATAAACATGTTATTATTTATAAACTAGGTAGGTAGGTCTCTCAATCCTAGTATACCTCAAACTATCCTCTTTGTGCAAACCTATAGGAATATTTTCATGAGTAGATGAAAATATTTTATACCTTGAGGAGTTGTAAAACATCCCATGGTACCTCCTTCAATGAATTTCAAGTATTCATCTAGGTATGTACCCTTCAAAATCATTAAAAGAGGTAAAATAGTGGTCATTTAGTGTATTTGTACAAGTGACATCAACATCAAATTTCATGATTAGGATAACTAGAGGGATTTTGAAAATATTAAAATGTTTCTAGATCCAAAAAAATGCATTTGGATCCATTAGGAAACAAATCTCTCACATCGCATTCACCCAAGGGTTTTATTAGGGTTTAAGACCTATTTGGGGTCTTAATAATCCTTCATAAAGCACCAGCCACCAATTGGCCTCATTCTAATTGTATAGCATTTTTTAATAACCCCCACACCTATTAAAAATGTCTTAGGTTTCCATGCAAAGTGTGATATATGGTGTGAATGTATGAATTTGCTTCTTAGGTAGCAGACCTAGTGTTCTTGAACTCAAGAGAGGTCTAATTTGGGTTTTGGGCCTCAAAATACAATCACACTATTAGTAGAGGTTTAGATACCTCCAAAAAAATATTCCTCATGGTTTTATATGCTTTGGAAATGGTTTTTACTCCACTATGTGCATTTGGTGTACTGGTCAAGAAACCTAATGTTATAGGCATGTCACCTCTTTACTAGCCCTCAAGGGCATTTGAGTTGAAAACTAAGGTTTTGTGCATCTTGATAGTGTATTTATACCTTTTATATGTTTATTTATTTCCTCAAAGTCCTATATGGGGTTTTACGTGCCTATTTTGTGTTTTAGGTTTAAACAGACCCCTTGGTCTTGAGATTGTCCCTTGCCAATGGAGTGGGCAAGGTCTGAGACAAAATAATTAGTATACCTACTACCTACACAGATTTTAGGTGACCATGGATGTCTTTTTCCACTCATAACCATCTTATATATCAATTATAAAAGTGTAAGTGTACCTATATAGGCCTCAAAACATCAATCTCTCTCATGAGTAGGCAATCTAGGCCAGTGGTTTGTAACTAGGTGACTGTACCTTGTGTGATGGTCTCAACTTAGCACATTTGGGAATTGTAGATGTTCATTATGGATTTTATAGATGCTTAACATTCTAATCTAAAACCTCATAACTTTTATATATTCTTTAATATATGAGATCCTTATTGAAACCTTCATACTGAGCTTACAATTTTGAGTGTTTTGCTCAGTTAAATAATGGCACTTACTCCATAGAATCAACATGCATTGCTCATTGAATGGTCTTGTAGAAACCTAATTATTAGTTATGAAATTTAAAATCTACATTTTTTATTAATGATTTTATCCCATCTTCTACATGTATCATTCACATGTGTCTTAAAAGGACCAGTTGTAAGTGCACTCTCCCCATAAACACTGAGTCATTAGAAAACCTATCATTATGATACTTTTTTGAAACCTTATAGGGGTCATGTGGGAGATATATTTATGTTACAAGACCATAGGGAATCTTACAATGCTCACTGGTCACAAGGACAACTACCACCCAATGAAATATACCTATAACATGAAGAAACATGGAGGTCTTTGTATGCAATCAGAAATGCATCATGTCTATAAATCAATCTTGGCTTAGAGAAGATAGAGTTACCTACACTTATGATTGGGAATACATTTTTTAAGTAATATCATGACCAATATATGGATCTAATAGACTCGATTAGGAGATCACTTATCAAAATACACCGTACTAGGAAGGGTTCCAAATCCTACGGTCAAACACAATCACACAACCCTAAAAGAGTCATAGGTTTAATTTTCACTCCATTCTAATAAACAAGAAAGTAAATCCAATATAGTACATAGAAAATCTTGTGACACAAAGTGGGGGTTAGAAACAAAACAAATTAAACTAAACATGCATAGAAGACATATACTCACATCAATGTATACAAAATTCTAATACATGAGAGAGAAGCACAACTACACTATCTATCTACTCTTACAAAGGAGAAATAAAGTTAGGAATACTTACCTTGAATAGGAACCCATTGAAGCCTCAATCTCTCCCTTGGCCAAGGAAATCTATAAGATATTGTTTTGGTATGTAAGGACAGCAATGACAAATCAGCTCTAGGCTACACAACCTATCTATGCATCTAAAAGACTTCTCTACAAAACAAGATCTATATATCCAAAGAAAGTATGGAACCCTAAGATTTATTCCTCAAGTATAATATTCAATAATAATATGTTTGTTCACACTTATTATTCTTCACTTCTCTTCTTCCAAATGGTTGGAAATGAAGTTGTATATATAAGTGGATCTTTCCTTAAATCCTTCTGAATATGTTGGCTATACAGGGTCAACCTAATCGACCCTATATGTTTTTGAGAGATAATTCACTAGGTCTCAAACTAGATTGGCCAAAGGGATAAAAATCTCCTAATTAAAAATAACTCTAAATAGTATAGGGTTAAACTAGTTGACCTAATATTTTAATTAGAGGCTAAAAACTATACAGATCAACCCAATTGACCTAGTACAATTAACTAGTGAAAAGGGATCAAGGCAAGATCAAGGAGGATAAATAATGGCAAATAACTAGAATGGGTAAGGCCAAGAAGAATAAGCTGAGAGTAAATTTTTAGGAGATGAGTATGTAGATGGTAAGTGGTAAAAGGGACAATAATCTTGTAAAGCACTAATAGTCTACCCACCCCTTTCCCAATGCACCCCTCAAGGCATACACTCAGAGAGATTGAGAATCAATGGGTTCTTACAAGATACAAAGTATCAGTAATCATTAAAACTTTAAAAATATTATGTGTATACATATGCCCCATTTTAAGCTCATCACGTGTCATGTAAGTGAAACATAGGATGGTGCTTGGAGAAATAGAACATGATAACACACAATACTGATGCTAAGTAAAGTGAAGTAAGAATCAAATAAGATAAAGGAAAGGAAAAAATTAAAAAACACATACCGTTACTTACCTTAGTATTGTATCTAAATAAGTAGACTGCAAGAGAAATTGAATGTGTCTAATATGAAGAACACTAGGCAAACTTGTAAAAGTTGGTGTAAAAAATAGCTAAAAATTAAAAAAAATAGAAAGTAGGCATATGATAGTGGAAAAGATTCTCTACGTCATCATGAATCCAATGTATGTTACCATTTGTAAAATGGATGAATATAAACAAAGATATACACAAAAGAAGGAATATGCAAGAAAATAATCAAAGAATTCAAATTTTAAAAAGTGTTTTTAAATAAGGGGAAAGAGAAGTTATTTGGTTATTTTGACTTGTGAAGGAGAGAAAAAGAGATCTAAAGACCAAACAAGCTAATATGGAGAGGAGATGACAAGATAGATGAGGGGAATCTCTAGGTGCAGTAGGGGGTTTACTACAAGTATGCAATTATAAATCTTAAGCCAGTTTTTGAGTATTTTGTTGAATTAAGCGTATTTTTATAAAAATATAATTTTTAGCATTTCCAGATGTCAAAATGAAGCAAAATTAGATTCGATATGTAGGAAAACCTAATTATGCAAATGGTTTTGAAGGAATAAAGAAGAAAACTATAAAAAGGCACTTTTTAGGAAAATACAAGGGGTCAATAGTCAAAAACAATCAAGTCGACCCAGTCGACCCAGTAGGTTGAAAATAGGCAAAATCCACACTATTGACCTAGTAGGTGTGTGTTGACCTTGTATATTTTATAGACTACTGACCTAGTACAATTTTTCCAACTAATCCAAAAAGTTTAGAATGATAACACAGTATTAGGGAGTGGAAAATAAGAGGGTTGACTATGATTTTTAAGTAAACTAGGCTTAAAATAAGTAAATTTAGTCAAATAAGGTTGACCAATGAACTAGAAGCGTACATAAATATATGCAAAAGGTTAAAAGAAAGCTAGAATGTCCCAAAATGACCAAGTAAGGGCAAAAAAGACTGAATAGGCTAAAGATAGGTAAAAATGAATGAATTAATGCAATTTTAACTTGGTTTTTATTAAAACTTTTAAAAAAATGTATTTTGACTATACATGACATGGAGGATCTAATACATCTTTTATTGTTTCTTGATTATAGGGATGACCCAAAATTGAAAGTGTATTCCCAATCAGAAGTGTAGGTATGTTCTTTCTTCTCTGAGCTAGGATTGATTTGTAGACATGATGCATTTCTAATTGAATACATTCTAGTGAACCTAACATGAACTAATCCTTACAAAATTTCTTCATCTTATTTTATTTATTTCATTATTTTATCATATATTTGCCACACTAGATTGAATCTATCAACCCAGTATCTAAATTTTGTGTGTTAGTTTTCAGGTACAGGTTAATGGATCAACCCATTCAACCAAATATATGTTTTCAAACTTATAGATATCTAGTCAAGACTATTAGGTCGACCCAGTCTACCCTATACTTTTTTAGACATTAGGTTTAGCATACTAGGTCAATCCAGTCAACCTATACATTTCAGACACTCAATAGCAAGTTTTTGTAAAGCTTTATCGACCCAGTCGACCTAATTAGTAGAATGTAAAAGTATATATCAAGGTTCTTGAACAACAAACTTTATTTTGTGTATCTCTGACCCACCAAGGTTCATTTATATCTATCTGTTTCTTTCTTTATAGTCTTTCCTTTAATGGATCAACCCATTCAACCAAATATAGGTTTTCAAACTTATAGATATCTAGTCCAGACTATTAGGTTGACCCAGTCTACCCTATACTTTTTTAGATATTAGGTTTAGCATACTAGGTTAACCCAGTCAACCTATACATTTGAGACACTCAATAGCAAGTTTTTGTAAAGCTTTATCGACCCAGTCAACCTAATTAGTAGAATGTAAAAGTATATATCAAGGTTCTTGAACAACAAACTTTATTTTGTGTATCTTTGACCCACCAAGGTTCATTTATATCTATCTGTTTCTTTCTTTATAGTCTTTCCTTTCATAGTTTTTAGTCTTCAAAATTTTTGTTGTATAGTCAATTGGATCCACCCTACCGACCCAATTTTGTGATTTGTGTGCATTTTGGATAACTAGGTCAACTCTACCAACCCTTTTTATTTTTAGACCTTGCTTTTGTAGTACAGGTTTGACCCTGTCAACCCTATTCTATATTTTTCACATACACTATTGACCATATCAACATTTTACCTTATTTTAAAGTTATAATTAACCTTATATGCTAGTAATTAGTTCACACTTTATTTTCTTGTTGCTTACATGCTTAGAATAGATCACATAGCTTAATTAGGTGGTTTTTAAATTAACCATTTAGTTTCATTATTTTCTATTTTATACACACATAGACAAATCACAAAATTTAAGTAAGCATTTTAATATTTATCTATCCAAGACCAACCTACCTAGATTTCATCACTAGGAGGCAAACTGACTTGATACTATGGTCAAGTATAAAGCATGGTTAATGGTATATTCTAGATAAGCACCTAACACCCTTATTTCTATGATGTTTGAAGTGAGGGGGTAGGCACCAATACTAAGCCTATATCATTACCACTATAGTCTCTTTCACCTCAAACTACCTAAAACCACACTTAAATTATCATTCTAGTTCCTTGATACAGCCAACTTCCCATCACATTTAAAGTCATATCTTAATAATTTAATTAATATTTAGGTTGACCAATTAGTTATCTCTATAATTTCCAAGTTGATTTATTACTCTTTGTTCAATTGTATTCGGTATTGCAAAAACTTACATTAGCCAATGTTGGTGCAAGGTTTTGTGTTGTGTGATTCAATTGGATTGGCCAGCATTAATCCAAGTGACTGTTTGTTTCCTTTCTATCACTTCTTTTCAAATTACTTGAAAAAATTATCTTGTTTCATTTCAAAACCTTTAATAAGCTTTTTAATTTTTATTATCTATTGTATTGGGTTGACTCAGTCGATCTTGTATCTTTTTTAGCCTCTATTCATTGTACTGGAGAGATCTAGTCAACCCTGTCTTGTTTCCAAATCCTAATTTTTCTATTTCTAATCTCTATTTACTATATTGGATTAACTTAGTCGACCTTGTATTATTTGTAGGCCCTATTTTCTATGCTATGTTGACCTAGTTGACCCTTTACTATTTTTTGTCTTCCTTGTTTATCAATCTAGTTCTTATCTCCCCTTCTTTGCATTATGTTCATCTTTCTTCAATCATAATGAATTATCCTATTATAATCTTCTTTGATAGATTGAATCCATTTAGATTATATATGGGATTTTCATTTTTTTCTCTCTTTTCCTTCCAAGATCACCATCACTCTTGGGGCATCTCTTCTCATCCTTCATCTATGAACTGCAATATGGTGTAAATAACACCTCAAGATGAAGTTGATGGATCTAATCGTTTCTATACTTATCAAGAAACTTATCATCTTCAAAATGTTCAAAATAATGTGGGAGTAATTGATACAAGTTTACTTAACAATCCCACTGATAATCCTTCTTCTATTAATCCTCCCCCTAACACCAACTTGGGGGGTGCTCCTACCAACACTAACCCACCTCCTGATATAACTCAACTCTTAGCCCAAGGTATCCAACAAATATACATAATTCAAAATTATAACACCAACCAAATGATGCAACTTCAACAACATCTAATCAATGTGGCTAATCAAGCTCTAACTATGGATCCTCAAGCTAATCCCAATTTTATTCCTCCACCTCTTTAGGATGCCTTAGGCAATGTTATTCCTCAACCCATAATGAATAACAAGATTCTTCAAACCATTTAACATGAACCTTTATATCCTATCATTATGTCTATTAATATTGGTAAGATATCTCCAACTATCAAATATGATGGGACTAAAGACCCTACCTCGTTTCTCAAAGCCTTTGATAACCTTTAAAGAGAGTGGATCCAAACTAATACCTTCACCATAACTAAACTCTTAAAACCTTCATTGGTGATGTATTAGAATGGTATAATCAACTTCCCCGACATTTTATTTGGTAACTTGAAGATTTAGTTGATCCTTTGGTTAAATAGTTTCAACATAGTGACTTTCTCAAAAATTATCTTAGCCACTTTATCAATGTAAGCAATCTTCCACTAAATCAGTTCGTGACTTTATCAAAAGATGGAAATATTTAACTCGTAAATCTAATCATAACATGATTGATGATAAATTATTCAAACTCTTTATCACCACTTTGACTCCCACTCTTCAATATAAGGTTTAAACTTTTGCTCCCCAAACACTTCATGAAACTCTTGATCAAGCTAAATGTCAAGACTTTCTTATGAAGCAATTCGAACCTGATCCTAAACTTATTAAAGGATATTTCAAAACATCTAATGTTATCACTATTAATACTCTACAAACCAAACTAGAATTTGCCAAAACTAATGTTCCTTCACCTTCTCACACACCTTTTTTGATTCTACAAATAAAACAATTTTTTCCACCCTCAAAACCTTTCATCTATCCCAATGTTCCTCCTAAGTGGTATGACCCCAATCTATTTTTTTGGATCCATACTAACATTGGGAATTCTCATGAATATTTTAGAGGTCTCACTAAATTTGTTATCTCCTATATGCTTGGTGATTCATTCAATCATGAAGCTATGATCAATCTTCATCGTCAAGAATACACCACTACTTTTCAAAAATGACAAACTTCTAAATCTTCTAGTTCAAATAACCAAAAACATTATTCAAATAATCAATCGCATATGAAATATTTTTGTGCCATCGATGTCAATTATGATCAATATTTTAACAATTCTCAATATGTCAAAACTACTAAGGTCAATTATCATCATAAACTAGCTTACAAAGATCATGTTACCAAGCCTAAAAAACCATCTTTGAAAGAACAACTTCTTAAAGATACTACCTCTACTAATGTTGCTTCAGAATTCAAAGAGGAACCGTCTCCTTTTGTTGATCCTCCAACTACATCTATTCCTCTAAAGTCTAATTTACCTTCTAAACCTCGTGTTAGTTCTTCTAAGTCTCATTGGAATTTTCTTGAAGAACTTTACTCTATGCCTTGCAAAACTCCATTTATAGAGTTGGTTTGCACTTCACCCTATCATCTTAAGTTACTTATGTAATAAATCCAAGAAATTGAAGATCTATCTTGCATAGAATAAGAACCACCTTCTATTAAATCTGAACCTACTAATGTAAATACAATTGAAAGTATGAATCCTTATTCCAAGCCCTCTATTGAATTCCTTGAAGAGGACATGATCAATGATGAAATTATTTTTTGTGCTGATGATCCACCACTTTTAATCAAAGTATCCATTAATACCACTCTTATCTATAAAGTTCTAGTTGATGAAGGTTCTGGTATTAATGTAACATCTTTATGGCTCATCCAAAAACTTGGTTATAACAAGGATCATCTCAAATAAACCCATCTTACTTGTCATGGTTTTGATAAGACTAATAAAAAATCACTTGGTTGTATTTGGCTTCCATTAACTATTGGACCTAAGACTATTCAAACTAAGCTTATGGCACTTGAACTACCTCTATCTTATAACATACTCCTTGGTCATCTATGGACTCATTGAATGAGGGTCATTGCTTCTTTCGGGAGTCAATATATTAAATTCTTACATAATAGAAAATAGTATAAGCATGAAGTCAATCCCAACCCATGGAGTATTCATCTTCATAATCCTAAATCACAATATTATATTCCTATGATTCCTAAGATCAATATTTCTTTTTTACCTGAGTTCATCAACATGAATCCTAATTTACAAGTTACTCTTGTAGATTTTGATGATGATGAGCCCAATGACTTGTAACATACTTGTAGTACTACCAAGTCACCTCCCTACATTTCTTAATTGATTTCTCTTTCTCTATTACCCAGGGATCATACTACTCTTCTTATTAATGAGATTACTGATTTTCCCCCTGCATGTAATGTTTAGGAGCCTTCTTTACCTAAAGATGCCTTCACTTGAAAAGATTTTGGAGAGGCCAATTATTTCAATATCCTCTCATCATATCTCCTCATACATTCATTAATATTGGGATTTCACCCTCTGAAAATCCCCCTCATTCTCAAGCATGTAAAATTTATCCAACATAAAATGATAACTAAATAATGTCCCAACCTCAATTTAGAGACTTAGATGTCCAACATTATCAAAAAACCTTATCCCAAATTCATGCTTTCAATTAGGATGTTCATATCATTTATGTGGATCATACCTTATATCTTTAGGGTCATGTACCTTCTACCAATTCTCTTCTTGTCGATACTCCTTGGGTGGTAGAGAAAATTATACCTTCTAAACCCATGAAAGTTTCTACACCTCCTTTACCACCTATCAATCCAATCATTTCATCTAATCCTTTTACTGTCATTAAACCCACAAATATTCCAACCCCTTCTACTTCATCTACTTCCTCTACTCCTAAAATTACACTAGATGCCAAGGTAATTGATGTTCGTTAGAAACATTCTAAGTATGATCACCATGGCAATCAAATTCTAAATCTCAAAGTAGATGTCAAGTATTATGGTCCTCTTCCTACCTTGTCTAGTGATGAATCTATCCTTAAGTTACTTTATGCTTGAGAACCTCAACTTCCTTGGTAGCATCATAAACTTGAAAATTTTAAGACTAAAATTCCTTACTTCAACAACTTCGTTGCTAGCATTGATCTTAAAACAAATCCATTTTTTATCTTACCAAATGCACCATACCACTTTCAAGATGGTAATGCCATGATTATTAAATAAGCCACTTGCATTGAATATGGTACTCCATCTTGTCCTCAGCCAATTACTATCTCTCATGAACTTTCACTTATTGAACATGATAATTTTAGCTTATTCTTTGATAAATATTATGAGGATTTTGCTTAGTCCTACGAGGACATGTCTGGAATTGACCCTAGCATTGTAGTGCATAACATCATTACATATCTTATTGCCAAGCATGTGCATCAAAAACAAATAAAATTTCCACCTAAAGTTTCCACTTAATGTCATAAATAAATCATCAAACTACTTGATGCTAAATTTATTAAACCAGTGGATTATTATGAATAGATTTCCAACATTATTCTCATTCAGAATAAGGTCACTATGTTTGTTCACATTTGTACTGATTTTTACAATCTTAATCTTGTTTGTTCCAAGGATAACTTCCCTCTACCTTCAATAGATACCATTGTCAATTTTATGGCTGGTTATGAAATATTATCTCTTATGGATGGCTTGTCAAGATACAATCAGATTCATATCACTCCTAAGGACCAATATAAGACTACTTTTACCATGGAATGGGGCAACTATTTATATATCAAAATGTCTTTTGACCTCAAAAATGATAGATCCACTTACCAATAAGTGATGACTCACATCTTTCATGATCTCATTCACAAAATTGTTGAAACCTATGTGGATTATATCATTGTTATTTCTAAACATTGTAAGAACCATCTTTCTAACCTTGTTATCATCTTTGACCATCTACTTAAATATAAAGTTAGGCTTAATCCTTATAAATGTGTCTTTGGAGTCACATCTAAAAAATTGTTGGGATTATTAGTCTCTCTCCATGGCATTGATGTCAACCCTACCAAAATTAGTGCTATCATCAACATGCATATTCATATTTCTATTCTTGGCATTCATACTTATTTAGGCAAATTGGGGTAATTAGATGATTCATCCCCAAAATGGTATATCAAATTCACTCTATCAATTCATTTCTTAAGAAAGGTACTACTTTATAATGGATGCATCTATGTGAAAAATCTTTTGATAATATGAAAGAGTCATTGCTTCATCCACCCACACTTTGTCCTCCTTCCAATGATACACCTTTAATTCTATATACTTCCACACATATTTCAGTTGGGGCAATGCTTGGCCAATAAGATGATACAAGAAGAGAGTATGTTATCTACTACATTAGCCGAGGCCTCATTGATTATGAAACATGTTATACTAGAATTAAACGTGATTGTCTTGCCATCTATTTCACAGCTAAAAAGCTTCACCACTACATGATTTACCAAACTACTTACGTCATTATTTATTTTGAACCCCTTCATCATTTCTTAACCAAATCATTTCTTTCTAGAAATAGAATTGGTAAATGGATGGTCCTACTTATGGAATTGGATCTCTGCATCGTCACTCAAAAAGCTATCAAATGGAAAATCATAGTTGATCAACTTGGCACAGCTCCAATACCAACCACTTCTTCTCTTCAATATAATCTTCTAGATGATAATATCTTTTACATCAAAAGTCTTAATCAAGTTATTTATCTCAAAGATTATTTTTATAGTTTTATTGTCGATCTTAAAGACAATAATCTTGATGAATCCATTACTCCCTCTGGTGCTATTAAACTAAAAGTAGTTATCAAAGAGATTCTTAAAATTAATGTCGAATTGCATGAGGATACTTGGACCCTTCACTTTGATGGTGATAAATGCCTTAAAAGAGTTAAGGCAGGTTGTATTTTCACAAGTCCTCTTAGAAAGATTATTCTTTTAGCTTTTCGCTTCACTTTTGATGTCACTAATAATATGGTTGAATATGAAGCTCTCATTTTAGGCATGCAAGTTGCTCTTGATTTAGACATTCAATACCTTCATGCTTTAGGTGAATCTCATCTTATTATCCATCAAGTTAGTAGTGATTATTAAAGTGAGAACCTCATCACATATCATCAAATTATAACCACTCTTGTTAAGGATTTTATCTCTTTCACTATTGAGCCTATCCTAGAGATCAAAATTCCATTATTGATTCTCTTGCCTCTTTAGCATCTCTCCTTCATCCACACCAAGTCATTTTTTATCCTACTTTTGTTATACAAATAATAAAATCTCCATCCTTTACTCAGCCAGTAGATTCTCTTATCTATGATATCGAGACTATTACCATTCAACAAAGACTATGGTACTAAGACATCATTCAATTCCTAGAACATCAAACTTATCTTCCTACTTTAGACTCTCGTGAAAAAACATGTATTCGTAAATAAGCTTTTAATTGTGTATTTCAACACAACAACCTTTACTATCGCAATGTTGAAGGTACCTTAATCCATTATGTTATGCAATATGAGTTCCCTCCTCTTCTTGAATAACCACATGGGGTAATTTATGGTGACCACTATAGCAGACATAATAAAACATGCAAATGCCTATGTATGGGTTACTTTTGGCCTACTCTTGAAAAGGATGTGATCAAATACATTAAAAAGTATAATCCTTGTCAACTACATGATGATCTAATTCATTCACCTCTAACCTAACTTCAAACTATCAAATCTCCTTGGCCATTTTTCACATGGAGATTTGATCTCATTATCAAACTACCTCATTCCCAATATGGGCATGTCTTTATTATCACCACTACTGAATATTTACCAAGTGGGTAAAATTCATGCCCCTTGTTAATGTCATCAGTCCTACCATTTCCAAATTTATTATTAATCAAATAATTTTTTGCTTGGGTGTTCCCCATACCATCATTTTATACAATGGTGGTAATTTCAAAAACAAATTAAACAAATTTGCAACAAATTTAAGATCAATCTCAAATTTGCCATGCCTTATCATCTGCAATACAATGGCCAAGCTGAGGCCACTAATAAAATGTTAGGAGACCCCTTATCCAACGGAAGCACAATTGATTGCTTTCTTATAAGCAATTAAACATGGAATTATACCAGAATGATAAAGTAACTAAAAACCTGAGACAGCAAAGAATTTGAGAGACAATACACACTCTTGTATTAGATATTACTAGAAGAAAATACAATAAGGAAGATACCACTTCTTCCTCCACCTCAAAGGCTTGCCACACCTCAAGACCTTCTTCCCTCTCTCTCTTGCTCAATACAAACCAACTCTACAACCTGAGTTGCTATCCCTCCTTGAATGCTTCAGCTGATCTCCTTGACCTTACACCTATAGATCTCCTTGACCTTGCTTGCTTCAATGCTTTTACTTGCCTTCTTGGTAATTACAATACATGCCTCATGGGTCTTTAAATAGAATCCCATGGTTACAAAAATAAAAATCTAACTACAATAATTAGACACGCAACTCGTGACTATAATTAGTCATTTGACATGCAAACACTCGCTTCACTTAACTGACTGTTCGTCAATAGCAGTGCTGGAACACACAGGCGACCGACGTCGATCCCTGCTTGCCTAGTGCTGCCGACGTCGGCCAACTAGCTGTCGTCACTAGTTTCCTTCTGCACTACATCTAATCGATGTCGGTCATGCTACCGATGCCAGTTCTTCTGGTTCTTCAGCAACCTCTTCTTCATGTCTGCAGACAGTTGAAGCTTTTAGCTCCACACCCTAACAATCTCCCACTTGGAGATAATCAGTTGCTACTGTACCTGTACCTGTACACCATCTATTTTGTTTTTTTGGCTCTATATCCCTCTTCAAAGTCACTCTTGAAGACCAACCACCATGCAAATCTGTGATGCTATACCTATCACTTATTCCACAAGAATTTTGCTACTCCCAAATTCTTCATGACATACTTTTGAATCAACTCTACCCTTAGCTCAGAAAACTCCCTGTATATGAAACCCTGCAACAAGTAACACAATACAGTAATAGGATAATGTAGCTAATATTATCCAACCTGGTAAAGATAAATACAATGGTCAAACCTCCATTGTCTGCAGCCAAATCAAGACCATATACCAGAGTCTTCTGTCTCACGTGTCCATCCACTCTCTTCTCTAATATGAGAATCCATCCCTCTATCTAGTGCTTTCTTCTAACTGACAACTCTACCAACGAATACCTATTTGGTTCTTCTCCAAGGACTCACACTCCTCATCCATGTCAAGCTCTCACTATTTTTGGACTATACCTGCATTGCTTCTTCCATCTTCCTAGTTCTTGAATATCAGTAAGCAATATAAAGAAGGTGAACAATGAATATGAGGTTCACTTACCATTTCTGACCTCTATATGGGTGTTTGAGACTCTTTGATAGCTAGCTGTCCACCCATCATCCGTTTTAGTGACCAATCTCGGCCATCTCTCAGTCTGCTCCCGATCGATGTCAGTTCCCTGCATTGACCCTGACTGTCGACGTCGTGTCCCTCCTGCCAACCTTGGTCTTGATGACCGACATCAGACTTCTCCTACCCAACCTACTGACCCTGTTGGTCTACACATGACCGATGTCGGTTTCTATTTGGCCGACGTCGATGCCATGGGAGCACCGACGTCGGTACCTGTGTTTTTTTGCAAGTGATGAATTTTTCATTCACGAGCTCATCTTGGATCAAACCTCTGTCCATGCTGCCCTACTCAAATTTATTCAACCCTTGTGACTGATCTCTATCCTTCATCTCCTTCATAAACACCAAGGCTTCTTTGTTCCTGTCAAAAGCATCAAATTTCTTTTTTCTGTAATGAACTCTATCTATGCTTTCTGAATCTGAACACATACCTTTTAAATCAAGAACATCCATTCCCTTCTTATTCATGTGACCAAGCCTATTAAGCCACATCTTTGAATTTATAGCTGAAGTAGATAAACCAGAAGTAGAATCAGCAATACAAGTAGACAGATAAAGAGTATCTACTTTCTTACCTCTTGCTAAAACAAGTGCACCATTGGTAACCTTCCAAGAATTCGCTGTGAGGGTTATTGTGCATCCCTCATCACCCAACCTTCCTACAAAAATCAAACTCTGCTTCAGAATTGGAACATGCATGACCTCCTTCAACACCCATCTATTGTCAATCTGCAATCTCAGCTGCACTTTCCCTTTGCCAACTATTTGACAAGGCGTACCATCCCTTAAATAAAGCACTCCAAAGTTTCCCTGTTCATACTCATGGAACAAATCTTTGTTTGGGGATGCATGAAAAGATGAACCAGAATCTAAAATCTATGATCCTACCTGACTATCCAAACAAAGTATGAGAGCATCATGTACCATAATATTTGCATCATTTGCTTCTTCAATATCTGCATGTTGATTCTCTTTATCTCTCAACCAACACTCCTTTGTATGTCCTTTCTTTCCACAAAACCAGCAGGTAACACCTTTGGATTCGGATCTCCTTCCCAACCTTGATTTCCCTTGCTCAACCTTCTCCCTTTGCCTTCCCCTGCTTTCTGCACTTAGAGCATTTCTTGATGATTCACCTGTGCTTCTTTTGTGTATTTCCTCATTCAAGATCACACTCACAACATCATCAACTTTTAAGATTTTAGAAGCAGATGTAGAATTACTTATTGCTATAACCAAACTATCTCAACTTTTAGGCAAAGAACATAAAATCAAGAGAGCCTTTACCTCATCATCAAAAACAATATTGACTGAAGCTAACTGGTTTACCAAACCATGGAAATCACTGAGATGAGTATGTACCGATCCACCTTCCTGCATTTGCAAAGTAAATAGCTGCTTCATAAGATATACCTTATTAGAAGCTGAGGGCTTTTCATATAAATTCGCAAAGGACTTTATCAACTCTTTTGTTGTCTTGCACTGTGATAAGCTGAAAATCATAGATGATGCAAGGCTCAACCTTATGGAACCGAGAGCATTTCGATCAAGAACACTCCATTCTTCATCCTTCATATCTATGGGCTTGCATGCAACCCAACCCAACGGTAAGTACAGATCCTTCTGATACAGATAATCCTCAATCTGCATCCTCCAATGTTGATAATTCTTGCCGTTGAACTTCTCCATTCGTAGCTTACTTTCTTCTGCCATTGCTGAACTCCCACTCAATCAAAAAACTATGTGAATGACCTGTAATCAAAAAACAATAACCTGCTCCCTGCAAACCGTAGCTCTGATACCAACTGTTAGGAGACCCCTTATCTAACGAAAGCACAATTGATTACTTTCTTACAAGCAATTAAACACGAAATTATACCAGAATGATAAAGTAACTAGAAACTTGAGACAGCAAAGAATTTGAGAGACAATACACACTCTTGTATTAGATATTACTAGAAGAAAATACAATAAGGAAGATGCCACTTCTTCCTCCACCTCAAAGGCTTGCCACACCTCAAGACCTTCTTTCCTCTCTCTCTTTCTCAACACAAACCATCTCTACAACCTGAGTTGTTATCCCTCCTTGAATGCTTCAGCTGATCTCCTTGACCTTACACCTGTAGATCTCCTTGACCTTGCTTGCTTTAATACTTTTACTTGCCTTCTTAGTAATTACAGTACATGCCTCATGGGTCTTTAAATAGAATCTCATGGTTACAAAAATAGAAATCTAACTACAATAATTAGACATGCAACTCGTGACTATAATTAGTTATTTGACATGCAAACACTCACTTCACTTAACTGACTGTTCGTCAACAGCAGTTCTGAAACACACAAGCGACCGATGCCGGTCCCTGCTTGTCTGGTGCTGCCGATGTCGGCCGACTAGTTGCCATCACTAGTTTCCTTCTGCACTACATCTAACTGATGTCAGTCATGCTACCGATGCCGGTTCTTCTAGTTCTTTAGCAACCTCTTCTTTGTGTCTGCAAATAGTTGAAGCTTTTAGCTCCACACCCTAACATAAAATTCTTAACAAAATTTTTCAAAAGATAATTCATGAAACCCACATAGATTGACATTTTCATCTTTACCCTGCTCTTCAAGCCTATCAGACTAGCATATGTACTACCACTGGGGTAACACCATTATCTCTAGTATATGCTTCTAAATCAGTTATTTCTTTATAAGATGAGTTTCCCTCTCTTCATATATATCTTCATGGTATTATTCCCAATGAAAAATTACATGAAGCTTATCTTCATGCCCTTAATCTACTTGATGAACATCATCTTTCCACCTCACAACATAACCAACATTAAAAAGCTTGAATTTTAGATAACATAACAAACATGTTAAAGTCCACACATTTAATGTTGGTGATCTCGTCCTTAAATTAGACTACACCCATAATAAAGAAGGTAAATATGCTCAAAATTGGTAGGGGCCATATTTATTCAAAGATATTGTTGGTCCAGAACCTACCTCCTTAAAACCAAAGAAGGCCATGTTTTCAAAGAGACCACCAATGCGTAATTTCTTAAAAAGTATCTTGCCTAAGCATTTCCTTCTTTTCATGATTTCTATCTACATATATCTAACACTTTTTGTAGGTTACTTACACATGTCTCTCCCTCTATAGTATGTTCCTTCCTTTCACAAACCTTTAGTCATCTTTTTTGCTCTTTTGGTTTCTTGATGTACCATTCTTCTTTATCTTCTTACATTTTTTTCCTTTTGACACCCCTTGGGTTTTTATTTTATGAGTTGCAGTATAAGACTATAGATAGGACCCAACATTCCTCACAAAAATACCATTTTTATTTATCTCACTTTATCTTTTACTTGCTTATTGACACCCCTTAGGTTTCTCCCTTATGAAGTTTCAGTGTAAGATCATGGATAAGACCCGACCCTCTTCATAAAATTACAATCTTATTATTAACCTTGTTCTCAAGCTCTAGATTTTCTTTCTTTGTTAGATTAAATTTGCACAAACAATCTATGTTAGCATGTTTTGTTCCATTTCCCTCATGCCTATGATAAGGAATGACACTATACTATCACTATATCCCTTTTTCACCCTTTGTCACATTTTTTATGATTTGAAGTAAATCAAATTGTTTCATATCTCACTCCTTTTGATTTCCCATTCCTTTCACTCCACATTGGATAAAACAAGGTTGAAGTCAAGATAGTACTTTAATTTCACCTAGGTTTACAAGATTTTTAAACCCTGCGTTCTTTGAATTTTCTCTCTTATTAACCTTTTTCCAAGTATTCAAATGAAAGTCGTCTTTAGCACCCATGTTTGGTTTTCCAAATCCATATGGAGAAAGAATAAAAAAGCCATCAATAAAGTTAAAAGTCAAATTTTTGAATCAAAATGTAATGATATCTAAAAGGCAACATATAAATCTTAAAAGTCAACATCACACCAAAAAATGTGATTACAATCACATCTATTTCTAATTGAAGCTCAAATTCCATAGTTGGCCTCACATAAAGTCGAAGTCCTTTGGGGTGTGATAGGCTAGTAGATTGGAATAGAAAAATTCAACAAACTCTATGATGATACCTACGTTATCATGAAAGTACCCAATCTTCATAATAGATCGATGGCTTTGTAATGGGTCCTAAGAAATGGGGAACACGTTCAAGGAAGGTAGGTCCATTTTACTTTTAATGTATATAGCCTTCATGGGATGATCTATATATTTCATTTGTTGACCTAAGACTTATGTGGCTAAAAGAAGTTCTTTAAAGTCCTTAAGGTCGAAAGTCCTCTTGTTTTGACAAACCTAATTTAAGTGTTTTGACTTTACTAAAGAATTCTTCTACTTTGGATGGGGATGTGCTAGAGTTAGTTATCACTATAGAGGATGTGCATGCTATCCTAGGGCTATTGATAGAAGGACCACTAATAACTACAAGAATACTAGATAATATAGAGGAGAAGAGAGCCTTATCCATATGGGATATAGTCTTAAAGATGATATTGGCAAGCAGGAGAGTTAGTATGTTTGACGTATATGCATCATAGATTTTGGATATTGAGAAAGCTATGATAGGGCTTGTGACATAATAAGTGTTATGTCACAAGTTAGACGACAAGGTAAAAATGTCCATGGTAGCCTTTAGCAGGATGATACTAGAGGAGGGAGTACTATATGATCTTGGCTCTATCATCTAGGTCCAGCTTATACATGATATGTATGAGGTGATGGTTAGAGGGCATAAATTGATAAGATTGATCATATTATTGATGGCTTGTATTTATGAGAGTTTTCCCATATATCAACTAATTAGGTTTTCCCATGCAATTGATGATAGGTCACCTTGAGTGTGGAGATGGAGAGAGGATCATGTATCACAGGTCGTACCCCATATGCCATTAATGTAGATGGTAAGATGCATAGACATAGTGTGGTAGCCATATGGGCACATAACAACTACATGGCTAAGTTGATACATAGCTACACTAGCTATAATGAGGACAAAGGTGATTAGACACTATACTTGGTGGAGAGAACCACATCTGATGGCATGGGTGCCAGGACAGATGGTATTACCTCATCTAGTGGCACTGATATTAATTCTTGAGAAGTGGGCTCGATATGTAAGAGCCATGAAGGAGGGGACTAGGGCCACTAGTGATGAGGTTGATGCTTAGACCACATCATGAGTGGTCATGGACTGGGTGAATATGATAGGAAATAGATTAATAGGAGATGGATGTGAAGGTAGTGGCATGAGAGATACCACCACCTACTCCATGGTGAGATGAGCTGTGACCACTGAGGACATGTCATTGATTTAGGTATGAAGAGCAAGAGAGAGTGGAGACTATCACCATCCCTGATGACCTAGCAAGTGATTCAGAGGAGAGTTGGATGATAGAGAGGCCACTCAAGCACAAGTTGAGGTAGATACGAGCCATGACAGTTAGATTTGAGCTAAAGAGGTGACCTATAGAGAAGGTGTTAGGAGGCTATGTAGATGGAGATACTATGGTAAGTGGTCGTATAGATGGTGAGACCATAGTGATCAAGACATAGACATATAATAAAGATGATTAAATTATTATTTAAGTTTTTATTTTGAAATAGAGACTAGAGGTAGATAGCTATTGTCAGATATGATAGTGATCTAATATTTATCTAGGTGTGATTTTGTAGGTGTAGCTAAGGATGAAGAGGAAAGATGGGGGTCACTTGTGAAGGGAGCACTCTATGAAATCCTTGATGAGACTCTATAGCCGTATGATCCTACTACATCAGAGAACTCTAGTGTACCATCTACCCCAACTTAGGTGAGCTAGTTCAAATTAGCAAGGGAGGTAGTGAGGAAGATATGAGCACATAGAGAGAGGATGTATCCACCAGTAGAGATGAGTGTAGGAGAGATATAGGTATGTTAGTATTTGGAAAAGGATAGAGTTTTGCATCTATTTATAGGGATGTAGATGACATAGGCACATACAGTGACCTAGAACTAGTTGGCGCAAGCACAGGTGTAGGTAGTGCACCTATAGGGATAGGTTAAGGGAATAAGATCTTGGTTTGACTCCTTACATTATACTATTTAGAGGAGTCAAATTGAGGTGTCAGCAAGCAGCATGGCTAGGCCATGAGATAGATAGGACAGATCCTAGCCATAGAGCTTGGATCATTGTATATAGTTGTATTATTGTATCAAAATTCATGAGATGTATATATGATGTATCATTTTGGCATATTGATGTTGATTATGTATGTTGTCATTATTATTGTTGTGGTTGTGGATGCTTTGGATATATTTATTTCTAGCACATATATTTAGTTGTTCTTGTATATGCTATAGGAAATATATGAGATGTGGTTTATTTTCTAGCATTATGTAGAACACATGCATGGTTAAAAAGAAATAGGTAAAAAGATTTGATAAAATGTAATCAATTGAAAATAATGTACTACACACTATTTCAAGTTTATAAATGTGTAATAAAAAAAATTACTAAGTATAAATAACTAAGGGATGGTAAAACAAGATGGTAAAAAGAATTTTTTTTTAAACCAAAGTGAAAAAATTTTGCACCAAATTAAAACAAGTAAAATCATACTCAATTGCATTGGAAAGTATGAAAATAATGTAATAAAATGGAAGGTATGTAAAAGGGCATAAATGGTATAAAAACAAATTAAATTAAGTCAATAAATTATACTAAATCATGTTGGGAAGTATAAGATAAAAAATTTGACAAAAAATTGGTCTTAGATTTATCATACTAATTCAAGTTGGAAAGTATGAAAAATTCAAAAAATGGTTATTTTTTTTACATGCACTCAAAAAATAAAAAGATAAAAGTGAAAGAGAAATGAAGCAAGCAGAAAACATACTAAATCAAGCTGGGAAACATGTCAATGACATCTAAGTTCATAATCAATCACATCTTATCTCATATTTGACACATGTAATTTTGTTTGTGACTTGTTTTATTGAAAAATTTTGTGAGGAATGTCAGGTCCTATCCTTGGTATTACAGTGCAACTCACAAAGAGAACACCATTGGGGTGGAAAATTTGGTACAATCAGGTAACAAAGGATGTGGATAATAGGGAGGGAAAATGTGGTAATTTTTAAGGAATGTCAAGTCTTATCCACAGTCTTATAATGAAACTCACAAATGAAATCCTAAGGGGAGTGATCAGTAGTCAAAAAAATATTTCTCAAGAGGAAATATGAGGGATATAGGGATTGAAAAAGGGAGTGTAAAAAGAAAGACTTAAGCATCTTATGAGAAGACATTAAAAAATAAGAGGCATACTAAGGACATGAGAAAACACTAAGTGACTAGTGACCATCAATGTACAAAGGAAACATATTCATTATAGACACAAAGCTTTGTATATAGATAAATGTGATACTAAGATCAATTCATGAAGGTATATTGGTACAAGGAAAGTTAAAATGGATGTACCTTCCCATGACATGTTCCCCATTCTTCAAGACCCCCTATAGAACCATTGATTTACTTTAAAGATTGGGTACTTGCATGAGAAAGTTGGTAGCATTAAAATATTTTTTAATTCTCTTTTTCTAATCTATTGGCCTACTGCACCCTAAAGGACCTCGGCTCTACCATGATTCCAACTATGGAGTTTGAGCTTTGACTAGAAGAAGGAGATGTGCTTTGAATCATTAGTGTGATTTGAATTTTAAGAATATTTTTGTCTTTTATATCATTTCCTTGTGTAAGATGATTTGGTTTTTAACTTTTTATAGATTTTTAAGATTCCTCCTCCATACAAATTTGGAATTACCAAACATGAGATACGTAGTGATGCACATGAATGAGCTTTAGGCTAAGGCTAAAAGAAGCTAAGTAACCAAAGACAAAGACTGACTAGGACACTTAGGATTAACAATGAACTAGCATGTGATCTCAAGTATCAACCATGTATATGCTTAGTTTGTGAAAAAGGAAGAAGGGAAAAAAGAGATTTAAAGGTAGACCAATGAAAGGAAAGTATAATGTGATGCATTATTTGTTAATTGATCAAATGTTAAAAGGACATAAGGACCAAAGGGAATAGGGTTTGTATAACCAAGTCACAATGATAATTATCTATGAAAAATAGAGATAAGAAAGCAAACAATCATGAAGACAAAAAAATAGAGTTTTGAGAAAAACTCAAGAAAGAAAGAGAAGATAATGATAAAGAAAGATAATCATATGCAAATATAAATGATAAGATAAGCAAGATATAGTACCAAAAGTAAGATCACTATATAGTAAAAATATGAATTTGACATAGCATCAAATGATATAGCAGATAGATAAAAATATAATTGTATCACATATCCAATAAAAATATAAATGTAAAGGCACCATGCATGTGCTCATAAGCACTAATAAATCTGCCCACACATTATCCAAGACATTGGATAAATCTCTATGAAGCTGGATATGAACTACTACTAATGTCTTGTTAATCTTTAATGAAAATTAGGAAAAGACTTCTCTTCTAATCTCCTCAACTGAAAAAGTAGGAATACTCAATGGATCATGCTAAGGAAAATCAGGCAAGGAATACTCAAGAGAATACATGGGAGCAGGCTCTAAGGGAGATGCAGGAATCATGGGTGGAGAGGGATCCATAAGTGAGGGAAGGTCCAAAGGTGAGGGAATCATGGGTGGAGGTACAAGAGGTGAGAAAGGGACCATAGATGGGGATGGAACCACTGAAGGTGGAACCATAGGAGAAGAAGGAGAATCCTTCTTACAAGAATAACCTAAGAGAGGAATAAAAGAAGTTTTGGGAATAGATACAAGGTGATCCTTAAGGTGTTTTTGAAGGATGAAGCAATGATTGATGTGATGGGTGCCACATTGGTGCCACAAATAATACACCTCACCATACTTAGTCATATATTTAGATATAACCTTTAGGGGAGGCATGGCTTTGTCTAAAGGAGAGGAAGGACACAGAGTATCAATATATTGTTGTAACTTATGATAATGGGTAGAATAATTATTATTTGTCCCATGAAAACAATAGATATGCTTGTGAGTGGTCTTATAAGAAACACTCACAGAAAGACGTATAATAGGAGTGAAAGAATCCAAAGAGGACTCGTCACCCCATTTGGTGAGCAATAGAGCCATCTTCAGTAATAGAAGAAAACCATCACCAAAGGAAGGTGGTGATGGAAGAAGAATGGAACTAGGCTCAACATAAGGAGAAATGGGATGAGAAATAGGGGTAGGATCAGTAATAGTAGGAGTAGGAATAGGCTCAACTATAGTAGGATCAAGAAGAGGCTCAACTATAGCATAAGTAGGAATGGGTTCCAATAAGGGCTCTACTGAGAGAGAAACAAGATCTATGAAAGGTCTTAGGAGGGTCACACTAATATCAGGAGTAAACAAGCTACGATGATTAGGGTACCTAGATAAATAGTAAGGCCTAGTCTAATCACGATCAATGATCATACTCCAAGGATCCTTAAAAACTAGAGGTGTTGGTACCATCTATACCCTATGATAAAGAGGAAAAATAGTAAAATTAAAAACTGTAAATGAAGGAATATGGGAAGATACATAAAAAGACTCAAGTAGATAATAATGATGATGGACAATCTCAGCATCATGGGCCTTTACAAGACTACCTAAGAGTAGATCATTTAGGGAATAACCATCATCATAATCTGAGGTATGAAGATTAATCACACAAGTAGGGATGACCTTGTCATCCTAAGAAGTGTGGTGAATGGAATGATGAGCCTTGGTTAAGACTACAGGAATATCATTGCAAGAAAGCTTACGATAATGAGGGTGCAAGGAAATAAGAAGCTACAAGATGAGGTGAAGCAAGAGATCAAAATTTGTAATCTTTTATTTAATCTCATTAGTCTCATCATCATCAAAATTTAAGAAGTTAAGAAGAATGTTCCCAATGAGTTTGGGATTCCCATTATAACCTTAGGTTGAATTAACAATAAAATTAAGATGCTAAAACTCATGGAATAGAATGTTGGGTAAAGGTTCAATAGTAAAAATCTTGAAGACACCATTGTCTTGGAATTGTTCGAAATTCCAAGGGTCAGTGTCACCTTGAATCCTATAAATGGCTCAATTATGAGGGAATTTAATGCATTGGTAGGCAGAAGAAGCAACATTTATCATACGATGAGTTTGTGGCTTACCAAGCAAGATGTTATATGAAAGGAAAAATTAAATATCATCACCTTCACATGAACAGTAATAGGTGGGATGGTAATGGGAAGCCACACACAACCTAGAGGAGATATTTTCCATCTATCATATCCTTGGTAGGTGTTATGTGTAGACTTTAGATTGCATTATGAATATCCAAGGGTCTTAATGAAGTTGATAGAGGCAATGCAAGTGCCAAAACTCACATCAATAGATGTATGCTTAACTTGGATATCACCTATTTGAACACTAATTAATAAGGGAGGATCATCTGCACAAAGTAGAATCTCATCGAGAATCATAGAAGTTATGGTAAATTTTAAGGAAAGATACGTGTATATAGTTTCATCAATGTTGATAGACATATCTTCATATTATTTTAATATACCATCCTCAAATCCAGATAATGTTGCCTCCCATCCTTCTAGGTGAGGATGAAGGACATTCATCTTGAATAATAGTTGCATAAGATGGTTTCTATGACATGGATAAGTCCTCATAATTCAAGGAATGGAATCTGGGATAGGAGATTAGTGAGTTATGTGATGGGATCCCACTCATCATAACCCATAATAAGGTTATTAGATATATGTGCATAATGATTAAGAAGGTCTTCGAAACGAGGAGCCAGAGTGCATTGAAATTTATGTTGATAAGAATGAGAATGTTTAGAACAAATTTGTAAATCATGTTGTGAAGATGAAGTAGTTGGTTCAAGTTAATTTTGAGAATTGGCAAAAGAAGTGTTAGTATAAACTTGAGTATAATTAGTGTTAGAAGATGGTATAAGAGTGGTATAAATAGAAAATAAAGTGTTATCTATGGGAGAATTAGAAATTGAATCATCAAAAGTAATAAGGTCATCTTGCCCCAACTCATTTAAATGAGTTGGAGAAGAATCCTGGATAACATTATATGTTCTAGATGGAGTGTAGATAGGTTTATAATCTATAAAATCAACCACCCTTTGCATATTAGTCATGTTAACCACATTCTCTTCAAAATTTGGTTCAATAACACTTTCTTCATTATTGGTGGAAGGGGTGGCTTTGTCTTGATTGTCTTGAATAGATTGGGGATTAGGAAGAAGGTCTTTGTAGATATCCAAATGAGAATTGGCTTGGTTCAAGTATTGAGTTTTATCATGTCATTTATAATCTTTAAAAGTAATTTCATAAGCATTTTTATGTTTTCTAATGATAAAATCATGATCAAAATTAGGACCAAGAAGAAATTCTATAGCTAAATTATGAATTTGTCTATAGGTCTCATGAGAATGACCCCAACTAGCATGAAACCAACAAAACTTGTTAGGATCATACTAGGATTTCATATGATGGGTAGGGTTAAAATCTCATGGAAGAGGCCTAGGTAAACACTTAAGCAATTCAATTGAGGATAGAGGTTTATTAACATTAATGTTGTTTAGTGATTATAAGTGAGGATTGGTATATATTTTTGAGAAGGAGGAGCTAGTTCTAATGAAGGGGTAGGAACGATAGCTTGAACATTTTGAATGGTATCATAAGAATATATAAGACCATCATTGGTAATATTTCTATTTTTGTTCCTAAGTAAGAAACGAAGAAAATCTTGTCATTTATCTTGGTAAATAGCCTCCTTTAGTATATGTGGAGAGAGAGTACAAACCCGATATTGAAGTTCAGGTAAAAGGACATTGGTAAAGAGATGGAAAAGATTATCATCATCCATGTTATGTTCACATTTATTTAACAAAGTTTTCCACCTTTTAACAAAGGCTTCAACAGTTTCATTTTCGAGTTGTTTACAATTTATGAATGGGCCAAAGTGTTTTCAAGAAGATCACTAGTTTGGAATTATTGAACTAAAGCATTCACTAAATCCTCCAAACTATTAATGGAATGAGTTCTAAGTTGGTTTTACCAATCGAAGGCATCACCTATGAGATTTTTGGCTAAAATTTTGGTAGTGGCAAAGGTGTTCAATTTTACCCAATCCTTATAAAGATTCCAAATGTTTTAAGATGAAGGGTGGGATCGGTTGATCTATTATAAGAAATTGTAAGTGTAATACCTCCTATATCAATATTAGTAATTTGAGTAGTGAGAGTTTCATTTTGGAGATGGTGTACAAATTAAGGCTATGCTCTAATCTTTATGAACTAACTGTCATCTCTATTAAATCTATGGTGCATGATATCTTTCATATGGTTTTGTTGACCAAAAGAGGTTGAGGAATTAGATTGCCTTGATAATCTTGAAGAGGAGGGGGAATATTCTGGTTATGTGTGCCCCAAGCCATTGTTTGAAGATGAGATTGAAGATGAAGAAGGTGGTTTTGAATTCTCATCTTTGATTTGTGTTATGAGCTTGAAAGGTATTCATTTGATTAAGTGTTTGTAATAATAGTTTATGTGTTTGATTAGCATTGTTAAAAACATTAGAAGTGGTATTAGTGGCTTGGGTACCACTATTGGTGTTAATAAGAGCTTGAGAGGAATTATGAGAATGTGAGGCACTAGTGGAAAAAATTGCTTGTGTAGAAAAATATGGACTAGTGAATGGTTAAGAAGCAGAAGCACTAGTAGATTGATTACCTTGGGTAGAATATGAAGTACTAGTGGAAGGATTAGGGATAGTGGATCTTATGAGAGGCCCACTAGATGTAGAATCTACCATGTAAGAGGATATATTAGGCATGGAGGTGGAAGAAGATAGATAAGAAGAAGTCATGGTATGAGAAGGGGTCATAATCAAAGGAAGAGGCTGAGAATCAAAGAAAGTGATACCCCCAAATCTAGTTGAGAATGTAGGAGTAGGTGAAAGAAGCTTTTCAACTTGACCACTAATCATAAGATTGTAAATAGTAGAAGGATCTTTTCCTCGATGTTGAGGAAATTCAAAGATAAAGAAGAACATTTTGGGGGTATACTCTAATTTAAGTTGGTATTCTAATGAGAAAAGGGGATTACACTATGAAGAGGTATCAGGAGGGGTCCCATAATTCATTGTGCAGGTGGCAATATGAACATTACTAGCATCCAAAAGAGGATCCCTACTCTGTCTATGGGATACCCTATGAGGTTTAGTAAATTCATCATGTCTGTTGACTACAACTTATTATTGTCATCAAGAAAAAATTATATGATGAAGGTCAAGAAAGAGAGATGAGAAAGCAAGAAAATAGAAAATAATAGAAATAGTACAAGGTTGACTAGGTCGACCCAACACAAAAACATGGTCTATAAACTGTATAGGGTTGATTGAGTTGATCCAATATAGTGAACAAAGATTGGAAAAAGAGGAAACATGGTTTGTAAACTATAAAGGGTTGATTGGGTTGATCCATTACAGTGAATATGGATTAGAAAAAGGTATAGGGTTGATTGGCTTGACCCAGTATAATAGAAAAGGAAAATTAACAAACTTATGATGGATTTGTGGACTAAAACCTCATACTAGGATTTCATATGATGGGTAGGGTTAAAATCTCATGGAAGAGGCCTAGGTAAACACTTAAGCAATTCAATTGAGGATAGAGGTTTATTAACATTAATGTTGTTTGGTGATTATAAGTGAGGATTGGTATATATTATTGAGAAGGAGGAGCTAGTTCTAATGAAGGGGTAGGAACGATAGCTTGAACATTGTGAATGGTATCATAAGAATATATAACACCATCATTGGTAATATTTCTATTTTTGTTCCTAAGTAAGAAACGAAGACCTACAAAAGGTTGGGGTTGCTCAAATTGACACAAGGAAATCTTGTCATTTATCTTGGTAAATAGCCTCCTTTAGTATATGTGGAGAGAGAGTACAGACCCGATATTGAAGTTTAGGTAAAAGGGCATTGGTAAAGAGATGGAAAAGATTATCATCATCCATGTTATGTTTACATTTATTTAACAAAGTTTTCCACCTTTTAACAAAGGCTTCAACAGTTTCATTTTCGAGTTGTTTACAATTTATGAATGGGCCAAAGTGTTTTCAAGAAGATCACTAGTTTGGAATTATTGAACTAAAGCATTCACTAAATCCTCCAAACTATTAATGGAATGAGTTCTAAGTTGGTTTTACCAATCGAAGGCATCACCTATGAGATTTTTGGCTAAAATTTTGGTAGTGACAAAGGTGTTCAATTTTACCCAATCCTTATAAAGATTCCAAATGTTTTAAGATGAAGGGTGGGATCGGTTGATCTATTATAAGAAATTGTAAGTGTAATACCTCCTATATCAATATTAGTAATTTGAGTAGTGAGAGTTTCATTTTGGAGATGGTGTACAAACTGAGGCTATGCTCTAATCTTTATGAACTAACTGTCATCTCTATTAAATCTATGGTGCATGATATCTTTCATATGGTTTTGTTGACCAAAAGAGGTTGAGGAATTAGATTGCCTTGATAATCTTGAAGAGGAGGGGGAATATTCTGGTTATGTGTGCCCCAAGCCATTGTTTGAAGATGAGATTGAAGATGAAGAAGGTGGTTTTGAATTCTTATCTTTTGATTTGTGTTATGAGCTTGAAAGGTATTCATTTGATTAAGTGTTTGTAATAATAGTTTATGTGTTTGATTAGCATTGTTAGAAACATTAGAAGTGGTATTAGTGGCTTGGGTACCACTATTGGTGTTAATAAGAGCTTGAGAGGAATTATGAGAATGTGAGGCACTAGTGGAAAAAATTGCTTGTGTAGAAAAATATGGACTAGTGAATGGTTAAGAAGCAGAAGCACTAGTAGATTGATTACCTTGGGTAGAATATGAAGTACTAGTGGAAGGATTAGGGATAGTGGATCTTATGAGAGGCCCACTAGATGTAGAATCTACCATGTAAGAGGATATATTAGGCATGGAGGTGGAAGAAGTTAGATAAGAAGAAGTCATGGTATGAGAAGGGGTCATAATCAAAGGAAGACGCTGAGAATCAAAGAAAGTGATACCCCAAATCTAGTTAAGAATGTAGGAGTAGGTGAAAGAAGCTTTTCAACTTGACCACTAATCATAAGATTGTAAATAGTAGAAGGATCTTTTCCTCGATGTTGAGGAAATTCAAAGATAAAGAAGAACATTTTGGGGGTATACTCTAATTTAAGTTGGTATTCTAATGAGAAAAGGGGATTACACTATGAAGAGGTATTAGGAGGGGTCCCATAATTCATTGTGCAGGTGGCAATATGAACATTACTAGCATCCAAAAGAGGATCCCTACTCTGTCTATGGGATACCCTATGAGGGTTAGTGAATTCATCATGTCTGTTGACTACAACTTATTATTGTCATCAAGAAAAAATTCTATGATGAAGGTCAATAAAGAGAGATGAGAAAGCAAGAAAATAGGAAATAATAGAAATAGTACAAGGTTGACTAGGTCAACCCAACACAAAAACATGGTCTATAAACTGTATAGGGTTGACTGAGTTGATCCAATATAGTGAACAAAGATTGGAAAAAGAGGAAACATGGTTTGTAAACTATAAAGGGTTGATTGGGTTGATCCATTACAGTGAATAAGGATTAGAAAAAGGTACAGGGTTGATTGGGTTGACCCAATATAATAGAAAAAGAAAATTAAGAAACTTATGATGGATTTGTGGACTAAAACAAGATAACTTTTGTAAGAAATTTGAAGATAAATGATAAAAAGGAAACAAATAGTCAATTGGATTAATGTTGGCCAATCTAATTGAAGCACACAAAATAAAACCTTGTACCAATGCTCGCTAATGTAAGTTTTTACAATATAGATCATAATTGAACAAAGAGCAAGTAATCAACTTAGAAAGTAAATAGCTAACTAATTGGTCAACCTAAATGTTTATTAGATTATTAAGATATGATTTTAAATGTGATAAGAATTTGGTTATAATCAAGGAACTAGAATGGTACTCTAAAGATGATTTCAGATAGGTTTGACTAAAAGGGACTATAATGGAAATGATACAGGCTTGGTATTGGGGCCTACCCCCTCACTTCACACACCACAATGATAAGGGTGTCAAGTGCTTCGCCAGAATATACCATTAACCATGCTTTATATTTGACTAGAGTATTAAGTTGGCTTCCCCCTTGGTGATTAAATCCAAGTAGGTTGGCCTTGGATTGACAAATGTTAAAATGTCTGTTTAAATTTTGTGATTTGGCCCAAGATTCAATTTAAGAGGCCATGATGAAAACCCCTAAGGTTCAGGTAGATGAATCAAATTCACATAGATGGTAAATTAGACTATATAGAGCAAGCATAAAATCACCTTGTCTTTTTATCGTACGATAGCATTATGTCATATGATAGTATTATGTCATGTGACAGCATTGCATCGTGAAATAGTATTGCATCGTGCGACAATACTGCATCATACCACAATGTTGTCATGTGACACAACACTATCACATCACATAGCACTGTTGCATGACATAGCACTGTCACATGACATAATGTTATCACATAATAACATTATGTAGTGTGACAGTTATACATCAAGCATCAGTAATACATCAGGTGATAGCAATGCATCAGGCATCAACTTGGTGTCTTTCGATAGTGTTGGACCCTATGGAAGCATTTTACTACCATGAAACATGTTGTTGTGATACGGCACTTTATGACTATGTGGCATGTTGTTGTTATGCAGCACTTCACTATCATGTGATAGTGATAAAATGATCAAGGGTAATACCAACCAACTGCTCTGATTCCCTTCCTTGCTTATAAATACCTCTATAGTTAACTTATTTTCACACTTTTCTTACAAATTTTTCTCATCCTAACTAGTCAAGTTTTTCCAACTTTACCTAACTACTTCCAACTTTACCTAAATACCTCTACAGGGTTATAATGACTTCCACATCCACAGAAATGTGAAGTTAATCACTAGGGGTGTGCAATTATATTTTTAAAAATCTTGTGTGTCCAGATTTTCTATAGATGTTAGAGTAGCCAGAATCTTTTGTTGAATGGATCGATCAATGCAAATTTAGAGGACTTACATAGATGCCTCAGTATGATTTAACTATCAACAACAACCTTCTAAAATATCTTGTTAGTTGTTTTAACCATAGTGATGGTCATTTCTCTGTTCAATTTAACAATAAAACAATATCTTTTGGCATGACTCCATTGGATATCCATAATTTAATGGCTCTTCCACATTTCAATGCAAGTCCTATGAGCACGAAGGTTGTCTTGTCCAAAGATGATAAGATTTATTTGGAGTCATTCTACAAAGTGTCCTTTGACCCATCAGGTGAGTGTTAAATTTATTAATTCATTTCCTAAGGATAACTAAATCATTTCTTATATGTAGTTCGATATCCTAATTCAATTACATGTTCTATTTTTTATTTTTCATTATAGATTCTCAAAATCGAAGGGGGATCCCTATGAAAAAAATCAGCAATCTATTTCTCAAATCTATTGTCCATTTCTTTCAAGCAAGAATTGTTCTATAGAGAATACCATCGAACATTCCATTTTGGGTGATTTATTATATTTTTCATTATCTCTCAAGTGTTAGATGTGACTGGTGCATAGTAATATCTAGCAAGATTAACGCTGAGTTAAATTTGGCATTCTCAAAGGATAGTTGCACCATTTCATCTTCTAACTACATTATGGCCTTGTACTTCAAGGCCTTGTATGAAATATAGAATACTCTAATTCCCACTGCCCTTCATTAAAAAATGAAAGCTAATGCTTTGTCAATCGAAGAATAGGAGGTAAGTTTGCTTTCCTTGAGTCTCATTTTTTTAATATAGTTTCTTAATTTTTACATTTTTAGCCTATTGTTTGTTACAGGTGAGGGTGCATCTTTATGACAAAAAAAAAAATATAGAAAATAGAGGTCAACAAGCTCCAAAAGGCTCCAGTGATACTCAATCCATGGAGTCTTCATTCAATTTATTTCAAATTATGAAACACCCAAGAACTGATTATGTTGTCTCCGCTTCCAGGTTCCCCCAAAATTCTTGTAATCTATTTTTCTTGTATTTCAATGAAAAAATATAATATTCATATTGGTTTTTTTTTTTTTGCAGTTGACTCTCAAAATGTTGTCATCAATGATTTTTCCACTCAACACAATCAATGTTTTCCATTACAACTTTATTGTTTATTTCAAGTTTGTTAAGAGTTTCTTGGTTAAATAATCGGATCATTTACATATTTTGTAGGTCAAATGAACAATGTCTCTTCACCACCTGCAAGAAGAATAAGAGGGCAAGCACCATCTCCCCCAAGTACCAGAGGGGAAGAGACAACTCCAGTAAGGATAGTCAAAGTTGATGAGGCAATTATGCCACCAAGTAATAACATTAAAATATTTAATTTAAACTTGCATTAGTTTTATGTTTTTGAATTTACCATTTTTGAAATTTTTTTACAGTGCACCCAACATCTGTTAGGAAACCAAGAAGTATGCCACCTCCCCCACCACCAAACCAGATTCAAAGAATAGGACAAAACATCAACCTCCCTACGTGAAGTAGGGAACTCTACAAATTTTTGATTTCTCAACTTTCTCTATTGGTGGCATTTCAGGTGGACAGGGTCTTACCTGTTTACAATAGATTGATCTTCATGAAGAGTTTCTTGGAATTGAAAGTAGGTCCTTGAATGTTGGTGGATTCAATCCACATGAATTTATTCAAGTTGATAATGTTCCCTCACAAGGGCCTCCTATGGCTGCCTCTTCTCCAGCTACATCCTCTCCACCCCACACTAACAATTTAAATATTTTTGATGATGCCATTACTAATTTTCTTTCGATAATCTAGTTTCAAAAAATCTTCTTTCTAATCTAACAGATGGTGTGATCAATGGATTTAATAATTTAAAACAATTTGAGATAAGGGCAAAGGCCCTTAACAAAGAAATAAATGCTTGTTATCATAACCATGACTAAAGAATGAATTTATTCTTTCTTGTTTAAAATGAACCATCAAAGATTGATGCTTTATTCTAGCAAAATCTCAATCTAGAGTGATCTCTGTTGAGAATGTTTACAATGATAGAATTTAGAGATTATGACAAACGAGTTTAAAAAATTTAATGGAGAACCACAAGCATATTTCAATAAATGGGCTAAAGATATCAACTTGGTTACCATTGTGCAAGCGGAGAGGGATAAGGCTGTGGTAAGTTTTAAATTTATGTATCTATAACATGTATTTTTATTATTACAATGCCTTGGTATGTGCATGACACATATTAACTGTTGATGGTAGGAAAAATATGAAAATTTAAAGCAAGAATCAAATATTCTCAATGTGCATTTGAAAAATGCACGCAAAAGTATCTCCAATGTGATTTAGTTAAAGGAAAAGATGGTTCTGTTAAATAAATAGAATAACACTTTGAAGAAAATCATTAAGGAGCATGGTATCAATCCAAGTATTTTATTGAAGTAAAAAATAGATGCAGATCCTACAATTCTTTCACTAGGAGATGCAACGAATGAAGAGAGGGTGATTCTTGCTCAAATGAATGTTGTTGCAGAGGATCTTCAGAAGGAAGGAGTGGTACTGAAGAATGCACAAGAAATTCAAGACAACTTGATTTTTATGGGTGGAGATGGTAACCACCAAGGTGGTGGAGATTCTCAAGCAGAAAAATGTTGATTTGTTTGACATAATATTCTTCAAAATGACAGTTTCAGAGTTTATATTTGTTTAAAATAATTTATACCATGTTGGTTTGAAAAACACTAGTTTTATTAAAAGATGTTTTATAGTTGTTCGAAATACTCTTAGTTGTATAATTTTAATATTTTATATATATTAAGTGTTTATGCTTTAATTTATATCTTGTATGGTGAAAAAACAAAGTCACTATTAAATTGTTATAGTGTTGAATGCATTTATTAAATTATTATAGTGTTGAATGCATTTATTAAATTGTTATAGTGTTGGATGCATTTGTTATACTGATATAGTGTTTAATGCATATGTTATACTATTATAGTTTTATAGTCTTTATTTCAATTCATGGTTATAGTGTTATATTATTTTGAACACATTCTTATATTGTTCTAGTAGTTGTAGCGTTTGAATACATGGCTATATTTATAATGTTCTAAAAGTTGTAGATTTGAAACCAAATATAGGAAAATATTTCTAGTACTAGTAGTATTTGAATATTGTAGTAGTTGTAGTAAAAATACCCTATTGTAAATTAAATATTCTATCGAATTATATTGTTTTAGGATTTGTAATATTGAATGCATGGTTATAGTGTTTTATTATTCTAGTAGTTATAGATTTGAAAGCATCGTTATACAATTCTAGTAGTTGTAACATTTGTCATTTAAATGCTTGGCTATGATGTTCTAGAAGTTGTATATTGTTCTCTACTTCTCCTAGTTGCATTGATTGTGATGAAATCTGGAAATATGTAAACCCAATTTCCAACTACAAGAAAAATACTTCCTAGATATTTGTCTAATGGTAATAATGTAAACGTACAATAGAATAATTATTGTTACACTGTTATGAATGTGTTATATCTATATATATGCTCTCGAAATTACTATTGTAGACAATTAAGAAAATGAAAAACAATAAATTGTGTATGGTGTCATGGGGTGCATTGTGCCTTTCTAAACATGAAACTTGTATGCTTCACATTTTCTATTAAAGCAATAAGGAAATGTTATGTAGAATGTTAATGACAATTATTATTGCTACTTAATAAATGAAATGCATTGTAAAGAAAGTACTATTTGAAATCACATAATTTTAATAGGAGCAAAAAAATATTAATTCTAATGTAATGAATAAGATTCATGATTATAACATCCATGATCCACGAAATAGATTACAGAATTTAATGTATTTGAAGATGAAAGAATAAGAAATATTTTCAAAAAAAGTAATTGTTATATTTATCAAATTAAAATTTGGGCCGTTGAAACAATCTTTGAGAAACTTGTTCATTGTTAGTGTGATTTGTATCTGCCATGCTAGAGTTGTATCCAGTCTCAGTATTCTCATCCTCTGTATTGGTAGCATTATTAGTTACACCTCTTCTTTTCACTAAAGAACTCCATGTTTCCACTACTCTGTCATATAGAAACTTGTCCACAGAATAATGTGAAACATATAGTCTCAAGCACGTCTCTAGATTTTTATCCAATATGTTTATAAGTTTTGACTTCACGAAGGATAATGCACTAAACACTCGTTCATCTTCCACAGAACCCAAAATCATTGTTTGAACAATTTCATATAATCTTAAATATTCATTAATGCTTTCTTGCAATACCCTGATTGGATAAAGTTTTCCCATAGACGAGTGATTGCACCATTTTCTATTGGGTCACTTAAACACTGAAATTGATCCATCACTGTAATCCCAAATTATGTTAACTGAGATGATGGTAACTATTTATTTAAAATATTATTAATCTGAACTCCATTCAAATCTACAGATCTATAGAAATGCATTACAATTGTTCCCATGTATTTATGAAATAATGTGTTGATCTATTCTTTACTATTAACACTATTCCAAAAAATAAGATTCACCACTCTCATGCCCTCCAACAACTCATCCCTTTTAAAACATTCTCTAATCTCTGCAGTTAAAGTTTGTGAGATTTTGCTCAATTTAATTCATGTTTTAGACAAAATAGTATCATATAGTAAACGTGTCATAGGTACATCTTCAGGCTCAGCACCTACAACGTCAAGTCTACTAGAACTTGTGTACATTGGGACTTGAATGCCATTTACTACGACACAAAGATGATCATGGATATTAAATTTCAAATAAATTTCTAGATTCTAGATATCTATCAGAATTTGCCAAGTTCTAAAAACAAGGCCGTGAAATCCTTCATTCAATGTGTATAATATATATAAACATTGGCATGCATGTTTTCTCAAACTTATGAAGTCAATAATATAGATAGATCTCTCTTGGGCATGTTTCATTAAATAGTTGATTTCCTTCAATATTGGCAAAATACCACATAATATGAGTAATATTTTTAAATCTATTTAAAGACACAGCAAATCTTTTGCTTTGTTAACTTTCTTGTGATATTTATACATAAACCCTATCAAAGATGGATATTCCTCAAAAAATTTGCACGCATGTTCATACATGGAAATCCATCTGGTTTCAACATCTTTTAATAGTTTTTTACCATCTATCACCTCAATTGCAAATTTCTGAAACTCCATAAATCTTTTTGCATTGTTAGACATGTATGCATGTAAATCATGAATCAGTGCTTCCACTTTCACAACATTACTGAAAGTGCTAACAATTTTGTATGTCAGATTCATCTTATGATCCATGCAATGAATTGTAATCATAAACGAAGAAACTATTGTTTAAAGGCAAACACAAAGACTGGTTCTATGCCCTTGCATCAATCATGCATCATCAACACTAACACACACCAACTTCATGGCTATGGCATAATCATCCATCCCAGCTCTCTCTTAAATTAGATACAACCAATTTATGTAGCTTTTTTGAATTGTAATTTTTTACCATTTTATGGATAGCTAGAAGATGAGATTGTGTTGTATAGTTTTTAAAGGTGTACACATGCATGCAAACCCATGTTGTGTTGTCAACTGTAGTGACCTCATCGATGGACAGAGAAATAAACAATGATCTTTTAACACTTCAAAATCTTCATTCTCAATAATGGCTAGACATTTTGTCATTTTTCATGCACTATTATCTGACCAATGTGACTGTGAAATACCCAGAAAACCATTATGTTGAAACAGAAATTTGTAATCTAGAAAATCAGAAATGGGTCTTCCATTTTCTAAAATGTGGAAAATAGTAGAGAACTGTACATATTTGGTCTTGAGATTAGATTGCATAACTTTTTTAAATTGTACTTTGATGGTTCCCCCTTTCTCAATAAGATATTTTTTTGTCATTTTTTATTATTTTTGTATTCACATGCATATCTTACATGCATACATTCTTCTGTTATTTTTCATCTATGTGTTCTTGTTATCTGTCTATCTGGGTGCTTCATGGATATATATAATTTTTCACAGTTTTTCTTGATTGTGCCTAATTTAAATTATATTTTGTATTCTTTTTTGAGTTTTCAACTACAAATTGTGCATTTATGTTTTGTTGGAGGCTCATTACTATTTTCTGATTCTACAGGTTTTATAAATAGAAATTTTGCAACCTAGTCAACTTGAAAAGACCTTATTGTCCATGTACTTCTCTTTCTCCATCAACTTTTTTGAGTGAAATTTTTAATAAAATTTAGTGTCTGAAAAGAGTTGTCTTTCTCTTGGACAGTGCCCAGATAAGTGTGTTCTACTGACGTGCCTAGAGCTGTGTCTTCTAAGGGTAATATTTCATTATTAAAAGCTTGAAGAGGTGAGAAGTTATTGGGATTAATTCTTTCTATGAAAATAGTGTCAATATCCATGGCAATTTCTACATTGAAGTGGTTTTATAATTATTTTATAGTGAAAAAAATTAACTGATATTTTTTTAAAAGTTTAAGAATTACCTGTATTCAAAGTGCATGTTGTTTGGGCCCTCTTTGCTAGATTTTTGAAATAAGACATGTATTTTTTTGTTATATGTTGTGGTGCTTTACCCTTGTTGTAACCACTTGAGGCCACAACTTTTTTGTCATGTGGGTAAATGCTATCACACGACAGGTTTCTTTTACATAGCATATTGGCACTGAGTGACAGGTTAGTTCCCTGCAACACATCGACATCGAGTGATAAGTTTTTTAATCTGACAGAGTGTTGCCAAGTGCCTGGTTATCATCCCCTGGTATGGGTCCATCAAGTGCCAGGTTATCACTGCGCATCATGGTACCACCGCATGATAGAATGCCATCACGTGGCACTGTGCCATCATGTAGAATTGTGTCATTGTGTAGCACTGTGCCACCACACAACATAGTGCCATCATGTGACATAGTTCTATCATGCCACACAACACTATCTATCAGCTAATTTGCATCGTAGGACATAATGCTAGTGGAAGTTAGGTTGCTTAAACTAGTTGAGTGACAGAGTGCGGCCTCAAAGCTCAAGTCTCAAAATCTTTGCAATCCGATAAAGAAAGATACTTTGATGGTAAGTTCGTGACCTCTACCAACATATATATATGATGAATTACATGGATAACCATATAAATATTGTAAATAGTTGGTGAGCCGACCCCTAAAAAAAATAACATCCTAGAATTTTAGGTGAAAGGGTCATACGTTGTACCCTAAAAAATTACCAATTTCTAATTTTTCAAAGCTGGATATTCATCAATTAACGAATATTCAGCACTAAAAATTTTCTTGCTTCATTCTCCCCTCCACCAACTTCATTTTCCCCCTTGATAGAAAAATTGTGATTCTAAATATGTTTTCCCTCTTCTATTATTCCTTCTTCACCTCTTAAAAATATGCTAGCATTACTTTGTTTCAATTTTATCTATCTTTAGAGAAAACCAACGTGTTTGAGCAACTATAGATTACACCCTTACACCATTTATTTACCACACTATCTCATTATCATACTAGTCATGTCATTAGATGGTTGTATTTTCTTACATTATATCTTAAAACAAGCACTAAGTTTGAGTCTTCATCTTTTTGAGCTTTTGATTTTCATTTCTCCATCATGTTCTTGTTTGATTTTTGTGGAATTCCCTTATTTATGACATTTTCCATTCCCACATGCTTCTCTTTATGTATGACCTCTTCATGTTTCTCTTACATCTTGAATTACATTTCATTTTCAACGATTTAAGATTTTTTTATGTTTGATTTGACATGCCTATCTTACATGAGCTTATTTTTCACTTGCTTACATATATGTGTTAAAGTTTTCTTATATTGATACTTCATTTTCTATTCATGTTTTCCATACTTTTAAATGTGATTTATTATATTCTATAGACACTTAAATCTGGCCACCGATAACCTTCAATCAGGTTTTTACCTAATTTTTATTCAAAATGCATAATTTGGCCTAAACACACTGAAACACATTAAAAGATTTGAAAGTGACATATTCAAATGTCAATTTTGGCTAGGGTATCACTAAATGGGGTAATGCAATTTATGAGCTAGCTAATTTTGATCAGAGCTTTTCAAGTTAAAATGTCAATTTTGCACATGGGTGCTCTGGATTGCTCTTTCCTATCAAATCTCTTGCACAAGACGCATACCTTTGTTATTTGTTTTTAGTAACATCCTAAATGAAAATATAGATCCAGTGCATCTAACACTGCCTTTCAATTCTAATCCAGTCAACTTTTGGACCAATAATAAGATATTCTAATCAATTTGAGTAATTTGTGTACGAAGTGTTTAATCATGCTTAAAAACTAATTAATCTATATTAAGATATAATTAATAATTCCATGAAATTTTTTTGAATACTTATGTTTTAAAAATGAATATTGAATATTTGCATTATCAAGTGATCTCATTTCTTGAGAAGACATCCCTAGACCATAAATGCCACAAATATTAGGATTCATGCCCTCCATACCTCATTAATGTCTTCCATGATGCCCTTTATGCCTCTTTATTGCCCCTTTTTTTAATGTCATGATGAAGATAATTATAAACTTAATTCAAAAGATTGAATTAATCTTCAACCACACATCTAAATCTTAAGATGAACGGTTTAGGTTGATTCTAGATATTCTCAAAGATCTATAAATAAAGAGGCCATGAGCATCATTTCTAAGCTATTTTGGTGTAAATTTATAATGCACAAATATCTTCAAGAAGCCATTGCAATTAGTGTTACCATGCCAAATTGATTCCAAGCCAAGTCAAATCAAGCCAAGCCACAAGCCAAAGGTGTCAAAGAGAGATGGAGGTAGCCAAGCTTCTATTGCTAAAGACTTCATGAGCACAAGTCAAGCAAGTCACTACTACAAAGGCATTTGGAGCATCTAAGGAAGGTGAAGGAATTCTTGTGTTTTATTTCTTATTTTTTAGTTGTGTTTATCATTTGTTTTTGTTAACTAAGCTCTCCTTAGTGTTTGGCCTCAAGATATTGTTGTATTAGTGTGTTTCATTTTGTTTTTTTTTGGGAACTAGCACCATACCAACCATCATCTCTTGAGTCAAATTCTTATATCATATTATGGCACATCCAGTGGGACTAGATGCATCTCACACTTGAAAAATATCATTTTGTAACTTTAAAATATTCATTTGGACCTTTAAAACTCTTGCAAATTGATTTTCTAACTTTATTTTGTTATTTTTATTTGCTACAATTTTACACAATAATCGACGTCGATAAATAAGACTGACATTGATTGCATAGCTTAACTGACATCGATTAGTAAAATTGACATCAATTGTATATCTGTCATCAATTACATTGGTATAATCGATGTCAGTTACATATCTGACATCGGTTAGAAAATGTCACCACCATCAATTATAAAAACTGAAGTCGGTCATTGTGTTTTTCTTAAAACACAAACTCGAGAGCTCTTTTTCTAAAAGTCATTATTTCAAATAAAAAAAAGCTTCAAAGCTAAAGGATATGCTAACATTTTTAGTGTAGGACCAAGCTTGGCCTTTTCTAAAAACATGTTTTAAATCACCTTTTGTATGTTTAAAATTCAATTAAGAACCTTGTTTTGGTGTTTAACAAAAGAATTTAGATGTTTGTAGTGAATGTTTTCAAAGTTATAACTAAAACCAAGGTGTCAAATGAACACCCCAAATCTTTCATTTGCACTTAAAATTGAACACACTTGTAAATTTTTGTTTGTAATAGATGTTTAATTAGTTTTTGTTTGTCAAAAAGAGGAATGTTGCATGTATGCTCTTTCATTTGTCCCCTTTAAAGAACCCTTAGAATCAAAAGTGTCATTCTTATTGCAAGTACTCTAGTTTAAGGCTTAAAAACAAAATTGTCTAAAGCACTCCCCAAAAACTTGTCAAAGTTTGGGTGCCCTTGAAATGACTCTAAAGTCTTTCTACTTTCATGTTTTATTTATTTTTATGCAAACTTGGCTTGTGAGGAGGACATCATCACCTCCTATGATTTATTTAGGGAAGCTTTGACCTAGGGTTTCACCTCTTGACATTGACTTCATTTGACTCCTAATTGGATTTGCATATGAGACGTAGTGGCATTTTGGATATTACACTAAACCGAATAAACAGCATGATGTAGTGGTTGCAAAAAGGACTAGACTTTTTAGCAACAAGCCAAGTGATACGAACCTAAAATCCATGTTTTTCTTTTGCATTGTTTGGTGTGCAAGTAATTGTGTAATTGATTTTTCTAGATCATTCAAAAACTTGTTAGATCTTAGACAAATCCTCAGTTGCCATGAAAATATTATTGGTGCAAGGTACGCCTTAAGGTCGATGTTAGAGTATTGTTATTTGAGAGAAGGGAGGGTGTAAAAACCCTACTATATAATGTGCATTTATTTTTGGATGAACACTTAAAATCCTCTTAAATAATGTATATTGACAGTTTCTAACAATACCAAGAAACTTTGTCATTTTAAGATCTAAAAGTGATTAATTAATTGGTCTTGCCCTAGATTAAAGTCTTGTTTGGAGTTAAAACTTAGTATAAACAAACAATCCAAACCAAACACATAGTCCAAATGTTCCTTTGAACAAAGAGGTGTTATGTTGCCCATATGAGATCATCAATTTTTCTCGTTCAAAAGTTCATCAAAAGCTTAAGATTCATATCATCCACTTTGATGCAGTTATGCTGCCCAATTGAGTCTAGACCTTTACCAAAGTTGTTTAAGTCCTTCATTTATAATCTAAATTTGAAATTGCACCTTTATAAATTCATAGGGTTGATGTGTTTAATGGTTTTCTCATTTGCACTAAACTTGAGGAAACTTAGGTTCAATTTCTAATTTGGGTTGAAGACCGTTTAAGACTCATAATCATTGTCATCACTTCATAGACTTAAGTCATTTTATGCTAAACACTTTCACTTTAAATCTATGCACCACAACATTTTTGAGTCAAGAAAAGTAAGGTTATGCTGACAAAATTACGGAAAAATGTCTTTGCCTTAGAGAGTTCTTGAAACAAACTTTTTTTGTCACACATTTTGGGTACTATAGCATTGTTACACTGCCCAAAATATTTCAAAAATTATTTCATAAACCCTCTTGTATAAAGTTTCAAATTTGTTCCTACATTTTTCAGACCAATCTAAGTGTACTTTTATGATCTTTTATCTAAAACAGTTATACTGATCACTTTTGTCTAGCTTGTTTGTCAAAAGAACCAAGTTTTATACCATTTTTGTGAGAAAATAAACTATCTCTAAAAGTGATTTTTGTTTCGTACCTTATACCTAGTTGATCAAGTTCATGTCCAAGAATCAAATGCCTAGTGTTTGTTAGAAGTGTTTCAAATCCGTTAGATTAAAACTTTCATCTATTTCAAAGTCTAGTTTTTGACTTCGTTTGATCAAGAGTCCTAGCACATGCCTTGTTTGAGCCTATATTTTGACGCTGCATTTGGTCAAAAGACCTAACAACTTTTAAATTTTTAGATTAGACTAATTTGAAACATTTCAACCTTAGAGTTTGACATTTTTATTTTTGATCCATTTACTTGCTTATCTTTACGTGAACGGTGAAACGTTAGATACTTCACGCTAGCTTGTTTCCTCACAAAAATTTGCATAAACGTTTTTGATCATTTTGATGAATCTAGACCAAGTTGGAACATCATCTATTTTATACATTGTCCTTTTTAGAGTTTGTAGAATTCTTTGATCTTTTATCGCAAAGCATTGACTATGGATCCCAACATGTATTCCTACACTCGTAGTGGAATCATGTACAATCTAATGACTAGTAATGTAGTTGTGTAGGAAGAAAAGATGCAAGATCACTATGCGGATAATATTGCTTATGAGATGGATTCTTATCCCTCTTATAATATTCAATCAAGGGCACAAATGCAATATCTATTGGCTAACTATCTGGGTAATACACTACCTTATTCAAAACAAGACCAAGAGCAAACTGCATAATACCTAGCTATAATACCTGTAGTGATTGAGTCAGTACTTCAACAGTCATGTTCTACTAATACGGCTTCCACATATGATCCATTTTTGTTTGAGCGATATTTGTTAGAGAACAAAGAAAAGATTTTGGTTAGAGCCATAAAGGTAGGGGCCAATTTCCCAGCAAACTTCCCTTATGAAAATTTACCAAGTCTAGTAAAAGTGTCCCACAATATCATTTGCGATCAATAGGCTTCTTCTAGCAATCTTATACCTTTAGTCAAAACAACGTACCAAGATCCTAATATATCTGATCGAGGCAAAAACATCATGGAAGATCAATTTAACCAAATGCAGATAGCATATCAAACCTACTTAAATTTAGCATGTGATTTCAATCAGATGACCATGGTAAGTAAGCCTCTTATTGACCTAGTTCCTTCAATAGGAGTGTTGATAGAGTTAACTAGACAAGAGAATCTAAATTTTGACCCATTCATATAAACTAATTTGATAGATAACTTGATGCATATGCCCATTATTGAAGAAGTGTCTTCGGCCTATACACAAAATAGTGAGCTAAATATAGTAGACAATGTGCAAACAACGTCTAGTCCCGATCAAAGTGGTACTAACGCAAAAATATTTAACCAACAACATGTTCCTGTAGTTAATCCTATGAATAGATCATCATACCAAGGAATAGGAGTTTCTACACACCAACCTCAACCGATTGCTTCCTTAAGTGTACAACCTACAGGATTAGGTAATCAAACAATGATTATTATCATGCCTCAACGATAGAATGTGACGAATCTTACTCCTCAATAGGTAACGATTAGTATTTCATAACAATAGGCACAATCTAGTATATCAATGCAATAGAGGACAAATTCATTACCATCTCAATCAGGGGCAACTAATGTTCTACCTCTCCAAATAATGACGAACATACCCCTTCAATCACAAACTAATATGCCAATCCAAAACCAAGCAATGACTAGTCAACAATATGAAAATATGGGTCAACAACAAATGCTAAATATGTAACCTGCTTTCACTTCCTCATAATAATTCATGCAACAAAGAGGTCCACATGTTTCTCAAGTACCTACTAGACAATCGTTGGTTCAAAATATGCCACAAATCTAGAGACATGGTCTTGGTCCACAAGTTCTCACTCAACAGCAAAGTTTGATTAGTCAACAACATATCCCTTTTCAGCCACAACAGGCATAATACAGTTATATCCCTCCATCCTAACTACAAAATCCTCTAATTCAAACCTTTATCTTCAATTCAAACTAGAATATCGCACAACCAAATGTGCAATTTCAAGTACATCATAATCCACGTATGTGTATTCTTGGTCCATTCTTCAACCAAACCAATGTACTCCAACATGTATCTTCATCATACCCTAATCAAAGTGTCCCACTTATGACCTCCTAACCATCTATCCAAACCCAAATTATCCCTCAAACTAATATTCTTTCTAGTTTCCTATCCCAAGAATTACAACAGATAAAGGATACAATTGATGTTATTCAAGCTGGTAAACAAACTAAAAACTTTAAATTGGATGACATGTGTTCCTATCCATTCAACATAGAGTATTTAAAGATACCTTTTTTTCAAGATATGAACCATCAAAATTTGACATATACAAAGGAAAATGTGACCCTAAGGCTCATTTGACTGAATTCTTTATCACATGTCAACCAATGGCATATAACGACATATAACTTTTGTTGTTGTTTCCAAGAAGCTTGGCTAGACAAGCCTTGGAGTGGTTTTTTAAGTTGCCTAGAAATTTTATAATAGATTTTGATGATATTTTTGATAAGATCGTACAACACTTTTTTTATAATCTTGAACATAAGATTTCATTAGCGGACTTAACCTAAGCAAAGCAAAAAGCTAGTGAGTTTTACAAATTATTTACAATGATAAAGAGCCCTTGCAAGTCATTTCACCCACAGTTTATCAGATAAATAATTAGTCTTTGTGTTTACCAAAAATTTGCATAATGAGATAGCTTACCATCTGAAACTACAATGTGCACATATGTTTAAGAAAATCATTGATAAAGGTTTGTTGATCGAGAAGACACTCATCAATAAAGAAATCATCAAGCTTAATTCAACAAATCAAAATCAAAGTACTAATAAATAAAATGAACATCAACTTCCCATTCAAGTGTAAGCATCACAATTGGTACAGACCAATAACCGAGAAACACTGAAGCAATTCAACTGCAATAAGAATGTTGTGAGAAATAGAGTAACTGAACCCTGTGATATATAAATAGTGCAAACATCATCTGTACCACCTTTTCAGCTTACTCCTACCCAACAACCTCTCCAACCAATATCGCAAATGCAACAACCAAGATTTGCACAACAAATACAGCAGCCATTACCATTATAAACCCCTCTTCCTAAGAGAATTGTACTTGCACATCATGTCTTTAGTGACTTAGAAGAACTTATTAAATCTATATTTTGTAAGCTTATTGTCTCTAATCTGATTAGTTAGTCTATACCAAATCATTATCTGCAAGGTATTCCTTATCTTGATTGGTACCGTAAAAATGAATTATGTGACTATCATCGGGTCAACGGACATAATCTATGAAGATGTGTCCAAATCAAGCATTTAATTGAGAATATTTTAGAGAATGGGGAGATAAAATTGGATAATAGTGTTTTCACTTCCAATCAAACTCTTGAGATTTATCAAAACCCTTTTTACTGACATAGCAATCAATAGCAGCAAAATAATCAACAACAATGACCAGTGTAGTAGCAAAATCAACAGTATCAAAATCAAAAGCCGAACCAACAGAATCAACAAAATCAATAGTAAAATCCACAATGATAGAAAAATGAACAAAACCAATGTCAGAATGGTAACAACCAACAAACCTACCATGTAGTTGCACATGATTACAATAGTGTTGTAGGTCATATTACAGGAGGTAACATTAATACCATCTCCATTAGTCTTAGGCCAAACATTAATCAGCCTAGACCATTGCTAAATAATAATATTCATCAAAATTACATGGATAATCATTTTTTGACTTGGGAGTGCATACAGACAAACCAGTAAACTAGGACTTCCCCTTTTGGCCCTTATATCGACAACTCATTCTTGCCACATGACCGTATGCAAGTGCATCGGCAACTGAGACTTGAATTGTCTGGTCCCACACCGTTTCTAATATCAATTAGCAATAATGGTCTAGTATTTAATCCCAATTATGCAATCACAACTTAGAGGTCGAAGATTACTATCTCAGAGCCACAACCATCTGTCACTTTGCTTGTCATCCAACTAACCATTCAACCTCAGAATAAACCATTCACTACTGACTAAGACAAGAAGTTTGATATTATGAAACAATTACAAAAGACACTAGCACAAATTTCTATTTTAGATTTGCTTCAAACGTCAATAATCCATAAAAACATCTTGAATGAGTTTTTGACCCAATCCACTGTTGTTAGTGATATATCCCCTGATAAATTTCAATCTTTGGTTGGGCACCTAGCTCCAGCCCAACAAGTCACATTCCACCAAAGTGATATGTCTTCCCTTAACTCGCTCCATAATAATCCATTATACATAAAAGTTTATATAAGACGACTTATAGTAAAATATGTCCTTATAGACAATGGATCTAACCTCAACATAGTGTCTCTAAAGCTCATCAAGCTTCTTGGGTACATAATGACAGATCTCCAACCAGAAATAATAACTATCAAAGCTTATGATAATAAAAAAAAAAGAATCACAAGGCACCATTAGTTTGTCAATTATCATTGGGCCTTTGACCCATGATACACTTTGTCATGTGTTTGATCTTGAGTTATCATACAATATGCTTCTAGGCAGGCCTTGGTTACATGAGATTCATGCATTCCCATCAACATTGCACCAATGTATCAAGTTTTTCCACTTAGGGATGAAAGTGAATATTCTAAAAGATTTATACCCATATGAATACTACAAACATCTTGAGTTCGAATTTCAAAACTATAATTATCAGTACTATTGAATCTAAGTTCCAAGCAAGATAAAGAAAAAGTTATACTTATTAATCCTTCACCGGATAATTGCATTGATCATAATACCTTGGATTCCCTTTTCCACATGCCACCTCTTGAAGCTTCTAATCATTTCACCATTTCAGAAAATGGATCGAGAGAGTATGTGACCCATGATACATTTCATATTGCCAATCTTCCTGAGAATCCAAAAACTTTTGGGTGACCTAAATTCATCCCACATAGACATTTATAATAAAAGAAGAAAGATAAGGAACCTGTCACATTTGTACCAACATCTAGCCTAGGATCTGACCCTCTTGAATGGGACGAATCATGGTTATACAACGACAACCAAGCTGATTGTTATAAAAATGCAAAGTATCATATTCTCAATAGGATCATGAAGTGTCACAATTATGAAGAGACCTCAAACCGAATCAGAAAAGAACCATCGAGCTAATTTCTATGACTAAGTATGAAAAGACCTTATGTACTTGGATTTAAACCCCATGAGGGTGACCCCATATATCTTATTCAAACTCCATCATCAACGACTAGTGATGATGATGTCGACAATGAAGAAAAGTTTAATCATAGCCTCACCTTTGATAACCTAGCTAAAACCAACCTATTTGATAAAAATGTCATTTGTATCTTTATCTTGGTCATTCATCACAACCATTTGCCATTATATTATCCCCAATTGATAGATTGGGACCAACAAGAATATAATCTGTCGATTGATAAGTTTCAAAATGATGAGGCATTATGTGACTATTTAGGCCTTAGAGATGACGTTTCATTGGGAGATCACAAATCAAGTTTTTCAATCATATTGAAACCTGTAGCCTATTTTGGAGAGCGAGTGAACACCCTTAGCCAAAAACAAATAAGTAAAACATTGAGGTCCCAAAGTGAAAACCTCTTTGAAGCGCTTTCTGACCAGAAAAAAAGTAAAGATAAAGGTTAGTCTAGTGGTGAAAACCTGTTTCAGATGCTATTAGATGGGAGTCTTCATTCTTTTTTGAATTTAGACCAAGAGACCACCAACGATGAACTTACTTATCGATCTGAGTTCAACTTTGAGTAACAACAAATATTTGATCAAATTCTTCAAAAAAAATCAACTTTTTTAATTACAGGGTCAGATCTCCCATTAGGGGACTCAGATTCATCATGTCTAGGAGAAGTTGAAGAGAAAGTCCTAATGGAGGACCCTGCCATAACTCAACAATTTAAGTCGTTACCTACTATCCTAGAAGATGATTCGACCCTTCTAGTCGAAGATACAACAAAGATAAATATTGAGACTCCATCAGACCTGAAATGGATAAAATTAAACACGTCCCTCACTGAGGAGGAACATGATGTCTTTACAACGTTGTTGAGAGAATTTGTAGATATCTTTGCATAGGCTTATTCTGACATGTCAGGTTTATACCCTGCCTTGGTTCTGCACCACCTTAAGATTAATCTTGATGCCAAATTGATAAAACAAAAGTTACGTAAAATGCATCTTCACATTGTTGTATTGATAAAAGAAGAGTTGAAAAAACTCTTAGAAACAAGATGTATCTGATCCATTGACTACTTAAAATGGATCTCTAATGTGGTACTTGTTGGTAAAACGCTTAAAGGGATCAAAATTTATACTGATTTTGAGATATCAACAAAACTTGTCTTAAAGATGATTTTCTCTTACCTAATATTGACATGATCATCGACTCCACAGTAGGTTATGAAATGCTTTCACTCATGGATGAATTTTCAAGATACAACTAGTTCAGAATAGCACCAAAAGCCCAACATAAAACAATGTTCATCACTCCATAGAGAACATTTTGTTATCAGATAATGTCATTTGACCTTTAAAATGTTGTAGCTACATATCAAAGGACCATGAATATCATATTCCATGATATGATGCATGATATTGTTGAAGACTATGTTGATGACATTAAAAAAATTCAAAACCAGGGTCGACTATCCAAAAGTGTTGCGTAAGATATTTGAAAGATTATGGGAGTACAAAGTCAAACTCAATCTAAAGAAAAGTGTGTTTGGTGTAACTTCAAAGAAACTACTTGGCTTCATCGTGTTTCGTAGAGGTATTGAAGTCAATCTGACTAAAGTCCATGCTATAACTGAGATGCTGCCACCAACTAATTTAAAACAACTCCATAGTTTACAAAGTAAGATCCAATCAATCTGATTCTTCATCTCTCAATTAGTAGATAAGTGCCATCCATTTATGCACCTTTTGAAGAAGGGAATTGAATTTTACTAAGATGATCACTACCAAACAGCTTTTCAATAATTCAAAGACTATCTTGTTAATCCACTTGTTTTATTACCTTCTATTCTAAGAAATCCATTATTGTTATACCTATCAGCGATTGACCATGCTCTGGGGGCACTCTTGGCTCAACATAATGACAATTCAAAAGAGCATGTTGTATATTATATAAGTCGTACCTTAGTTACGTATGAACATAACTATGCACCTATTGAAAAAGCTTGTCTGGCCATGGTTTTTGCAGCTCAAAAACTATGTCATTATATGTTGAATAATAAAACCATGATCCTTTCAAAAGTAGATTCACTCAAGTATTTACTATCTAAAATAACTTTGCAAGGTAGACTGACTAAATGGATCAGACTTCTCAGTGATTTTGACATAGAGTATGTCAATCAAAAGGCAATCAAGGGATAAGTTCTTGCAGATCAACTTGTTGAAGCACCTTTCATAAACACACAACCACTCACGTTTTAATTTTTTTATGAATCCATAATGACCGTCATTGACACACCCTTGAAGAGCAGCCCTGAAAACTATATTTTAATGGTTCATTTACTGCGCCTGGATCGAAGGTAGGCCTATTATTTATTACACCATAAGGGGATTTAATCCCTAAATCATTCAGAATCAGCTTTCTTTATACAAACAACATGACCGAGTATGAAGCACTTGTTGCAAGACTTCGACAAGTAATGCATTGAAATATATCTCATCTTCAAGTTTATGGTGATTCTCAGTTAATCATCAATCAGGTCAAAGAACATTTTCAGACCAAAGATGACGTGTTGGTTCTATATAAAGTCATGGTTGATACTCTTAAGCAACAAATTGCCAATATTTAGTTTGAGCACATACCAAGAGATAGTAATAGAACTGTAGCTGCCATGGCTACTATTGGCTCTCTGATTTGACAAATAGATAAAGCTAGAGAGTCAGTTCCTCATCAAAAATTTGTCAGCATCAGCTCATGAACCTTCAAACGTTGCCATGATTTATGATATTGTTGGTCCTACTTTTATCTGGTACTCAGACCTTTATAACTACTTTTATGACCAAATTTTGCCACATAACCTATCTCAAAAACAAACCAAAGCCTTCATTCATTATTCCACTCGTTATACTCTACTTGGATCCACCCTTTACCGTCACAATTTTGATGGAACTCTACTTCATTGTTTAACTTTGGTAGAGTCTATGCTAGTGTTAAGAGAAGTTCACAAAGGAGTATGTGGAGCTCATTCTAGTGAGGCAGTTCTATCCAAAAAGCTCTTGGGTACTGGTTATTATTGACCCACAATGAACGCAGATGCCACTACATATGTAAATAAGTGACAAATGTCAACAGCATGTTAATCTGATTTATGTTCTAGTAAAAACATTAAAACCAATGTTGACACCATGGCTATTTTTTGCATAAGTACTTGACGTGATTGGAAAGCAAATTTCCAAATTCATTTTCAACCATCTCATTTGCCGCTACGGTATCCCTTCTATTTAATATCTATTAATGAAGGATCATTCAAAAACAAAGATGCAGATCAACTATGTACTGAATATGACATCACATAATATTTTTCTATAGCATATTACCCTCAAGGTAATGGCCAAGCCAAGGCATCCAACAAAACCATTATCAATATTATTAAAAACATTGTCAATGATGTCGATCATGATTGGCACTTGTAGATAATCCTTGCCTCTTGGGTATATCGTACCAATCATTGTACCCCGACAAGAGTCACTTCATACTCACTTGTTTATGGTACTGAAGCCATCTTTTCCATTGAGGTCAAATTGCCTTCATTGCGCATCTCTTTCAAGCATGTCCTAGATGATCATGACTATCAAGTAGCCCACCTGCAAGAGCTAGACCTACTTGATAAAAAACGCACAGTGGCGTTCAACAATCTTCAAGGATATCAAAACCGACTCAAAGGCCATTATAATCGACGTGTTAAGTATAAAACATTTGAACTTGGTGATCTTGTTCTTAAAAAAACTAAAAAAAATACCATGACTGAGAAGAAGCATAAAAGAAAATTCAAACCAAACTGGGTAGGGTCTTTCATCATTACTATAGATTATAGATACAAGCTAGCCACACTAGATGGAGATGAACTCCCTGAGTCAATGAATATTATTCATCTTAAGTGATACTATGCTTGAGCACCAAAAGTATATTATCTGTAAGGATCGTTTCAGTTTATCATTATTCTTCTTTATACAAATACAATCCTTATCTATCCTCTTCGTCATATCCACTTTTTGCTTTCATTCTATCGATCTAGTGTGTTCTAAAGCCTAGCCCATTTGACCTTGGTTTTTTCCATTCATTACGTAGTTTTAGAATCAAGGTATCTGATCAATTTTATTAGTTGATTCAAGTATTTCAAACAGAGATCGTATTTTGGGACAGTGTGACAGAAGTTTTGACAATTGCATTTTTCATTTATTATTTTTTTCTTACCACCGATCTTGCTACTAATTATAACCGCCTTTGGGCAAATTAGTACGATCGATCTATGTCATTGTGTCTTGGTTATAACCGTCTATAGGCAAACTAGGGGCAACATTAAGCCTTGACATACCAACTCATCACTTTCTATGTTGTACTATGTCTTTTTACCAACTGTACCTATTTTATTTGAATTGATTGCTACACTCGTTAAATTCCTCCATTGTAAGGGCAGAACTACAATGACTTGAAGTCCTACTCTAGGACTATGTAGACAGCGCTCGATAGTTTTTGAGATCAGTTCAGTCAGCCTAAGCCATGCTCTCATTATTTTGTGAGCAACATAAGCCATGCTCTTGTCATTTTGCGAGCAACCTAAGCCACGCTCTCATCGTTTTATGAACTTGAACTATTTAGTGTCTCGTCATTCTTGATCGAGTTGAGATACTTCAAAAAATTCTAAAAATATTTAAAAAATCGTCAGAAAAGAATAAAAACATTGACCCCTTCTTTGTCTTAAGGATCTGGGAACCCTTACTAAGTTACAAGCAAATCACGTGTCATTTAATTTTCCTATTTTTTTGGCATTTTCTCTCATGCACTTGCCATTTTGTAAGACCATTTCTCTTTTTTATTATATTCATTCTGTTTGTTTCCCTCAGTTTTCACCTTCTTCCCATTCTTTGAGAGAACTACATTTGGTCTGAAGTTTTTTATTGGATATTACATCAATGAAACTATGTAAGTAGCGTCCACTTGCCTAGTGCATATGGAGACAGCTCAACCACCCCCTTTTTTTTCTTTTATTCCTCTATTTTATTCATTTGTTAAGTTGTCGCCTATTTTCTAGGGACAATGTTCGTAGAGTTTTTATTGAGTATTTCTTTATGGTTTGTTTGTCTGTCTATTTGCTTTCAACACTGTTGGCTTGATTCAATTTATGTGTGTTCATTGGGTGATTCTTTGTCCACACTTACACTTGAATCCATCCATATTCATATGTTTACATTGTCATCATCGTTTCTATCATTGGTGCATTATTTTCTATTGAGTATTGAATTACGAGAGTTAGTGCTCATGCATATTTTGGCAAAGTCCTCATGATGTTATACCATGATGCCTATCAACACGTGTTACAACAAACTTCAGCGTCAATAAGTTTATTCAACAATAGTGATATTTTTTTGGCACTGACACCCCGATTCAATCATAATCATATCCTAAACAGAGAAATTAAACAAAAAAAAAAATTAATTTTTATTAGTTCGGATGAGCATCTCCCTACTAGTAAGTTGTTACAATTCATCATTACCTTCTCTGTTAAGTTATCATCACCCTTGGTGAAGTTTATCATGTTTACCATAATCGAAAACCAATGATTATAACTGCCTATGGGCAAATCATTGCACACCATTCCACTTATATTTCTCAATGATTATAACCGCTTTTGGGTAAATCATTGTGTTGTCACCACTTTATTTTTTCTGTCTATATAGGGACATGTTATTATCTTGTTTATCTATCCCAACTATGATAGCTCTATCTTCTCAATGATTATAATTGTCTTTGGGCAATGTTGACGCAGTGGATTTTAACCTGGATAGGAGGTCGAGCTCTTGACTTCCACATACAACAATAGAAACTCCCCTCTTGCATGTGGGTAAGGCAAAACTGGGGGGAGAGTCTCTAGATAAGGGTTAGCTCCCTTCAATGTATCTTTTAGGTCCTGGATTCCCTACTGCTAACAAATAAATAAAAAAGGGGGGGGATGAAAAGGGAGAAGGATGCTGAGAATAGAACCTAAACCTAAACTAAAAGGTGATACACCAAAAAAGTTGATCCACTCAGCTCGAACATACACTTTTACCAAGAACAAGCTCCCATACACTTCATTTGACATGAGAAATTATTCTGCATCAGTGGGCTAGGGGTCCATGGATATACAGGGAGGAAGAACTACCAGAGGCGTTCTCAGACACACTATGATAGTCTATTCACAGGCACCTTTATTCCTCTAGGAACACTTCTGGCAGACTTGCAAAAAAAAAGCTCACAATGCACTGGACATGCTGAAATCATCCTATGAAAGCATAAAGGAAAAGGACTTAACACAGAACAAAGGCATAGACACATACGAAAGTGCAAGCTCAAATAGAGGTAAAAATGTTATGTCTCAATTCAAGGTAAAATCTGGCAGAGTTCTACATTGCAAGCCCAGAGATTTTTTGGACAGAGCTTTGCCCTACAGGCTAAGAGATCTTTTTTTCTCAAAATGAGAAGTTTTACAATATATATGGAGAGAGAGGAAGTAAAGGTGCCCCTTTGGAAAAGACTTTGGCTCATTTTTACAAGTTGGCCTATGTGCATTGAGAGCATCGAGAAGAGAAAATCACTGTTGCTGATATCATCTGTCTGGAAGAGGCTAGCTAGAACCATGCTGTGTAATTGCCAGTCTTGACTTTGGCATTCAAACATTAATGTGAAAGCATGGGCCATGCCTCTTTTTCTACAAACAAAACTGCTCCTTTAAGATATTCACGTGGTTTGTCTACTCATAAATGCAAAGTGGAGAAAACAGGGCGCGTCGTTTACTGTTTGCACTCCTTGATGACCACTTGGCGGACACTATGTCAACCGCTGGAATAACTCACCTCTCCTTTGCCACCTAGGTTGTTTTGTCCATTCCTGCGCTTGGCTCTTTTGTCTCTTCCTGGGTTTGTCTCTTCTGTCTCCTTTGGCCCTTAGGGGCTATCTTTTCAGTGGGTCACTGAGTTCACTCACACCCTGTCTTTAAACTTTTCAAAATCAACGGCTATTTCACTGCCATAAATTTGACGTCTGTGCACCCGTCACTGGGCGTTTGAACCTCCAACGGCTAGTTCACCATGCTTGATTTTGACGTCTTCGGGCCCGTCGCCCCTTTGAATTTCCTCGGCGTTTTCCTTTCCTTCAGCTTTTTGCTTTGGCCATTTTTCCCGCGGACAAAATGTCTGCAAGAATTGTCTCGATCTCTTCCTTCGAAATTCTCTTCGGGCTTTTTCCCTGTGGATTTTCTTGAATTTCTTCAGACTTTTTGTCTGAAGGAATTCCTTCGGACAAAAGTACGAAAGAAATCACTTTTTTCTTTTGCCTCGGTCTTTTCATTTCGTGGGATTTTCTTCCGAAAATTTTCTTTGGACATTTTGTCCGAAGAAATTCTCGTCCTTTGCCTTAAACAAAACTCCAAAGAAAACTTACTTTTTCGGCCTTGTTCACCTTTTGGTCTTTTTTCAAGTGTTCCCTGCCCTCCGCAAGGGCACTTGTCCTTCAGGTGACTCTTTTGAACCTTCTCATTGAATCGTTCCTTTGAACCAAATGTTGAACCGACTGTTGAACCATTTGATTGAATCGTCCAATTGAACCAAGCCGTTGAACCTAGTCATTGAACCAAGGCATTGAACCAACTGTTGAACCAAGCCGATGAACTTTGTCATTGAACCTTGCTGTTGAACCAAAGCATTGAACCCACTGTTGAACCAAGCCAATTGAACCAAGGCATTGAACCGAACCGACTGAAACAAGGCATTGAACCGAACACTTGGACCAAGGCATTGAACCAAAGTGATGAACCAAAGCGTTGAACCAATCGATTGAACCGGTTCAATGGTTCAACGGTTCAAAGTTGCTAACTCTTGGAAAGACCAAGTCGTCGAACCAAGGCATTGAACCAACTGGGTGAACCGACTGAGTGAATCAACTGTTTGAACCAAGCACTTGAACTCAGAATGGTCCATTTTGCGCGGGACCCTATTTCTTGCCTGCAAAGTCCGTAGAAACTTCAAGACTTGTGCAAAATCAAAAAATGAACTGGCTCAGAACATCAAGGAAGGAATGAGACCGATTTTGGCCTGGTGGACCAAAATGGTCAATAGGCAAATCATTCCATTATCATACCACATTGCCACTATCGGGGTGCAATGTTTATAACCGTCTTTGGACAAACCATTGTACACCATCCCACTTGCATTCTCATTAATTTTGACTACTTTTTCATTATCATTGTGTTTTCAACCCATCATCTTTTCTTTCTTTGGTCCTCTCGTTTCACTTCTTATCAAAGAACCGTTTGTTGCCCTGCTTGTGTCAATCGTTCTCTCGAGAGGGCATCATACAGTTAGTTTATCATTGTTACAATTATAGGCATACAGGACCTTTTCATTATTTGAAAAGATGTAATTATGCTTATAGCTTGCAACGCCTTCCCAAACAAAGACAAACTGTAGACACCTAAATCTGACCATCGATAACCTCAAATCAGAGTTTTGACTAATTTTCATCCAAAATACACAATTTGACCTAAAAACACTCAAATGCGTTAATTTTTTTGACACTGACATATTCAAATGCCAATTTTGGCCAGGGTATCACTAAATAAGGTAATACAATTTATGAGCTAGCTAACTTTGATCGGATCATTTTGAGTCAAAATGCTCATTTTGTACATGAGTGCTCTAGATTGCTCTTTCTTATCAAATCTCTTGCACAAAATGCGTACCTTTGTTATTTGTTGTTGGTAACATCTTAAATAGGAATATGGATCCAACACATCTGATATTGCCTTCCAATTATAATCCAATCAAATTTTGGACTGATAACAAGAATTCTGATCAATTTGAGTAATTTGTACACAAAGTGCTTAATCATGCTTAAAAGCTAATTAGTTCAAATGAATACATAATTTAATAATTTCATGAAAACTTGTTGAATACTTATTTTTTAGAAATGAATATTGAATATCTACATCATCAAGAGACCTCATTTTTTGGGAAGATATCTTTGGGCCATAAATGCCATAAATATCAAGATTCATGCCCTCCATGCCTCATCAATGTCTTCCATGATACCCTCTATGCCTCTTGATTGCCTCTTCTTCCAATGTCATGATGAGGATAATTATAAACTTAATTCAAAAATTTGAATTAATCTTAAACCACACATCTCAATCTCATGATAGACGGTTCAGGTTGATTTTAGACATTTTCAAAAATCTATAAATAAAGAGGCCATGAACATCATTTCTAGCTATTTTGGTGTAATGTTATAATGCCTAAATATCTTCAAGAAAACATTGCAATTAGTGTTACCATGCCAAATTGATTCCAAGCCAAGCCAAACTACAAGCCAAAGGTGCCAAGGAGAGATAGAGGCAGCCAAACTTCGATGTCAAGAACTTCATGAGCACAAGCCAAGCAAGCCACTACTACAAAGGCATTTGGAGCATCTAAAGAAGGTGAAAAAATTCTTGTGTTTTATTCATTACTTTTTAGTTGTGTTTGTCATTTGTTTTTGTTAACTAAGCTCTCCCTAGTGTCTAGGCCTAAAGATGTTATGTTATTAGTGTGTTTCTTTCATTTTAGTTTTATTTTAGAACTAACACTATACTAACCATCATCTCTTGAGTCAATTCTCATATCACATATTTTATAATCATTTAGTCATTTATTCACCTTCAATATTTTAAACCTTACATTACCAATCTTAATTTACCAATTTTTTATAATACCTTCATGTATCTACTAACTCATTTTTCACTCATATATGCCTATCTTCCAAACATTTTGATTTTTAGCTATTTTTTGCACTAACATCTACAAATTCACCTAGTGTTCTTCACATTAAACATATTCACATCTCTAATAGTCTACTTCTTTATCTACAACACTAAGGTAAGTAAAGGTATGTGTTTTTCAATTCTGTCTTTTTATTTATCGTATTTGTTGTTTACTACATTTTACTTAGCATCAATGTTGTGTTATCATGTTTTATTTCCCAAAGCACCATTCTGTGTTGCACTCACATGACATGTGATGAGCTTTGAGTAGGACATATGTATACACAATATTTTTAAATTTTTATTGATTACTGACACTTTGTATCTTGTAAGAACCCGTCGAGTCTCAATCTCTCTGAGTGCACGTCTTAAGAGGTGCATCAAAAAAAGGGTGGGCAGACCATTGGTGCTTCACATGATTGTTGTCTTTTTTTTCACTTATTACCTACACACTTATCTCATAAAACCATTTACCATAACCCTGTTTTTCTCTGTGGTACCCATTTTGGGCATTTGCTACATTTTAGCCTCCTATTCCTCATCTAAATCCCTTTTTTCAATCGATTGTACTAGGTCAACTAGGTCGACCATAAACAGTTTCAAAGTATTTTTCACTTAGGAGCTAGTTGACCTTTGACCGACCTAGCTCATGACCTAGTGAATTATTGTTCGAAATTATACTAGATCGATCCTGTCGACCGACATTTTCAAAAGGGTTTAAGGAAATATCCACCTATATATACAAGTTCATTTCCATCAATTATCAATGAGAATCAAAAGAAATAAGAGCCAACGAACATCTACTTATTGACCATTCTACTTGAGAAGTAAAGCGTAGGGTTTCATACTTTTTTCAAGATATGAATCTTGTCTTGTGGAAAAATCTTTTGGATGCATCGATAGGTTATGTAGTCTAAAGTTGATTTGACTTTGTCATCCTTACATATCACAAACTCTTGTGAAGCACCTTGGCCAAGAGAGAGATTGAAACTCGACAGGTTCATCTTCAAAAGTAAGTATTCCTAATTTTATTTCTTCTTTGTATGAGTAGATAGATAATGAATTTGTGTTTGTCTTCCATGTATTAAGATTTCGTATACATTGATGTGAGTATATGTTTTTGATGCATATTTATTTTTGTTGTTTCTAACCCCCACTTTGTGCCATAAGCTTTGATGAGCACTATATATATATATATATATATATATATATATATATATATATATATATATATATATATATATCTTTTTATTAGATTAGGTCAAATATCAAAACCTAGGACCCCCTTAGGGTTATTACGCGATTGTGTTAGACTGGAGGCTTTGGAACCCTCCTTAGCATGGTGTATTGTATAAATGCTCCAATAATTGGATCTAATGGATCTCCATATTGGTCATGCTCTTGCTTAACAAATGTATTCCCAATTAGAAGTGTAGGTATGCTCTATCTTCTTCAAGACATGATTGATTTGTAGACATGTTGCATTTCTGATTGCACACCTCTGGTAGACCTCTTGTTGATGCATTCTCATCTAAGGTAGGTCACAAGAGCTTGCGATCTAGGATACATTAGAGTCATTTAGCCAAGTTGTAGTGCTCCTTATCTTGTTCTTCAATGGAGGAGATGATGATTGTTGCTCATCAGAGAACTTGTACTTTCATTTTTGTGACTGCAAAATTGTGGCTTCATGTTGTTGTACTGAAATGACTATTGTGTCAGGGGGTATGACTTGGAGCAGTGTCATACATCTGGATACATAGGATTTTTACTTGGCAACTTTGATCTGTGTCATAGCCATGGTAACGAAAAATGGCATAGGTCTAATAGGTGACCTCGATAGCTCATGTATGTGGATGAACACACCTTTCGGCAGTAAGGTGACAACATGTTCCACGTATTGCATGACATCTGACGGCATCCGAAGATGTGTCATGATCAGATCCAAACACTCCTCCCACCATGTTTTGAATTTACCCTCATGGGCTAGGGCATTGTGCTTAGGTGTCAATATTAAGTTGCAAAATTGTTGCGTTGGCCAGTAGACGGTGTCAGGGTGCACCTCTCCTTCAAGGGACTTCCATTGGGTGAAACAGAGTAGAAAGATGAGAAATTGGTACTGAAAAGTCTGCTTGGAAGTCGTGAGGCACTTGTTGATATTTATGAGCAACCCCTGAACAAAGTATTTGGGCCAATTGAACTACTCATTGTGGTGGATCATGCGATGTGTAATGTCCACCACCCCTTTTGGAATTTGTTTTATAGACTTGTGGTCTGCCAAAATCTCTGTGTGATGCATTCGACTAGGATGGGCACTGGTTCATTTTAAATTTATTCAATTAGGATTCCTCTGGATCCCCGAATATATAAATCTATGACATCCTGAAGGATAGGAGGCGTTCTTGTCATGTATGGAACTAGAGAATCCCATTGCGCATGCATGTCCGAATCTCGGGCCATTGCTTATGTGTTGATGACTATCATGGTGTCGGGGCCAATGTAAATGTTGTCATCAGTGTAGCAGTCGAGCAATATTTGCACAATCTCCCCCAAGTCATCGAAAGTGGGCATGCGAAGCAGGGCCTCGACGTCTATGTTGTGGAATTGATGTGGGACTGCAAGAGCCAATGGTTTCACAACATCGACGAGATCTGGTCAAAATAATTTTCGCTCTATCATTCAGAAGTAATCAAATGGCTCGAGATCAGTGAATTTTGTTTGCCGAAGTGCAAGGTTGACACCCATTACTTCCTTCTAAGCATCTGACAAAATCCTAATGAATTGTGAATGATCCATCATCTCTGATTGATGCAATTGAAAAACTTTTTTACTTTTTGTGTAGTATAAATTAGCTCAGCGCTTGAAACTTCAACTCATGAAAATATTTGCAAGGATGAAATGCAGACTTGGTTCACAACCTTATACCTTTATATATTTCGTCCTTGTTGGTTTCTGCATAAATGTCATGTTATATTGTTTGTTTGATATCAATGTGAATGTTGATGTGGAAAATCATTTCCAATCTAGCATTTAAGGTAGCTAGTCGTTGGTGCATTCATCGAGATACGTTGTTATGTTCTTTGTTGTCCATACTAGAGTACGCAAAGATGACATTGACCAACCATTGATTTGGTGAAAATGAGATCAATCGAACCTTGAATTTAGCACTAACAGTTTGGGAATGACCATTGTATGGTGAAGATCTTAACTGATGTGATTTGACCATACAGTGCTTAGACTTAATTGTTTTCTTTCGCTCTTGTTGACATCATCAATGGTGCCCCTGAATTCTTCTATACATAGTTGGCTCATGCTATTCTTGTTATCTTGATTCCCAAAAGCTACTGAAGAGATCATCTACAAACACACACGCACACATAGAAAAAGAAACACACAAGAAAACATATAGAAATGGGAAATCCTAATCTACTCAATGCTATTTAGCACCCACTCCTGTAGCAGAAAGAGATCAATTAAGATTATTGGTGGTAGGGCTTAAGTCTACAGCTATTCACCCGCCTTAGAAAAATGGTTCCTTGTGATATTTCATGTATAACATAAGGCCCTTTCCACCTAATATGTAATTTATCCGAAAATGCTCTAAAATAACTATCATATAACAAAACTGGTTGATCTTTGTGAAATTCCTTGACACAGATTCATGTCATGCCATGCTTTCTAGCTTTGTTTATGAACTTCCTGCGTCCAAGATGCTTTGTGTCAATACTCATCCATCCTATTCAGTTCAAAAAGCCTATTGATGAGAGACTCATGACCCTGGTCTCATGACCATTGCAATGTGTACACTGGGTACCAAGTATTCCATCGACATTACTGCTTCAATCCCATAGACCAACTATAATGGAGTAAAACTTATAGCCCTCTTATAATGCATGTGATATGCCCAAAGAATAACACGAATGTGATCTTCCCAATCATATCTCTTGACATCGCAGATTTTTGTCAATATCTTGCCCAACACTTTATTAAAAGCCTCAGCTTGACCGTTAGCTTGTAGATGATACATGGTACTTTTATGATGATAAATCATGAATTCTACAATAAGAGCTTTGATGGTATTGTTCAGGAAGTATATCCCTCGATCGCTAACGATCTTGATGGGGCATCCAAACCTTACAATGATGTTCTCGTAAATAAACTTTGTTGCATTTTTCATGTCACAATTGGGTGTCAACGGCTTCGACCCATTTGGTAATCTATTGCAGTGTTAAGATACCTTGCTTTGTTGCGTTCACTCAGAGGATTAATAGGTCCTATGAAATCGATACCCCACTACTCAAAAGGTTGTTTGGCTAACAAAGGTTACAAAGCCATTTCATCTTTCTAGAGTGGCTTCATATGCGTTGACATACATCACAATAATGTGCTACTCAATGTGCATCTTGAAAAAGGTTTGGCCACCATAACCCACTCTATAACAATTTTCTTGCAGTAGCTTCTCTGACAAAATGACCTCATACTATTCCTTGGTGTGCCTCCTATAAAAGTTGTGGTCATTCATGTTTCATAACTACCCTACACAATACTTCATCCTTCCCCAAATGATACAAGATCCCATTTATAATAATATATGGTAAAGCTCTAGTGACAAACTAATTCGTGTCTATTTCTTGGTAGTGCGTAGGGAATACTCATTCTAGGAAATTAACAATTGTCTCAAAAATTTTGGGGATCACAAAAACGCTAAAGATATGGGCATCAGGGGAATCTTCCTATGGTTTTTCTAGTTCTTTGTCATTTGGGATGTGACCGAGATGATCCGATCCAAAAAAATTTGTCTAGTTTGGTGTTGATGTGAAATTGGAATTCTTGAAAGAGCATCAACCATCTTGAAATACATCCTTCGAGCATAGGCTTATTAAATAGGTAGCACATAGCTTGATAATCCGTGAAAACTTCAAATAGTGTCGCAAGAAGATAGTGTCAAAAATTTTGCAGTACGAATACTATAACCAGTGCTTCTCTTTTAGTTGTCATGTAATTCTTTTTTAAATCAGACAACTTTTAGCTTGCAAAATGTATGCGGTGGTCCAATCCACCATCCCTTGGCTATGCAAGTACAACACCAACTGTAATACCAGAAGCATCAACGTGAACATGAAAGGACTTGTTCCAATCTGGGAAGACAAGAATAGGTGCAGTGACTAGTCTCTCTTTTAGTTTTATGAAGGTTGTTTGACACTCAAAAGTTTACACAAATTTCGCACCTTTGAATAATAAGTACTCTAATGGAGATGAAATGGTTGCATATCTCTTGATAAACTTTTGATAGTACCTTGTATGTTCAAGAAAGGATCATACTTCTGTAGAGATGATTGGTGGAGGCATACTCAAAATGACTGTAATGTTGGCATGATCCACCAAAATCCCTTAATTGCACACTGCATGACCTAACAAGAAACCAAAAGGTGTAAAGAATAAGCATTTTTTTAAATTCAGAGCAATGCACAAAGCTCGGCAATGTTCTAACATGAGGCGTAGCTTGAACAAATGTTCTCTAAACAAGGAACAGACTGCCCAATCATCAAGATAAACTTTCAAAAAGTCGTGAATAAAATCCTTAAACGCAATCACTACTGCTCTTAAAAAAATTGCAAGTGCATTCTTGAGGTCAAAAGGCATTACCTTGTATGGAAAGGATCCTCATTCCATGGCAAAAGTCATTTTAGCTTTATCTTATTCTATGATGGGCATTTGATGATAGCCATTGAAACCATCCATGAAAGAGTAGAGACTTCATGACCTATGACCAATTACAAAACTTCCTCTATGAAGGGAATTGAAAATGGATTATTCACACATGCATCATTCAAAATTCGATAATCAACACATACTTTGATATCCCCTATTTTTTTACGCTGCACTACTATGGGACTAACTCAATCTGTGTTTTCTACTAGATAAATTATACTTGCATTTTGCATTTTATCTACTTCAACCTTTACTTTCAACTTCATGTTTGGATTCAACTTGTATGGTCATTTCTTTATGGGTCATGCACACTCCTTGAGTTCGATATGCATTTCTCCTAGGGATGGGTCGACACCTCTAACCTCTGAAAATTTAGTGAGAAATACATCTTGATGATAATGCAAAAGTTGCATAGCTTCTAAAACTTCAAATTCAGTCCAATAGTCACCTATATTTTCCAATTTAGGAATTTCCTCACTTCTGATGTTTTCCACGTGTTTTTTAATAGGTTGATAAATATGAAACTTTTTCTCAGTAACAGATTCTTGTATCATTCATTGTCCTTCCTGCTTTGGAATTTGTATGTTGTGCAACTTGTCTTATTCAGTGAGTCTTGTGACTGGGTCCTTTACTAGTTCTACTAGTCGTTCCGAGGTGAAGAAATCAGTGATATCAATATCACCATTAGTATCTGAATCTTCAATTTCATCTTCATCTTGTATTTGGTCGCACCGCTGCATAAAAGATTGTTCTTCCAACTTGGTAGCTTTATATCTTTGTAGTGTTGTATTTAGATCACATGTTGTGTTCTTCTATGTAGTAGATTTTGTCGTGGTGTTTAAATATTCTGCGCATCCATGGCATAGAAAATGTTTGATTTTCAACAGCGCATTATGAACCAAAGGATTCTCATCTTCAAAGACAAAAGTTTGTATGAAATCGTTTTGCACTTGTGCTCAATGATGTGTCTCCCTCCTGCGTTCTTGATACATATACCATGTTGATGGTAAAAGGGCAATTGTAATGAAAGATGTGAACCCAATACTTTGGTGTCACACTTCAGTCCAGACCTCAACACATTTGTGGATATGGATTTCAGGACACTCATATTCTTGAAAGAAAGGTCAATTGTTTATGATGACCTATGGTAGTTGAAATCTGTGAATCATAAGTTCACATGCATCATCCCAATCGAGCTAATCAATTTCTATGAATTGCTCATCAATGCAACTCCCTTCAAATCATAATTCAAGGCACTTACCCACTGACTAATTGTAGGTACATGAACTTATAGGCGCATAATGAATTGATTTATATCCTTGATCACACAGTACCAAGGAAGTTGTCTCTCATGAGCGAAGACCATTCTCATAGGTCAAAGATCATGATCACCACGAGCCCAGTTGAGTAGATGCGTATCTCAGTCTCCACTTACACACTAAGCTATTTCCCAAGGCCAAGTGCCTTCTCTGGTCAGATCTATATAATCTTGCATATGATCATCTCCTTGATAGAGAAAATCAACTTTTGAGCAAATAGGAGATTTAGCAGACATGGATGTAGAATCCTTTATGACAAACTGAGGTGTCAATGGCTTAGTAACTACTGATTTGGGCTTCCATTATTCAGATGTCTTCAACTGTTGAATAAGCAAACACTGTACCTACGATTTAGTATGCTCATACATGAAATTACACTTGGCTGCGAACAAAGCTTTCGGGTTTTCTTCAGAGTTTACCTTCATCCAACTGGTTTCTTGTGCAATATAAGGAGAGTCTAGTTTACTCAGAATGATGTAGGGTTTGTGCACCTTATTAAGAAGAATGACATCTTATCTCCTTGATGTACTTCTAGTTGATTTTGCACAATATTGATAGTCATCTAACTATCATATGCCCATTTCTTGCCAATCAACTCAGGGTAATGAGTTGTTGTCTTCATATCGATGATTTCAAAGTCACCTCACAAGGTCAGTTCTACAATTTTGATCTCAATGTCTTCTAATCTGTCAATGAGCTCAACTCTTCCATAGTTTGTTAAACTTAGAGTAACTAAATTGTAACTTAGAATTGGCTATCCAATCGCCTCTCATGTAGACCTGGGGATCATGTTGATCATGCTATCAAAGTCAAAGACAGTGTTTGGAATTTCATACCCTGCAACTTCAATGTTGATTCACGTATCTACATCCCATGGCTTCTTTGTTTTGACAGACCAAACAAGTCTTTTTGTCTTTTGATGTTCTCATTGTGCATACTCCAGTAAATTATGTAGCAAGTTTGTGATGTTCTGAGAGATATCTTCATTGCGTAGTGTACTTAATAGCTTTAGTAAATCTGTCAGCGCAGTAAAAACTCTATCATGTCGCATAATGTGCACAATCTGACCATACATTTGGACATCTATTGTTGCAACATCTCCTTCAGTAGTGTCTTCGTGTTGAATATTTTTTAACATCTATGCAGCTGCATACATGAGCCTTTTTTCTACGGCTGGGTCCGGGTATTTAACCTGTTTTGCTTTTTGGATTCTTTTGTCCTGAGACATTTCAAGAGGAGGCAATCATCTCTCTACGTGCTGGTGTCTTGTAATGGCATTCAAAAATGCATCCTCCTTAGACTGTGCATTCATCATGTTAACATTCCTAACAGCGTTTTCCTTTCTTTACTTTTCTAAGACATAACAGTCTTCTATCTTGTGTTGCTCATATACCCTACAATATGCGTAGTAAGATTGTCTTTGGGGATTCAAAGGGCAATTGTATTTCACATGATTATACTCTCCGCATAGGTAACATTGCAAATGAGGGCATTGGTAATTATTTCCTCTGCCACCTTGGTAACCCCTTTTGTATCCTCCTCTAGATTCACCTCTTTTCGACTGATAACCTCTTTTATAACCTCCATGTTGTTGCGTTGTATTCCAATGCTAATATTGTTGGGTATTATCTCCAATTCCATATTATTGTTGTACAACTGGTGGGGTCCAACTAGTTTGTTGTTGTTGTGTCATAGTTGGATTCCAAGGTGTTGCGTATTGATATTGCGGTGATGGTTGTGTCCAATTTGACGAAGGAGGGGCCCATCCGACCAAACCTTGAGGCTAGTACTGAGGTGAACTGGGAATCTATTGCAGACCTACTTGGTTTGCACAATCCTTATCAACCTCTAGGCCTGGAATCGTCTACTTTGCTAAGGACACTTCTTGCATAGTGATGGTGAATACATTCTTTGTAATGTCCTCTTTGAGCTGCTGCAAAGCCCTAAAATTCTTATCATCGTGATTCTACGACTTAAAAAATTACAATATAAACTATGTGGGTTTTTGGCATGCTATTGTAAGAAATGGCACTGCGTTGTTGCGTGTCCTACTACTCTACAGATTTCATATAACTCTCTCTTAATCTTAGGACAATCGTTCTTGTGGTGTCCTTTCACACACTCCATGCACCATAGATTTAGCTTGGGTTTAACTGCTTCATGATATTGTTCCATCATTTTCATAAAAACTTGCAATGTATTTTCAATCTTAGAATCCATTATGAGCTTCCCCATAGTCTTCAATTTGTTTCACGTGTAGAGCAGCAGCACTAACATCTATGTTAGTAGCATGTTGAGTCTGCGTTATAGCAAATCTCATTCTAGAACACAGTTCTTCGACAAACCACATAGCTTTATCTATTAAGACTAATTCCATCTTATTCATAACATCAGAACCCTTGCGATCATAATTGCAGACTAATTCTCCCAACTTCTGCCTAATCTCCTTTAGGTCTTGAATAGTCTGACTTGTACATGTTTTTATCTTAAATTCTACGATAAGCCATTCCTTAACCTGCTATAGACTTCCCTGTGCAATTGCTCTATGGTACATAAACTCAAGTATTCTTCCACTCAAGGCCCCTATTAATTTGCACTTCTTTATAGTCTCATTAGTAATACCCTTAGCTTGCCATCTCATCTCACATGTTAGTAAGCACTGCTCAGGGTCCGCAAACCCATCATATGTCACCAAATTTATAAATGCTCCTCCAGCACCCATTTTATAAACTGGTATCAAGGGGATCTGTTGCACAATTGTTACAAGGGGAAGCTACATTCTATGCAATCCTGCTTGCATACTACGAAAAATTACCTATGCACTAGGAAAGTTAACCTGCACACTCTATTTTTCTATGTTTCCTACTTCTCTCTGTTTGGTTTCAACAAACCCTATGGCCTTTAAAGCCTTATGAATTGAGGTTGTTTCAATTTCAGTACCCCAACGATGCACTTGTTCTGAAAATAGACTTTCACAACTACTCTCTGCCTGGGCGTCTGGTTGAAAACTTCTACTTGAATATAGAAAATTGGGTTGCGGAGATGTGTGCTCTTCTGGTGAATGATTCTTTCCTGCGACTTCTTCTTCCAAGCTTGACCTTGCGATTACTCTGGGACTTTGTTTTGTTTCTTTGCTTAATACTTCATGCCCTTTTTCTGCTAATACCCATTCTTCTAGCTGTGCACTACTTCTATCATCTAGCTAATATACTTCTAAACTATTATCGTCTTCTTCTTCGAGCATCTATTCTCTCATTCTTCATCACTTCTTTCTTTTTGTCGACATTCATCTTCTTCCATTCTGTCTTTCTTCGTCCTTTGTTCTTCATCTTTATTTTCGTTCATCATGTCTTCCTACTCGTTCTTCATCTATTTTACTGCTATTCTTAACTCTACTCACAGCTCCCTGGGTATTCTTTTGTTTACTCCATCTATTCTGTTGTCACAACTCACATTCTGAATCCAGACTTTTCTTCTGACTCTTCTTCCCTTGTATCTTTATTCTGGATTCAGATTCAAGCCTTATTTGCTCATTTAATCATCAATCACTACCATGTCGCACACACCCCCATATGTCTGAAGCAACTACTCCATATTCGCTAGAGTACCACCATAGTCTTATCTACAACCAACATCTTCACAAGAAAAAGTAGTCGCTGTAAAAATTTCCCTCGAATTCCTCTGACAAACAAGTACTTCGCAGCTTTGAAAGCTATATATTTTTGTACTGCAAACTCAATTATATATCCATTTATTGTAATAACAACCCAATGGTTTATTGCTCTTGTCCAATCGGTTTCCAATCTCTGCAACCAATCTATATTTTCTTCAATCTACATTATAATTCCTTCCGTTCTTGGGTTAAAACAATAATATTCCAACCATGCTAACTAGTTAGCTAGCAATTCAAGCAACTCACACCAAAAAATTTCGTATCTCTCTCCATAAATATGCTCTCGAATGATTTCTTGTATGGTAAGATTACTCTGCTTTGATTCTTCTTCGATAAAATTACATAATCTTTGGTCAAGCCATATCTCAATATCTTTTAGTCCTGGTAACCATCTTAGCATAATTCTCTCCAAAAAGGAGTTCCATGCTCACCGCACCATTGTTAATAGCGGTGCATGTTGAAGTATCAAAACATGCTAAGAACAAAGATAGTTATAATATACTTCGTGTGCGCAGAATAGTGTATTGTATTCATACAGGGGTTTGGATAACAGAAACATAATAAGCATTAATAATCTTGCATTGTTTAGGAATTAAAAACAACCATTGTTTCATAAATAGAAATAAAGCATTCAGATTAATTAGATAGAAAGCAACCAAACATTATACACGGAAACACCCGCAATGAACATTATAACAATTCACACAGGGAACCATAACCAAATGAATCTCTAATGATCTCTTCAAAAGTGGAACCCCTTTCTTCTTACAAGCATAGGTATATATAGACGTTCTAGTCTCTGACTATTCATCTTCTTCTCGTATTTGGTGCCAAAAGTAAAGTCTATTCATATTATAGCTTATTACAAGTCGTGAAGATAGGACAAAATAAACTTATACAACGACAAAATGAGTACATGATGCACGAATATCAAAGAAATATCTTGTGCAGTGTTACAATCTGAATTTTTCTACCAACTGTTAGTTTTAGACATGTATCTATTTTCTAATGCTCCAAATACTTATGTTGCGAGTGGACACATGCATCGATGTCATTGTCCATTTTTATACAAAGTATTCAGTGCCCAAAAGTCATCTCATTTGTAAAATAAACACATCCAAAAGATCAACGTAAATGTTTTAATGCGAGATATTTCTAAAAGGGATTGACATATATATAAAATCAACTATCATTGATATCTCCCCTAGGAATTACATACAACTCACAACGCAATATACCAAGAAGCACTCAATCAAACATTCAAGTGAACAAGTTTGTTTTATTTGTTCCTATTTTCATATCAATCATAGGAGCAACAATTTTACAGGTCTGAAGTATTCAAAGAGCAATGCATGAGTCATATTTGTCAAATTGCAAACTAGGTCATTAAATATCTTTGTTTATCATACATTGCACCATTGTGCACACACAAGCCAACACATAGGAGAGAACTATATCAGTCTGAAGCCATCTTCTGAGTAGTGGCTATGTAAGCAATGCCCATTGACATAAGGGTCTTTGAAGTCAACTCAACACAGTGAGCTCACCAATCCATTTTTTCCACAATCACTCCAAAGGTGAAGAGTTAAGGTTTGATCATTTGAAAAAAAGGGCCATCATGTGTGCATAATCTGAAAAAATCAGAGGAAAGACTATAAAAAACTCAAAAGGTTCTATTTAGTCCATCAAGATCTAATCAATATTTCGTATGGAACACCTCTAACAGAGTTAGACCCCTGTATCGACACAACTACCAAGATCCAATGTACACATCCAAACCTACAAAAAATATATTTTTAAAATCTGACGACTGTTTTAGGATCATCATCCAGTCAACTTCTAACATGTGATGACTCAAACTTGTGTGCTCACAATAAACTAGCTAAGTATCAATATTTGTCAATTCATTACAATATCTTTCAATAATTGTACTTTATTATTTTTTTAAATCTTAATTGTATAAATTTAAATTATTCATTAACTGAGTTTTCTATTAATTGACTTACTTATTAGATTAGTTCATCACTTTTGTATGAAGATTAATCTAATTTTCTCAACCCTAGATACCTCCACTATCTAAATTTAGGGTTAAATAGTCCTCAAAAAAATAAAAGATATGATTTGAGGATAGAAGAATTTAAGGATTATATAGAAACAATTAGAAGATGCTCAAATCAAATTAAATGTATTCAATAAAACAAATTTATTTTTTATTTTTATTTTTATTTTTTTCATTTATAAGAGAAGGGAAAAATCAAAGAAATAAAATTTACATTCCTAAAAATAATGTGTAATTAAAAATAACATTTGTTAAATTGGATGGTTTTAAGATAATTATGTATTTATCAACTATTGATATAAATCATAATTATCTACGTCTCGAAAACATAGGAGTCATGAGAACAAAGTTTTTGAAATGACAAAAAAGACTTTAAATTATAGGAAATAAATCTATTAAAATAAGAAATATAAATTTATATTTAAATATATTAGCCTTGTTAAGTAGAGATTTAAACTTTATTTCATTTTTTTTTCCAAGGTACTTTAAAAATTAGAGCTCAATGCTTTCTTAAAAATATAAGAATTTTTTTTTTAGGGATGGGATTCTATATAAAAAAATTTGAATTTGAAGACATCTCCTCCAAGTTCTCAAGTCCTCGAAAGGTTTGGGATGTCACCAAAATGTAAGGGATGCTAGAAAATGTATATCTGAATAACGGGTCTAAATTAGGTGTTAAACTAATTGTTATTGGTTTTTTACCAAACCTTGAATGGTCTGTGTGCTTGTCGATCATTGGTTGTGTGTTATTGGTTCATTTAATAAATTCTGGTCGTCCCCTCAGCGCGTCCGGTGATGGGCTTTTTCTTCTTTCCATATTGGCTATAGAAACTCCAATTATGGTATGGATTATGGTATGGTTTTAGGAAGTATAGACACTAGACACTAACACTAGCTATTGTACGAAGAATTTATGCAGATGGGTAGGGGGCATTTTTGGGAGCATTTAAGCATTTCTTCATCAATTTCAAATTTAAATTAATTTTTTTATTTTCGATCATTAGGGGAATCGAAGTTTAGTGCTAAATTAATTTATTCAGCCTTAACTTGTAAAGCGCAAACTCCCGTATAACCATCCAGTTGGCTGTATACATGCAAAAGTAGCCAATTTCTCTAAGACTAGAGACAGGGATGGAAGGCGAAAAGATATTGAACCTAAATGAAAGCTGGAAAATCACTCAGGACCCACCACTAAGCCTCACCCTTGCACCAAAAATCTAAGACAAAAATAAACAGTGAACAGTGAGCACAGCTCAGATAAAGACTCCGACTCCATTATTGTGTAGAAGAACATTGAGACAGACTGCTATTTTGTTGATCCCCAAGAGAAGCCACATCAATATTGAAATATAAATACAATAGATCCGGTACCCTTATTCAAAATGATGTCTCCATTCCCGTAGGATGTATCTCACTTCTCCATCAATATATTTATAAAAAGAAAAAAAAAATGTATCCCACTTCTCACGGTGACCATGGTTGTAAATAGAAAGAGGATGATGCAGCAAGAAAACAATTGAACCCAGCCTAGCCTAGCCTAGCCTAGCCTGCTGTCATTAGCGAACGCTAAATACCTCGTCACCTTAATCCACTAAGCTTTTCTAATCTTTCATGGGTTTAAAGCTTTTTACCTTTAAATGTTATAGGTCATGGAAAACAAATTTCAGCGTTCTCACATCTCAAACCCTGCGCTGGTGGCTGATTTCCCATATTCTTTGAACAACTTTCAGTTAAAACTCCAAACCCCCGTCCTCCCCACCTCATTTGGCCATTGGCTCAAAAAGAAAGAAGCAACCGACATAACAAAACTGTCTTCATTGCAGCGCGCACACATTACTAGAAGATGAGATGAAGGCATTAACATTAGTAAAATGTCCTGTTCTGCCTATATTGAGAATCTTCATATTTACATATTGGTAGAGCAACAACAAAAATTCACGTACAACATTCAACTAGCTAAGAAAATACAGAACAAACCTCAAGAACGCATCCATTTTTTCACAACAGATTAATTTCAGTCCTTCAATTCCTCCAATAAGCCAAAGGATCACAATGAACATTAATATGAATAGATTAAAAATGGAACACACATACATATAGCATATTACATTACATCTAAACCGAAGCAGATTCCAACATGTTGCTCGACACAGATATACTAAAAAACTAACAATGGCTTCGAATTACAGACTCTTTTTTTTGGCATGCCAATGGATCTATGTTGTTTGGGAACGGCAATGGAAACGTTTCCGAAAAGCAGGTTTTAAAAAACCCTCAACTTGGAAACATCGTGGAAACGTCCATACAATGTATTATTAAAATATATATAATATATATAAACAATGCTTAATACTCATTTTTAGTCTATAAAAAATGAAACACTTGCAAATATATAGTACTCGTTCATTCCTCACTTCAAAGACAAAATGTACATTCAAATCTAGAATAAATCATTTAGATTGTCCTCAAAATCATGAATGCCATTCGCAATATTTTCAACCTTATCATTTACTGACTATAAATCATCTTGTTTGCAAGGGTTCCCCTGTCCATCGAATCTACTTGAGTGTACACCTTAAAAGATGTACCGGGAATGGGGGGATCAGCACGAGACAATTTGCGAGAGATATTCTCATATTATTCCACCATACCTACAACCCATCATGCACCCTTCATACGTCTTATAATGTCTCCTTGAAATTTTGAAAACAAGAAATATGGCTAAGTCTGAAAAGTCTTAAATATGATAAGATCCGCCAAAACCTAGAATTTGTATTATAGCTCCTATTGGTCGAAAACCACTCTCAAACATCTTGAAAGTAAGTATATATATATATATATATATATATATATATATAACTTAATATCTAAGAAACTAGATGTCCCTATCTAAATGTAAAGGGACATCTAGTTTTTTATACTTAAATGTTTATTTTATAAATATATGTCTGGTGCAGGGTCCTCTGGTCCTCAGCAAGTATGTATACTATGGTTTTATTTTTATTTTTGGTTTGATTTTTTTTAATGCCCATGGAAATGCCAAGTAACATACTGGAAACGCCTCGGAAACATGATGAAAACATTTAGGACGTTTCCAGCACGTGTCTGGATGTTTCTGGTACTTTTCCAGGACATTTCCAAAGCGTTTCCGTACCAGAAATGTTTCCGGGCCTGGTACGAAAGGGGGGTGTTTCATTGCAACACAGCAATGGATTAAAAGAGCAGGAATTACTTTGCAGAGTCTTATAACTTTTGATGAAAATAAATTAAATTGTCAATAAATTCTTCTAATACAAACTAACAGATAAACCTCCGTTCTAAGCAGGCTTACTTCAAAGTTCAGGAAAAGATACAAAAACCTTTTGAACATGGGCAATAATTATTCCTCGCAAGAGAATTCATCTACAAAGGAATCGGGTAAATTTGACATTTGATTGTATTGATTTAAAAAATATATATACTCTTTCCGCTTTTCTTGATACAAATTTCCTCACAGAGACTCTGTTTTTCCTCTTTCATAATGTGTTTTTCTAATGAATCTTTCTTTCCATTAAGGAAAACCTGAAAAAGAATTAACTATTCGATTTTCTTTTCAATGTGGGTAAACACCCTTTGCTTATACTAAGAGGTTTGGTGAAATTGACTCGATTGGCGAGTACGATATCATTTGATTTAAATTCCGAGATAAGGGAAATTAGGGGTAAATGCATCTTTGAAGTTTGACCACAGAAAAGCAACTATCAAGTAGGGTTCAAGGCATTTTCCCATATCCATTGCTATTGATTGAATGGTAGTTTTGCCTTTGCTGATGTGAAATGAACTGCACTATCTACACCATTCTAAAACGGACACTTATCTTCCCAAAAAAAAATCAACATAACAAGCAAATACAGTATACAAACTTGCAATTGCCTGCTACCAAAATAACATGAAGTAAATCTTTAAAATAATGCTTGTTATAACATCAACATTTTATGTTCTTCAACACTGTAATTATTTATTATAAAGGTTTACCACAAACTGTTCAGTTAAGTTTGCTAAGCAAATATACTTCTACTTCACCTAGCTGTATACTAAGCTTTGCCAACATACTCTGACTTTAGAAGTTTATGCTAAAAAGTAAAAACCATATACATCGATGTACAAATCACCGAGAAGCTCCGTTAATAACAAAACCCAACTTGATGTTGTCAGTGAGACCAAGAGGATCCTTACCATTTGCCACTTGCCACTGCAACTTTTTGGTACCCAACATCTACACAGGGTGTGCCACACCTGCAGTTGCAATTTTTTGGTACACAAACTCTGTGGATGTAAACACGGACTTTCTAGTGAAAAGGGACCACACCAAGAACATGACCAATGCAGCCATGGCACCACAGCCAGCACCGAAAAGCAGAGCAGCAAGTATGCCCAAAATATCATTGGATCTCTGGCGCACAAAACTCGGTTCATAACGCGAGGAAAATGCTTGAGGATTCACGGGGAAAGAGTGCTGAGGCCAATGTAAAGGGCTGCTAGTGAAATTCCATGAGTAAACAAGATTAGTCTGAGAAGAATCCCCACTGGAGGAGCTAATCCCAACACACATTTCATCCTTCCAAAGGCCAGAAAGATCAACAGCATGTGAAATCAGAGGAGCCGAGGGCCTACTAAGACCTGATTTACTCAGTCTAATCTCTAGACTTTTGGCCCATGAATCATAATCAATCCAAGCATGCAGTTGGGTGCCATCATTCAGAGTAAGTTCAATTTCAGAAACATCAGTACTTTTAGTGGAAATTAAACTCTCTATATCAATACCCACATGGTTGGCATTCAAGTCCATGACCTCCTTGTTGAGGGCGGAGTCAAATTCCACAGCAAACAAATTGGGCGTATGGGAAACAGACCCAGACCCAGACCCAGACCCAGACACAGATCCCTTGTTTCGAGGAAACAGCCCAAACCACTGCCCTTCCAGGCTTACTGAGGGATACCCACGTGGTAGAATCACAAATGCCATGCCATCCCCATTTCCAGAGGACATTGAAAATGAAAAATATGAAGAAAAAGAAACTGAAGAACTGTGTGCAAAGGGCTGGAGCAGCTTGAGAGGTTTTCCATACATGAGTCGGCCTGCACTCCTCGATGAAGACCCAGTGACTCTAACAACAGACCACCCATTAGCAAAGTCAACATGCGCATCCCCCAACAGGGTTATTGGGGAGGTATGGTGATCAAAGTTGGGGAAGGAGAAGGATGTGTGGTACGGGTTGGAACGAATAACAAACCTACTGTGGGATTGAATCATCAACATAAATGAGATGATGCAGAACACATACCTTGATGACAAAGGACCCATCTTCGCAAGCCAATTCTTGATCTTACCAATCTGGAGCTTTTTCTGCAGCTCTTGTAGTGGGGTACAGGCTTCTCATCCACACAGACAGACCGATTAGGGGAAGGGGACCAGTAGTTGCTCCCTTAATTTCAGGTCCCACATCTTTTATTTTAGGTCATTTTTAAATGTAAAAATTTAATAGTTCAATTTTTTAAAATAAATCGTTACTTTTCCATGAAATAGAGTCATATATATATATAATAATAAAAATAAATAAATAAAATAAAATAATTTCTCAAAATAGCAGACTTCTCATGTTAATAAGGAGTAATCTTGCAATTACTTTAGAGATTACTTACTTCTGTTTATAAATGGGTGGTCTGTAAATTGTTAGTCTCATTGTCATGCTTTTTTAATTATAACTATGCCATCGTTGAATTCATTGTAGAACTTGATGTCTATGCTACTATTATTCAAGGTTTACAATAATAATCCCGTCACGGACTTCAATATGCCATACCTATCCTTGTGACCCTGCAATTTGTTTAACTTTCTTTATAAAAGGTTGTGTTATAACATAAACTAGCAATTGTTCTAAAAGTCTAAAATATGTTAGATGGGAAGGGAATGGGTTTTTTTAAGATCAAAATATTTATACCATAGAAATTATTTTATATTTTTATTATATAGGAGGTTTTTAATTGTAATTTAAATAGGTGGTATACATATTTTACCCCATTCAAAATTTAAATTTATGACCGTTTTTTAAGAGTATAAGTTATTTATCATAGATATTTTGCTTTTTAAATATTTTCAAATTTAAGTAAAGATATTTTGTTCATTGGTTATTTTTAAAGGGATTCTTGTTTTTTATGCTTATTTGAATATAATAGAGGAGGGGACTAATATTTTGGCACTATCAAAGTAGGACAATTCGACCTTCAAAGAAGAAATTGTCGATAGAGCTATGTAGAGCTTAGAGTAAATCATGAGTGGAATGTTGTCCAACCAAAAGTATAATTTTTACGACCCCTCCTCCCCCATTTATCTCTGGTTTACGCTATTTTCTTTATGTTTTCCTAAGCAACATTGTAAAAATCACCCAAGGTCATAATAATAGAGTCTTGAGGGACAGAAAAATATAAAGGCAAGATATACATATTCAAAGGTTTGAAAACCATAATATGTTTCAACAAGGGGCAAGTTCTAACCTAGACTTGGTGTGTCACAACATTGAATCCACTTGACATCTATTCAAGCAAAGACACATGGATATCACTCAATTCCTCCCTCTAAAGAATCACTACAGTTGTGTTTGGATATTGTTTAACCCTAAAATGAATCTAGATTAGGTTATCTAGAGTTAAAGGGGTAGAGATAGCTTAGGGCACAAAGATAATAAATTATCTCTAAAGCAGGCCAATTGGATATTAAACTCAAATAAACATATATTGAATTTATTAAATTGAGATGGGCTAAAAATAGTAAGTACATCTATGCTAGACATAGAAATGATAAATAAACAAAGTGCTTAGTTAGTTTTGATGTTAATGCAGTTCTAGATCTAGAATAGGCAGGAAGTAGACTAGAAGATGATTTTGGAATAGTCATCAGATTTTGATTTCAGTGCCTCTAGAGCCACAAACACTAGCATTAGCTTGGGATAGTTGCATTGACATTATTGTATGAACCTGACGTAGGTGTCTTGTATGGAATACCTACTGGAAAATGATGTGATCACTTAGATGCTTCTGAGTTTATCTTCACCATGGACTGTTGCACCTCATGAAATTGTAAAAATCTAGTTTTTCATCTTCATAGTGACCTTGGGATAAAATGAGTTAGTGGGTACATGGTGTCAAGCTAACCCCAAAGACCCCTCTCTTAATGAGCACTTTCTACATAACCAATACTCCGAGTAGTGTTAGGTGACCCCTTATCCAACGGAAGCACAATTGATTACTTTCTTATAAGCAATTAAACACGAAATTATACCAGAATGATTAAGTAACTAGAAACTTGAGACAGCAAAGAATTTGAGAGACAATACACACTCTTGTATTAGATATTACTAGAAGAAAATACAATAAAGAAGATGCCACTTCTTCCTCCACCTCAAAGGCTTGCCACAGCTCAAGACCTTCTTCCCTCTCTCTCTTGCTCAACACAAACCAACTCTATAACCTGAGTTGCTATCCCTCCTTGAATGCTTCAGCTGATCTCCTTGACCTTACACCTGTAGATCTCCTTGACCTTGCTTGTTTCAATGCTTTCACTTGCCTTCTTGGTCATTACAATACATGCCTCATGGGTCTTTAAATAGAATCCCATGGTTACAAAAATAGAAATCTAACTACAATAATTAGACACGCAGCTCGTGACTATAACTAGTCATTTGACATGCAAACACTCGCTTCACTTAACTGACTATTCGTCAACAGCAGTTCTGGAATACACAGGCGATCGACGCCGGTCCCTGCTTGCCTGGTTTTGCCGATGTCGACCGACTAGCTGCCGTCACTGGTTTCCTTCTGCACTGCATCTGACCGACGTCGGTCATGCTACCGACGTCGGTGCTTCTGGTTCTTCAGCATCCTCTTCTTCGTGTCTACAGACAGTTGAAGTTTTTAGCTCCACACCCTAACAATCTCCCACTTGGAGATAAATAGCTGCTACTGTACCTGTACCTGTACACCATCTATTTTGTTCCTTTGGCTCTGTATCCCTCTTCAAAGTCACTCTTGAAGACCAACCACCACGCAAACCTGTGATGCTATACCTGTCACTTATGTCACAAGAATTTTGTTGCTCCCAAATTCTTCATGACATACTTCTGAACCAACTCTACCCTTAGCTCAGAAAACTCCCTGTATATGAAACCCTGCAACAAGTAACACAATACAATAACAGGATAATGTAGCTAATATTATCCAACCTGGTAAAGATAAAATACAATGGTCAAACCTCCATTGTCTGCAGCCTAATCAAGACCATATACCATAGCCTTTTGTCTCATGTGTCCATCCACTCTCTTCTCTAATATGGGAATCCATCCCTCTATCCAGTGCTTTCTTCAAGCTGACAACTCTACCAACAAATATCTGTTTGGTTCTTCTCCAAGGACTCACACTCCTCATCCATGCCAAGCTCCCACTGTTTCTGGATTCTACCTGCATTGCTTCTTCCATCTTCCTAGTTCTTGACTATCAGTAAGCAATATAAAGAAGGTGAACAATGAATATGAGGTTCACTTACCATTTCTGACCTCCATATGGGTGTTTGAGACTCCTTGACAGCTAATTGTCCACCCATCATCCGTTCTAGTGATCGATCTCGGCCATCTCCCAGTCTACTCCCGACCGATGTCCGTTCCCTGCACTAACCCTGACTGCCAACGTCATTTCCTTGACTGATGCCGGTGTCCCTCCTGTCGACATCGGTCCTGATGACCGACGTCGGACTTCTCCTGCCCGACCTACCGACCCTGCTGATCTGCACATGACCGATGTCAGTTTCTGTCTGGCCGACGTCGGTGCCATGGGAGCACCGGCGTCAGTACCTGTGTTTTTCTATAAGTGATGAATTTTTTATCAGTGAGCTCATCTTGGATCAAACCTTTGTCCATGTTACCCTGCTTAGATTTATTCAGCCCCTGTGACTGATCTCTGTCCTTCATCTCCTCCATAAACACCAAGGCTTCTTTGTTCTTGTCAAAAGCATCAAATTTCCTTTTTTTGCAATGAACTCTATCTATGCTTTCTGAATTTGAACACATACCTTTCAAATCAAGAACGTCCATTCCCTTCCTATTCATGTGACCAAGCCTATTAAGCCACATCTTCGAATCTACAGCTGAAGTAGATAAACCAGAAGTAGAATCAGCAATACAAGTAGACAGATAAAGAGTATCTACTTTCTTACCTCTTGCTAGAACAAGTGCACCCTTGGTAACCTTCTAAGAGTCTGTTGTGAGGGTTATTGTGCATCCCTCGTCACCCAACCTTCCTATAGAAATCAAACTCTGCTTTAGAATTAGAACATGCATGACTTCCTTCAACACCCATGTGTTGTCAATCTGCAATCTCAGCTGCACTTTCCCTTTGCCAACTATCTGACAAGGTGTACCATCCCCTAAATAAGGCACTCCAAAGTCTCCCTGTTCATACTCATGGAACAAATCTCTGTTTGGGGATGCATGAAAAGATGAACCAGAATCTAAAATCCATGATCCTACCTGACTATCCAAAGAAAGTATGAGAGCATCCTGTACCACAATATTTGCATCCTTTGCTTCTTCAATACATGCATGTTGATTCTCTTTATCTCTCAACCAACACTCCTTCTTTGTATGTCTTTTCTTTCCACAAAACTAGCAGGTAACACCTTTGGACTCGGATCTCCTTCCCGACCTTGATTTCCCTTGCTCAACCTTCTCCCTTTGCCTTCCCCTGCTTTCTGCACTTAGAGCATTCCCTGATGATTCCCCTGTGCTTCTCCTGCATATTTTTTCATTCAAAATCACACTCACAACATCATCAACTTTTAAGATTTTAGAAGCAGATGCAAAATTACTTACTGCCATAACCAGACTATCCCAACTTTCAAGCAAAGAACATAAAATCAAAAGAGCCTTTACCTCATCATCAAAAACAATATTGACTGAAGCTAATTGGTTTACCAAACCATGGAAATCACTGAGATGAGTATGTACCGATCTACCTTCCTGCATTTGCAAAGTAAATAGCTGCTTCATAAGATATACCTTATTAGAAGCCGAGGGCTTTTCGTATAAATTTGCCAAGGATTTTATCAACTCTTCTGTTGTCTTGCACTGTGATAAGCTGGAAATCACAGACGATGTAAGGCTCAACCTTATAGAACTGAGAGCCTTCCGATCAAGAACACTCCATTCTTCATCCTTCATATTTGTGGGCTTGCATGCAACCCCACCCAATGGTAAGTATAGATCCTTCTGATACAGATAATCCTCAATCTGCATCCTCCAATGTTGATAATTCTTGTCGTTAAACTTTTCCATTCGTAGCTTACTTTCTTCTGCCATTGCTGAACTCCCACTCAATCAAAAAATCCTGTGAATGACCAGTAATCAAAAAATAACCTGCTTCCTACAAACCGTAGCTCTGATACCAACTGTTAGGTGACCCCTTATCCAATGGAAGCATAATTGATTACTTTCTTATAAGCAATTAAACACGGAATTATACCAAAATGATTAAGTAACTAGAAACTTGAGACAACAAAGAATTTGAGAGACAATACACACTCTTGTATTAGATATTACTAGAAGAAAATATAATAAGGAAGATGCCACTTCTTCCTCCACCTCAAAGGCTTGCCACACCTCAAGACCTTCTTCCCTCTCTCTCTTGCTCAACACAAACCAACTCTATAACCTGAGTTGTTATCCCTCCTTGAATGCTTCAGCTGATCTCCTTGACCTTACACCTGTAGATCTCCTTGACCTTGCTTGCTTCAATGCTTTCACTTGCCTTCTTAGTCATTACAATACATGCCTCATGGGTCTTTAAATAGAATCCCATGGTTACAAAAATAGAAATCTAACTACAATAATTAGACACGCAGCTCGTGACTATAATTAGTCATTTGACATGCAAACACTCACTTCACTTAACTAACTGTTCATCAACAGCAGTTCTAGAATACATAGGCGACCGACGTCGGTCCCTGCTTGCCTGGTTCTGCCGATGTCGGCCGACTAGCTGCCGTCGCTGGTTTCCTTCTGCACTGCATCTGACCGATGTCAATCATGCTATCGACACCGATGCTTCTAGTTTTTTAGCATCTTCTTCTTCGTGTCTGCAGACAGTTGAAGCTTTTAGCTCCACACCCTAACAAGTAGGGCCTCATACTAATGTAGTTCTACCCTACGTGTTGGCTTGTGTGTGAATCATGCAATATGTGCAAAGTAAGTACAACAATGACCTAGCTTGTAACTCAAAAAAATGAGCTCTTGGGTTACTCTTTTAATACTTCATACCTGTAGATGTGTAGTCCTTATGACTGATATGGAAATAGGAATAAAAAGTGAAGCTTTGCTCAATTGAATGCTCTATGGTATAAATATTAGGTCTTGTAGGTTTTCCTAGGTGAGGAATGAATGAGGGTTGATCTTATATTTATATCAATCCCTTTGGAGAAGTAAATTGCATTAAATCACTTACACTAACCATTATGATACATTTCATTTGAGAATTAAATGACTTTAGGATATTGGATACTTGCATCAAAGCAGGATACCTGCATTGATGCAAGTGTCTATCCGGGATGCTAGTATCAAGGGAATAGGAAAGTAGGTAAGACTCAAAACTTACAAAGGTGTAAGATAAGTAGGTTTTAAGTATTCTTGGCAAGATAGAAGGTCTAGGTCATCAACATGAGACTGGTCGAACTAAGAAATAGGCCAAGGGGCACAAGATAAAGCAAATGCAAGACTTTAAAAAATAGGAAAGGTTTCAAACAGAGAGGAACAATCGAGTTCTAATTTTACCAAGTGTACAAGACTAAGGTGTTACAATCCATAAATATCATCTACATTTCTCCCCTCCCTTATTCTAGTAATGGAATTTATAGTTTAAAAGAAAGGAATGTGTACCTGGGTGTGTATAACACACCTTGTCTTTACTTGAATCCAACTTGAGTGCTTTATTGGTGATTGGCCTACAACCAAAAGCATGTTATAGCACATAATTAGTGCATATAATATGGAATTTAAAGTATATAAAATTGATTGAAATTGAAAGAGAAAGGGTTGTGAGTGCACCTATGTATTGTTGTAACCACCTTGCATATTGGCCAGTAGATTTGAAAGATGTATCATTATAAAGCTTTGAAACTAAGATTAGGACAAATATATGTAATTCTAGATAGTGCATATATCTAAGGGGATAGATAGAAAGAGATATTGGAAAGCAGATACCCCCAACCTTGGAGAAAAGGTGAGTTGTCACCTAACAATTGAGATTAACTCAATTGTGCAACCCAATCATACTTATAACCTAGTGATGTAATGACCCTTACTAGTAGGATCATTAAAGCCCTGATATAATACTTAGGGAATTTTGTCAAACACTTGCTAGGATTGTCAAAAAGACTAATATTGCCTTATAGACTTTCATCAAACAGTTGATGGGATCACAAAATACACTACTATTGCATGGTATTTAATGAATAGTTGACAATCAAAATTTATATTTCTATAAATGTATACCAATAGACTTCAGCGCAAAGATTAAATATCAAATTATATTTATTACAGTCCTTATGACATATGGCGACTTCAGCCTTACAAAAATGGATAGAATAAATATTATAAAACTTGATAAATAAGTGAAAATATGCAAATACTTAAATGAACCTGTTGCTGATCCAAGGACCGGTTCTGTAGATGATGCCTGGCTGTTGTCCACACACCTGTCAGCAAATTGTCTGCACCTTGCTGTGGGAATCGGTCGTACAGTATGGACGGGTACGGACTAAATTCTATTTTCACTGACAAGCCAAAACTAAGATCTGAATATAGGTGCCCAGACTGAGGGGAGCACCTTCCAAATTATATAAATAAATTGCCCAGCCAAGAGCGCCATAGGGTTTCAAGTAAATTGCTGTTGTCTAGGCTGCCACTCCTGACATATTGTCTTATAGGTACCTGTATGGACTGCAAGCAGAATTTGATGTCTCTGGGGTTTCTTTAGATAGATTGATGATGAAATCACTCCACCAAGAGACTCCAAAATTCATCCAACTCTTGAACTGAGCTTGAATGTCCAATGAAGCTCAACATGAAATCGCTGAGGACCACCTCCAATGTGTAACCCTTCAGAAGATCTTCCACTTCCTCAGTTATGCAATCTCTTGAGAGGTATCATTCTCAAGGATTTCACTGAATATTTGCAAACTATCAAGCCTTACAAATGCTCAAGAAGATTCAAAATGAGAAAATATACTTCGATGTCAAATGAGAGACCCATGAGGTCTATTTAAGCACTTTTCAAAAATTTTAGAAGTTTCCGTAATACATCTTGTAAAACATCATTATATTTTTTAAATAAAAAGTAATTTAATAAAATAAAAAGTGCACTTAAATATAACATTTGGCTCCAAATAAATAAATATAATTTCTTCAAGAGCATAATGAGCCATCCAATCACAAAAATGACTCTCTCATCACCACCATCTGCCTACGAGAGTCTGGAATAGGCAAATCCACGTGAAGTGTCATGTCGTACTAGAGAGGGGACAGGACAACATATATCTAAGGGGATAGATAGAAAAAGATATTGGAAAGCACATACCCCCAACCTTGGAGAAAAGGTGAGTTGTCACCTAACAATTGAGATTAACTCAACTGTGCAACCCAATAATACTTATACCCTAGTGATTATGAGTGAACAAAGTCAACTTGTATTATCAAATTGGTAAGGCTAGATGATACAATCAAGTCCAACCTAAAAAAATGGAAAGATTGAGTGATAATCACCTCAACCATACCAAAAGCAAACTAACTACTATTGTATATTGGTTCAATACAGTCCATAAAAGTACATATTAGTGGGTGATGATAATACCTGAGAGTGTTTTGAAATCTAAAATTGAATTAAATTTTGTAATATTATGTGCACATTACATAACATATGCACCGTAGATATGTCTCATGCTGAAACTATGTATAATAATGGCACCAATATATAAATTTCTACCACAACTATGAATCTAAATTATATAATTATGTGTTTTGGCCAATCTGAAAACTATGTAAGTGTGGAGAACATGCTTTCAAAACATGTCCCCACTATATATGGAGAAATATGAAAATTGAAATGAGTGCCAATGTAGAGGACATGTTTCTAAAATATGCCCCACTAAATATGGGTGTGTCGAATACCGAGTAAGTATGCAGAATATGTTTCCAAAGTGTGCCCCCATTAAATCTAAAAATTGTGAATGTGTAGAAGCCATTCCTATATGACATGCCCCCACTAAATCTAGAAACTATGTCAAATGTGAATAAGCGTGAAGAGCATGCTTCTAAAGCATGCCCCCCACTAATTTCCTCCCTCTTGCCCCTCCCCACCTTTGAGGTGATGTAAGAATAAAAACTGGTAGCTACCTCGCCTCAAAAGAATAAGACCACTAGATAATCTATGAATGGAACCATGTAGCATATAGAACAACATGTCTAGGTAAATTTAGCATTCAAGCACATAAAACAATGGGATCATTTGAAGGCTAAGATTCATGATAAAGATCATGACAACATCTAAATAGCAACACTACAAGCTTAACAAGTAAATCTAGCACACACACAAGAACACTCAAAAGTAAATCAAAAGGCAATGGTCCTAGGAGACCACAAACAAGGGGCATGTTTAAATGTCACTCAGTCAAAGGGACATGACTTAGTTGAATTTATAAAAAAATAAGGATGATATATTCAAATATCCACACAATAACCAATGACATATTCAAATGTTAAATAAAGCTCACATAGACATGGGGGTTGCAAATAAGGGAACATATTCAAATGCTCAAACAAGCAAGATAATAACAAGGTAAGACACTCAAGGAAGTGAATAAAGGAAAGCATAAGTAACCAACATAACATATCATAGTAGTTAGGGATCAAATGCGTTAGCAAAAAATGTCAAATGAATATCATATCAAGTACCCTATGAAAGATATAATCATGGATAAAGGCATGTGTAAGTACATATATGAGCTCAAAACATGATAATATAAAGTGACCATAGAATGATATAACCTGAAAGTATCATGATCATAGGGTGGATTCCCCCAATGTCCATATGACATGAGTAGAAGGAAGGCCCAACATTTAAAATAGGAATAGATCATATATTTGTGTATGCATGTATCACACTTAAATAGAAGTGTGACACACATCTATATAAAATTAATTGATATGCCATCCATTAACAGGAGACTAACAACATAGATGACAAGGAGCCAATAGAAAATGTTTGTGCCAAAAATATTTTTGAATTTTTATTTTTTATTTTTTTGGTATTTTTAAAATATGAAAGGGAAAGATTATCCTATGATCCCATCCAAAAGGTGATCATATATATCTCCCCACTGGGAACCTAGTGTAATAATCTGGTGACATTATCAAGGATCATGTATAAGTTTAATATTTATCACTATAGTATTTGTGATGCTTTGTATTTGTAAAATAGGACTTTTTGGTCTTGGAAAAATAGTAAGAGTAACAGAGGTAGAGGTTCATGGAACCTGTCATTGAGTGATCTATAGTTTCTATGTAATATTAGTAATAGGAATATGTGTAGGTGCTATAGATATCTAAACATGGTGTATAGTATATGAGGATTCTATAGAATTCACTTTATGTCTCTGATGTAATGCTCTCTCAAGTATTAGTTGCCTAGTAAAGGGGATTGTCTGTTGCTTACCCTTTTACAATGGATTAACCTGAGTAGGTTTGATAGTTAACTTGATCCAAGTAACATTTCAAGTGATAATTTGGGTGACGGTTCTACCCCAATTGGTGGTAGAACTTTTGGGAGCCATAACTTTTTCACATAGCTTCGTTTGACTCCCCATTTGAACCGTTGAAAAGCTAAGAATGAGGGGAACACCGTGAGATGGAACGGATCTTTGTTTGGTGGGTTTTGACTCCCCAAAACTAAATGAAAGTGCTCCAAATTTTAATTTTAGTAGTGTAGTCTAAAAATAGTAAGTTTCTAAAGAGTAATTCGTCGAATTCTATATTGTTGTAAATCATGGAAGTTGAACCACTTAATCTTCTTTGAGATTGGTGACCTTCCACATCCTCCTCCTACCTTTAAAATGTGTATAAATGAAGATGTAACCCAAAATAAAAATTAGAAGTCTCTTCTCATAAATAGGCATATGTTTGGATCTACAAATTTGATCAATAAAACATCTCTTCTCAGAGATAACATTATTACAATTGTGTTGTTCTTATTTCTTGAATTATCTTTCAACCAAAACTTTTGACTTTTGGATCATAACTACTTGGGTATAAGTTATTATTATTCAAGAGGATGCTCATATGAGATTTCATAAATTTTAATTGCCTGATTGCCATGAATGTATTTAACACACTCATACATTATAGAAGGTACCATTCAAAGAGAATGGATCCGTCGTCTTCCCATATCAAAGATTCCCATGAAAGGTATAACTAAAAAGGTAGTAACCACATGTGTGGGACTGACCTATAAAAGGTAGGTCAATCTCACCAAGAATCTTTTGGGAGGTCCCATCAACTACTCTAACTAATCTGGTATATAAATGGAAATCATGATGAGTATAATTATTATCAATGTTGGAATGCACCCTTAGGGAAGGAACTTCAGGACTTCTCCTTCCAACCAAATATAATGGGATCACTCCAAGTCTATGGGTCACCTATGGTTGGATTAAATCTCCAGAGAAGGTTGGTTCCCTTGATGGATCACCTAAAACTAACACTAAACTATTGCAAATTGTAACGAAAATGGATAAAGAAAACACAAACTAGACCTAAGATTTAAGAAAGGTGATGCACCAAATATTTTGTGTTCCCTATGCTATCCTCTTAACAACACTATATAAATCAATATGAACTAAAAATATCTCACACACTCTTCAAATTAGGTTCTTTATATATCAGTGTTTCATACGGGGTTGTGATTCTATGCAGAAGACTTGAAGGGATGACTAAAAGGTATTATATCAAACACAATCAATTGGTTTTCATAATAATTCACTAGCCTAGACAATTTTAACACAACATATAACTTGTATTACTTGGCTTACTAATAACAAGGTGAAAAATAAAGGAGATCCAAGAGGAAGAACATGTTCTATCACAGGTTTATATCAACTAAGCACAAAAATCACACAAACATATCAACATGAAAAAGGTAAATTTTAGTTTCTATTGATTCAAAATACCTGAATCTAGAGATACAAATGGGTAGAGTATAGTCATACCCAAAGGATGGATACAATAATAGGCATTCTCAACCTTTTTTTATAAGAAAATGTATAAGAGACTAATACTCGATTGCCTAAAAACAGTAGTTAGAAATTATTAACTACCTATTCATGAGAAAAATAACTAAAAAAATCAGACCATCATTCTTTTCCAATGCCATCATCCTTGCTTGAATGAAGAACCCCTAGAGAGTGTGGTGTAAGAGTGGAGAAGAAAGATTTGATCTTTCTAAATATGTCCCTTTGGAGTGGTTTGATGGAGATTAAGTGTGCATTGACTCCTATAACTCCTCCTCTAGATCTAACTCACCCCATTTATTTCTCCTTAGACATACAAAGTCAATTACATGGTTGACTTAAGATGGTCACTTATTGTCCTCATGGGAGTTGCCTCTTTGAATGCAATTTTCAATGCCATTTTTAGGCCTAGATCATGGTTGTCATGCATGGATGTGTATTTTATGATCAACCACATGATGGTCAGGTCACTTCCCCAATGGATTGACTCCTCCTTGTGCCTGAAATGGTCTTAATTATGCATTATGGTCATGCTTGACCACTCTCCTTAGAGTATCTCAAGCTAAAAGTCACTCTATATCTCTCCCATTATCACCTTGTTTTCTCATTTTCTTGAAAAATTTATAACAATTCCTTATAGCCCCAAATCTTCATGTTTTCCAATGATTTTCATCTTCTTCAATGAGGTTTCATGTCTTATCTAGGATTTGAGATCCTTTGGCCACTGATTGGTCACTATCATATCCCCTTTAGGTTACTTGAGCTATTATTAAAATGAGAGTTGCCTATAACTTCTTCATTTTCATCAACTTGCAGGCCTTTGAACTTCCCATTCACATTATGTCTAGCTCATTTTACTACTTTCCTAGGTTTAGATGATTCTTGAAACATTTATCTTGTTGTAATACTTCTTTGATATGCCTTGAATGTCAAGGTATGGGCTAACCTATGAGTTGAGTCTTGAGGACTTATCACTTTCTTCTTTTGTCATACTATTTTAATATTTTTGGGAAACTAGGGTCTAGTTCCTAAATAATAAAGGGTCTGAAGTAAGGGGAAAAATCCTATTAAATATAGTAAAATATATATTTTGATCAAGATTAATTACATCAATTTCATAGGGAGAGAAATAAACTTATCTAGAAAAATAGGCTAAAACAAATGATTCAGGGGCTAAAATTTGCTGCACAGGACTGGGACAGTGTCACAAAGCCAACTCTGAATTTCATTTTGTGAAAGGATAGGAGCATTGGAATAGGACACCCTAGTGTTCAGTGCTATATTCCTTTTATTCCACTATTGTCCTAAAAGCTTGAACTTTATGCATTTTGTTCATTGTCTCAGTGTGAGCATGTGTAGGAAATTTTAGATGCTGAATGTTAACATAACTCACTATAGGTCCATTTCAATCTCCAAACCCTAAGTTTGTCTACACACATGAAACATAAAATACATTAAAAGCATAAGGGGGGGAAAAATTTGGTTAGGGGAAGAATGATCACATAATATATAACCCATGATGTCCTAATCGCTACTTACATTAACCCTCAATGCTAGGGTCTCAAATCAAATGTAGTTCTCCCTTAGGGAACATGCATAATCAACATGCATGGTAGATACAAGAATGAAATTTTTCCTAGGCCTTTCCTTGATCAAGCATGCAAGTCTATGTGTGATTCAGAAAGATCAGCTATATTATTGATTGATTTGTATTATGTAATGTGCCCAAGTAGTAAGTGCTAGATATAAAATGCTTTGTGTAGTCCTTTATATAGGAGACTCTTTGTTTTGATTTTGGGAACTTTATTCACATTTAGTTGACATTAGAAAACTTAAGGATGAAGCTAAGAAAGGGGTTAAGACTCATTAAGTGATGGAAACTGACTATTGGAGCTCAACATGACCTTAGACAAGAGCATTGGAAATAGACACCCTAAGGTCCAACATTGTAGTCCAATCCCAAAGCTCTTGTCTTATAGGATCGGGACTTGGAGGGATGGAATAAGTATGGGAAATATGAATTGGTTGAGGTGGAATGACTAATTTAAAGGCTTGATATGACTGAGAATAGACAAAAATGTGTCTAGAGCATGAAACAAGACTAGGTAAGTAAAATAAAAGATATGGCTAAATGTGAACAAGGCTCATATTCTCTAGTCAGAGTCTCCTATGAAAGGACCATGAAAAGACATGATATGTGTGGTTTATTGAAAAATTTAGGGTGTATACATTTCCCCCCCCTTTTAATCTAGTGATACAATGAAATGAAATATTGGAGTAAAATAAAGAAAAGAAAATGCATCCCTAAACCTACCTACGTGGAGATGAATGTGTTGCAAAGGGTCCAACTCACTTCCTGGCTAGAGAAGTGGATGGAGAGTCGAATAGTGTTTGGATAAAGAAAGAATCCCTAAAATGGATGGCCCCTATACTAAACCTAGAAGTGGAATCTGTATAACATGGAGAAGGAGGGCAATGCTTGCCCCTTATGCTAAATCTAACTGGAATGAGAAATGCTCGGAGGCCCAAAACTAATGTCTACCCTCTGTCCCACATAAAATCATGTAATATAGAATGTGTGTATAGAATCTATATGTTGTGAAGAGAGAAATATATCATGCCTTCACTCTAAATATTTGAACTAGAACTAAGAAATGCTCAAAGACCCAAAACCAACGTCTATCCTCTGTCCTGCAAAAAATCATGTAGTCTGGGTCTGGGTAATATAATGAACCAACCACTGCAAATGGTGGTGTGGTCCAACCTGGTGACAAACTAAGTACAAATAGGTGTAATTTAAAAATTTAGTAAAGTGAAAGAAGAGAATGGCATATCTTATCATTCCAATCTGTATAATCCTAGATGATGATGAACATGAACATCTATGTCATGCCCCCAAATTTGGTATGTGAGTGATGAGTATGTATAATCTAGTAATCTATATAACTATATGTGATATAACCTATTTTGTCATACCCCATGTGCAAAATTGGAGATCAAAACACTATGCTCTGCACTATGCTTATAATCTACTATCTAGTCCTATAAGTGTGTCATGTTGTATGAAGTTATATGTGTGAGATGTGTAGTAATGGACATGCCCCCAAATCTAGTATCTAAATCTAAATCAAATTCATTGTGAATACATATAATTTGACCCACTGTATCTGACTAGTGTATATATCTGTAAGCTGAAATCACTATGGGTCCATATGATCTGAACCATTGTATCTGAATAGTTTGTGTATCTGTAAACTAAAGGTATGTACCTATGAATGTCCTGAGTAATGCTGAGTGACTCATGTAATTTGAATCACTATATATTTTGATCGATCTAAGCTAAATCTAATGATCTAATTGTTGGATGTGTATGAAACATAGTGTATCCATCTATGAGAGTGGATAGGCATGTTGGGTAGGTGTAGGAATAGGAATAGTAGGAATGATGCCCCCCTTTTGGGGATAGGGATGAGATCTCATGATAGAAGAGTTTGGCCAAAATTTATGACTAGTAGTGGAATGATAGAAATAAGGTTGTTATAGTTTGAATTGATTGAGAAGTTACTTGATTGATTAGATTGAGTTGTTGAAATTAGAACAAGTTTTAATTGATGATGATCAAGGCATGTGCCTAGGTGTAATATAAATGTGGAGATGTGCATTCCATAGTAGGCAAATGTAGTAAGAAATTAAATATGGCATGATGTCAAAGGTATCATTGCCATAATTCTATGGAAGAAAATGGTTTGTAAAATGGAGTTATAGGGTTCAAGTTATAGGTAAAATGGTAGTTTGCTTTGGATGAAAGAGTTTTTTGATATGGGAAAATTGGATTGATTCTTCTTTCATTTGCGCATTGACTAGTTTGAGATTTGGAGCTCTGAAGTGAGAGATATGGTGAGGATACGAGCACCTACTATGATCCAGTTTGAGTAGTTAGCAGCCCAGATTGAGGTTAGTGGTGATGTTAGCCTGGTAAGTAGCCAAAACATGTGATTTTTGCTTATTTGAAAGCCTATTTTTGATGTTTTTGAGATATTTAAAGTAGCCTAGAAAATTTTTGACTAGTTCTAGCACTCTTGTCTAGGAGTCAACACTCTTGTCTTGGATTCAGTGTTGCTGTCTAATTTCTAGCATTCATGTCCAGTGCTAGTGTCCTTTCTATAGTGTTGTTGTCTACTAGGGCTAGTTTCTTGAGATTCTGATTTGTTACCTATTATTGTTTAGCTTGGATATTTATTTTGGCATGGTTGACTGATATATATGTTATTTTATAGTGTTTTTGTAGGGTGACGTATAAATGAGGGAGTTTTGTAGAGTTTAGGTGATGGAGACATTGCAGTTGCTACCATTATCTACTAATGAGAGAGTTGTGATGCATAAAGCAAGGTTGGGTCATGTATGTGACCTAAGCACTATATAGTGGGATATATATCTAATTATCACCTTATGTGAGAGGTGGAATGCAGACACATATACTTTATGGCTTCTTATAGGGGAGATTACTATGACACTAGAGGATGTGTACCATATTTTGCATTTACCAGTTAGTGGATAGCGTGTGACATTACAAGATGACATGGGTACTGATGATATTAATTGTGCATCCTTATATTTTTATAGTGTGACCTCAAGCATACATATAAGAGGAAATGATCATGATGTGTTACTATCAATTATAGTACAATTGAGTGTTCTATGTTTGTGAAAGTGGTTGGCCATGTTGTTAGCTTGGCTTGTTGCTATGAACAGGGGTGGGGTGTTGATTGCATATAAGATACATAGGATCATTCGTAGTGTGGAGGTATATGGTACTGTGTTCTCATGGGGTCGGACTATGCTTACCCAATTATACAAGGATGTTTATAGGTTTATTCAAGAGGCTTTCAATGGTGGTGTGAGTGCAACTACTTTATTACATTGTTGGGCTTATGAGCACATAGCAGTTGTGTAATCGATTGGATTACCTAGGCTAAAGTGGGCACTTTTATATCCATTTGGGGAGTGGTGGATGAGTATATTAGTTATCTGGTTTCCTAGGATAGATCACTATAGATGAGTTATAGACATATTGGTGGCTCGCGATATCATATGGAGGCCCTATAGAGGATTTCCTGGGTAGGCTGAGGATGGTGTGCAATTATAGTATATGAAGGTCAATTGTTGGTTACATGACTGCTAGGTTGGAGTGTGTGAGCACTTTTAGTATGAGCACATGACTAGATAGTTTGGGGTACCACAGGGTGTGCCCCCTACAACATGGGTATGGGTGAGGAGTGCATGGGCACCAGCAAGGGTAGGAGCTCATGTGAGGCCTACTAAAGCTGGGTTAGTACCATTACCTTTGGATGCATGAGACACAACTATAGATATTCTTGATATAGATGATGTTAGATGTATAGAGGCAAATACCACATGGTAGATGAGGCATTGGTCAGCTCTATTATATCCTGTTGATGGAGGGGATGTTCTCGAGTATAAGGATCCTACACCGATATAGATGATGGGAGGTAAGTAGAAATTATATTTGAGTTGTGTATAAGTTTGTGCTTTAATTTGATTTGAAAGTTCATATATAATGTAGTGTTGTACTTTATGTGCAAGCAAAGTGGAAGGTGCTCAAGATGAAGCACAAGCTAGGGTAAGAAGTATAGATGATGGGTTTTGGGAGATCATTATTGAGTCTACACTCTGAGAGCTCACATGGCATGTTCTTAATGATGCTATAGAGTAGGGTTTGATAGAGAAAGTGATTGTTATAGCTGGTGTTTATGCTTATTTATTTGATAGATCTACTATAATTATATCTACATATATTAGAGCAGTAGGAGAGAGAGATGAGCTAAAGGCTAAGCTAGATAGGCATAAGATGCCTCCACCTAATTATGAATCAGTGAGTACATGGATTATGGATGAGTACACAAAGCTTTAGAGGTAGTATGTGGACTTGTGTGAGGAGCATGGTCGGTGCCTGGAGTGAGATAGTCATTGTAAGAGGCATTTAGGAGCTCAAGGAGGATGAGGCCATCAAGTACGAGAGAGGATTAGGGGACTAGTACTAGAGGAGAGAGTGAGAGTGAGAGTGAGGGTATGACGCCCATTCAGATTGATTATATTTTGATGTGATGTAGATGTTTTAAAAAACATTGTTACATATATATATGGATATTGGTTTTGAGTCTGACTCATGCATATTATGTTATGGATTTTGTAATATGTTGGTATATTAATTTGCAAATTATTGATTTAGAAGTAGTTAATATGACATTGATTTTGATTTTGCATATGTTTTGGAAAAATGTTGTTTGTGATGTGATTAAATTGTTCATGATATGTTGGTAAGTGTGATGCTCAGTTTGATTTACAATCATATGTGAGCAAAAAATTTGTTGGTTTTGTAATTAGGGATTTGTTTTGACAAAGTGAACTAGTTTAAGATTGGTAAGATGGAATATTGGTAAGGTCTAGATTTAGATAATTTGGTTTGGTTAGGGATGGTTATTTGAAACTAAGAATGTTAGTTGTTAGTAGAAGGCGATATAAGAGAGCGTTCTATGCTTAATTCCCTAAGAGTGGCTCAAGAATGCAAAGGCTAGCCCTTTGGCTCCATTGTTGCCCCATGAAGTGAAGCTATGAACTGATGCTGGTATGAATGTGTGTTGTATCACTATCTGAACCATGATGGCCAATTGAACAAGTGCCCACACTTCTCATGCTATGTAGGAACATGCTTTGTATCTGAAGTTGTTTGCAATGTACTAAATATATTTGTGTATGGAGACTCTACAAAATGTAGCCTCATTAGGTGTGCAACTAAAGCTATGTGTTGTGAAGAAAGCTCATCTATCTATAATCATAGTGGATTACTACATGAAATAACACCATGTGGCCTCTACTATGATGCATATGACTAAGTAATAAATTGAGATAAAACTAAAACCTATGATGGGGGCTCATCTAATCTCAATCATAGTGGGTTTTTACATGAGATAGGACCTTGAAAATCTAGTCATAGTGAATATATCTTTAGAGCAATACTCTGTGATGTAGGTTCATCTAATTTTAACTTTAGTAGGTTGCTATGTGAGATAGGACCCTAAAATATAACTGTAGTGAATATCTCTCTGAAGTGGTACTCTACTATGGTGCGTATGATTGTGCTAGATATGTATATGAAACTACACTATGTACTCCTCAAACTACAGTGTTATATATAGGTTGCTCTCACTATACTAGTTTCCAAACCTTTTGAGTAGGTGGAATAGGATATGTCCTATGAGGATCTATCCTAGAACCTACATTACTCTCATGATGAGTGAATGATCATTCCTATAAAGGAATGTCCTGGGATGACTCAATCATGGAGGAATTAGGTCTAAGGTTCCATGATGGAGGATATCTCGGTGTCTACTATGTAAATGCTATAATGCCATTATGAAAACATCTATTAATGCAATCTCTGAGTCCATAAAAATCATTATCTCTATGTCCATGGATATGATGATAGTTGAAAAAGGGTTGATGTGGCTATCTATATAAAAGATGTAGATCTTGTCGATGAGTAGAAGGTATTGTGATTAACCTCCTATCTAGTAGTGTCGATAATATAACACATGGGCTATCCTACTTTAAATCAAACTATAGTGGTGCCTTTCTAATGTTCTCTATAGTGCATACTGTAGGTTGTGCTCTGGAGATTGGCTCTCTATTCTTAATTAGTTACTTTTATTGTTGTGGTCTCCTATCTTGTTTAGGATATGGTGGATGCTATGTGTTAGGCACTGTATATATAGGTACTATTGTAAAATTGAGAGTAATGCAATCAACTAAATCTACCTCAATCAATCCTAATTTCTTTTCCAAGGCTACGAATGTATAACATAAGTGCTTGAAAGATGAATCTATCTGATATAATAAAGACTTGAGGAGAGGTTGATGAAGCCCTTTAATAAAGATATGTTGAATCTCTAAATCTGTTGGTTTATAGATCAATCTTAACATGCGAATCTTGAATCGTAAGATATATTCATTGAAGTATTCTAATGCAATGTGGCAAGTTTCTCATATTTAACATAAGGACCCATATTTTCTATGTAATATTTGAGAAATGCCTCCTCTAAGTCATCATTTGTGTGCAAGGAGCCAACAGGGAGTAGAAGAAAGAACCAATTCTATGCTTCCCCCACTAATGTTTGCTAGAATAATTTGAGTAGAATCAAAGGACTCAAATGAGATGGAAAAGACTTCCAAAAGGCTTGAAGGTGTATGAATGGATCTCCAATTCCATCAAAGTGAGTAAATGATGGTATCTAAAAATGCTTAGGCAATGAAGCTTTTACAAATGTCTTCGAAAAAGGGTTACCATGCAAATAATTGACATCCATCCAAGAATTATAAGCCTTGTTTTCCAAGGTAAGGAGATGTACTTGGTGTTGTAATTCACCTACTACATGCATTAAATAAATAATCTCCTGGGATGGTATATTACCATCTTAAAGTGGTTCATTTAATCATTGAATTTGATAATTAATTTTGGCTATGAGAATGCTACATTTAATAATTGGATCATAAAGAAGGGGTGTGCTCACTTGAACCTTAGGAGTAATGGTAACTTGGACCTTACTATAGGGATGTGGGCTACCATTCTCTTTAGGTGAAGATTGAGAATTAGGCTCTACTGTAGTGAGGGGTGGTTTGGGAGATTCATTGGTATCTTTATGTTTTAGTGAATCACATTCTAATTGAGTAGAAGATGTGATGTTATTATTAACATGTGCATTGTTTAAATAGAATCATGTGTAGAAGTAGAAACAACATTTGTTAGTTCATTATGTTTGAGAGGAGGAGTGAGACAAGAGTTAGAAACATGAGATGCATTTTCTTCTTCACTATGTGCATAATAATCATTATTGTTCCATGCAAAATATTTTTCATAATCACTCTCTTTTTCATATTCATTTGTATGTTCACCATCATACTCATTATCACTTCCAACATTGCTAGGGAGAGGTGTAATAGAAGAATTTAATTCCATTCGAATGCACAATAAACTATCAAATGAATTTGTAATATTATGTGCATTTATGCTATCCATGAATGGAGTGTATGCATTATTTTCATTTGCAACATAAGAATTAAGAGAAAAAGTTTTCATTTGGACATTCTTTTGATAAAGTAGAGTTAATAACATAAGATTGATCTTTTGAAATATGCATTGGTAATTTGATTTTATTGCATTTATATTGTTGTATTTTGAACATAGAAGTAGCAAAAGAGAGAAAGATTAGGCTCACATGGAAGCAAATTATCACCAATAAGAGATTAACTTGGATGTGCATGACTAATTTGTTCATTTGGTGCATTGTGTATAGGAGAATGAGGTGAAAATTACCTTTCCCATTTATCAGAATTATTTTCTTTAGAAGGAGGAATAAAAGAGATAGGTTTGAGAGAAGAAAATGCATCTACTTTTTCTTCACTATCACTTTCACATGTATCATCATATTCCTCACTACAATAATTATAATTATCTTCATTTTAAATGAAATCATTTTCCACATTTTTAGCTAATGTGCAATTTTGCAAATTTGTCCATTCATTGTCATAATTATGAGAAAAATTTAGAAATTGATCTATGGGATGAGAGGGAAGAAGTGCCTTAGTGGCCATCTTATTTATTTCACCAAAGAGAATATGAAGAAGTACTATTAAGCAAATAAAGGCAATAACTACTGACTTAGATATTTTGAAAATATTTTTGAAACTCAAACAATTTGCAAAAATTTCAAAAGATTTTTCTAAAAATGGTAAGGAAGGCTTGGGGTTTTGAGGACCTAGTTTGGAAATCTAGGGTCTTGCGCTAGGGTTTTAGAATTTTTGAAAATTATGCAATAATTTAAATTTTAAAAATAATTTTGAATAGGATAAATGCACAAAAATTTATGTAAAAATAAAAAATTTGAAATTTAATTTTTTGCAAAAAAATAACTACTAATATTGAGACTTTAAAAATATTTTGACACTCCAAATAATTTGCAAAAATTCCAAAATATTTTTCTAAAAATTGTAAAGGAGTGAGGCTTATGGTTTGAGGACCTATTTTGAAAATCTAGGGTTTTAAATTTTTTGAAAATTATTGCAATAATTTAGATTCTAAAACAATATTTGAATATAATTAATACACAAAAATTTATACAAAAATCAGAAATTTGAAATTAAATTTGTGCACAAAATTTGAAGGAAAAACCCTAAGTGTATGTAGCATTTTAGATTAGTTCAAAGTAAGTTGGGTTCACCAAATGTTTTAATATTTTGGGAAACTAGGGTCTACTTTCTAAATAATAAAGGGTCTGGAGTAAGGGGGAAAATCCTATCAAATACAATAAAATATAGATTTTGATCAAGATTAATTACATCAATTGTATAGGGAGAGAAATAAACTTATCTAGAGAAAAAAGCTAAAATGAATGATTCAGGGGATGAAATCTACTACACAGGACTAGGATAGTGTCACAAATCTAGATCTAGCTTTTGTTTTGTGAAAGGATATGAGCATCAAAATAGGATACCCTAGTGTTTGGTGCTATAGTCCTTTTTTATACTATTATTTTTAAGGCCTGAGCTTTATGGGTTTTGTTTATTATCTTAGTGTGAGTTTGAGCATGAAATTTTGGAGGTTGAATGTCAATAGAGCTCACTGTAGGTCCATTTCAATCTCCATACCCTGAGTCTATCTACACACATGAAAAATCAAATACATCAAAATTATAAGGGGGAAATAAATTAGGTTAGGGGAAGAATGATCACATGATCTAGAACCCTTGTTGTCCTGATCATTGCCTACATTAACGCTTAATGTCAGGGTCTTAGATCAAATGTAGTTCTTCCTTAGTCAATGTACATAGTCAACATACACAGTAGATGCAAGAATGAAATTTCATCTAGGCCCTTCCTTGATCAAGCATGTAAGTCTATGTGTGATGTAGAAAGATGAGCTATACTATTGACTAATTTTTATTATGTAATGTTCTAAAGTAGTAAGTGATAGATATAAAATGCCTTATGTAGTCCTTTATATAGGAGAATCTTTGTTTTGAATTTGGGAGCTTTATTCACATTTGGTCAACATTGGAAAACTTAAGTATGAAGTGAAGAAAGGGGATAAGACTCATTAAGTGAGGGAAACTAATCATTGGAGCTCAAAATGACCTTAGATAGGAGTGTTGAAAATGGACACCCTAGGGTCCAACATTGTAGTCCAATCCCAAAACTCATATCCTAAAGGCTTAAGACATGGGGAGATGGAATAAGCATGGGAAATATGACCTGGCTGATGTGGAATGACCATTTGAAAGGTTTGAGATGACTGGGAATAGGCAAAAAGGTATCTAAAGCATGAAACAAGACTAAGATGAGTAAAACAAAAGACATGGCTAAATGTGAACAAGGCTTATATTCTCTAGTCAGAGTCTCCTATGAAAGGACTAGAAAAAGACATGATATGTGTGGTTTCTTGAATAATTTAGGGTATATACACATACCAATATTGCATGGAAACTTGCTAGTGTCTCTCCACTTGTGGTCTAGTTTTAAACTTGTAATCTTTCTTCTTAGCTCAAGAATCAAGATATTGTTTGAGTCTTAAGAACTCCTTTCTCTCTTCATATGTATAACCATTGATGGAATACTTGTATGAGGGTGTATAAATAATGGAGGAATGTTTTTGGACTTGAAAATGACACATTCTCTTTGAATCTTCATTCTAATGTGACATAAATCTGAATGTTCTTTTGAGAAACATCCATGTTGATCTGGACCCACTATTATCATCAATTTATTTGTAAACTTGTACCTTTATTTTTAACTTGTACATAGATTTAACACTATATTTAGTTATTTATTGGGTTTTCATGTAGTATATAGGACCATTTTTATGTGTTTATAACTTTTTTCCCCCTTGGAATGTGATCAAAATCCCAACAACCTACCTTGGGTTTTAGTGAGGGTTTTAGAGTAATCTACTCTCTTATAAATAGTTCACATCTTCTAATCCTTTATTATTATTAATAACACCTATACCAAATTCCTAATAATCCTCTTCACCTCTTCCA